>JBBBDQ010001269.1:1502500-1662500 GCA_037127315.1 Ascarosepion bandense
CTGTATACATTTATGTAACCCCCTGCACATCAGTGGCGTTTCCGCCTTGCTCGGGGTGAAATGATTAAAAATATATATATATATATATATAATTGATTGATTGATTGTTTAATACTTACTTTTTGGTCCCAATAGTCTTAGATCAGGACACATTTGTATTAAAAAGTGTTCGATACAAATATATTGTAGAACTTTCTCTCTGACGGGACGTGCGCCACCTATTTTTCTTCTACAGATATTTTCATGGCTTCTGCTTTGACGAGCTTAGCTCACTGTTAGCCTCTCCACAAGAATTTACTCGTTAAATCAACCAAATGCATCCGTCAATTCTACTCCAGAGCTTCTTTTCTCGCGCTTCCCGTCTATAAGACTTCCTTTCATATACTTGCTTCTTGGATGGCTAGAATCTCCAAGAAATTAAATGCAATTGAGATCTCTCATCCACTCGACTCAAGTCCTTCTCTTGTCTTTTTACCGTCACCACATGTATCTTGTTCTTTTTCTATTTCTCACTTTACCCTGACAACAATCTTCACACTGGTATTCCCATCCATCTCTTGCCCTTTCTCTGAAACCCCCTGTAACGGGTTTGTATTTCACTTCGCTATCCTCTTCCTTACGCTTTAACTCTTCTCTTATGTAGCCTCCTGCGCTCCATTTGCGTTACCGCGTTGCTTTGGGTTATATATATATATATATATATATATATATATATATATTCAAGTGATCAAGAAACGAAGAAAATATTAACATTTTTGCCAGAGAGGTTACAAGGACGTTAACACACAAAAATCCACCGCTTGTAACTTCTCTGAAGATGGATCATGTAAGAACAAACTTAATTAAAATTTATCCAACTTAATAAAAAGTTATCCTAATGTTGGAGAATTTTTGTCTTTATTTTCAACTGGAATTAAAGCCAAAATACGCTCTTTAGATCGGCTTTTGATTAAACATAATAGACATTCATTTTCTCTTATATTTAACAGTATATATTTAGAAAAATATATATATATATATATTTTTTTTTAATCATTTCACCCCGAGCAAGGCGGAAACGCCACTGATGTGCAGGGGGTTACATAAATGTAAAAAGATTAATTCGAAAAGAGTGAAGAGTACAAACTAGTTAGAAAGGAACAATAGAAAGCAGGTGCGATGACAGATACATAGGTGGAGAGAAAGGGAAGGTTATACAGGGGTGGGGAGAGAGCTAGAGTCCAGTTGTTAGTAGATGAGTATTGACTTTGCATTTAAATTTCTGGAGGTTGTAGCCGTCAGAAAAGCAAGAATACGGGAGCGAGTTCCACAGGCGGGAAGTGCGAGAGAAGAAGCTGAAGGAGTAGAATTGTCGTCTGCATTTGGCTAACCTGACTGTGAATGGGTGGGACCCACTTGCCAGTCTGGTTGCACGAGTAAACACCTGTTGAGGAGGCATCAGTGACTTAAGCTCGTCCGAGCAGAAGCCATGAAAGTATTTATAGAACAGACAAAGGGTGGCCACATTTCAACGATGGGGAAGTGGCTGCAGTCGAGTCGCCAGATCAGTACCTATCACATTACAGACTCTCCTTTGGAGCTTGTCCAGAACACTGAGGAGAACGGCAGGGGCACCTGACCATAAATGGCAGCAATACTCCATGCACGGTCGGATGGTTGACTTGTATATATGCAGGATGGATTCAGGTGGAAAAAAACATCCTGGATCGACATAGTGACCCAACCTTCTTAGCAGTAGATTTTGCTATGGATTCAATATAGTGGTTCCATTTGAGGTCTGAGGACAGGGTAAGTCCGAGGAGGTGTGGTGTATTACTGTCAGGGAGAATCACTTGGTCCATGCTTATGGGAGACAGGAGAGGTTGCCTGTAATGGTTGACAGACAACAGCGCTTGGTCTTAGATGAATTGAAGTTGACAAGTCACTTCTTGCCACAGTTCACCACAGAGTGTAGATCCCGCTCAAGGTCAGCAGCGAGATTATATCTGTCCGCCATGACAGGTTTCTTACTGGAGCGGGAGTATATTGTAGTGTCATCTGCGTAGATGCCTACTTGGGACTTGATCTCATATGGGAGGTCGTTGATGAAAATAAGGAAGAGCGTCGGGCCCAGGATAGAGCCCTGTGGGACACCAGCATTCGTGCTGTAGGACGAAGAGGCACGCCCATTCAGAACGACCTTCATTTTGCGGTTATTTAAGAAAGATTGGATTAGGTCAAGCAGGCGACCGGTAATACCATAACCGGTTAGTTTGCATAGGAGGCCAGAGTGTCAAGCCCTGTCGAAAGCCTTGGAGATGCCCAGAGCCACCGCATGAGCCTCGTCAGACTCATCAAGGGCTTGTAGCATGTACTCCGTTACGGTTATTAGCAGGTCGGCCGTGGACCTGGCAAAGCGGAATCCATATTGCCTGTCGGAGAACAGTTTGTGGGCGGTGAGATGATGAACTATTTCAGCATTGATTATAGCCTCGAATACTTTCCCGAATATCGGTAGAAGACTGATAGGGTGATAGTTGGATGGGTCCGAGGGTTCACCACAATTCTTAAATACAGGAACGACTGAAGAGAATTTCCAGCATGCAGGAAAGCAGGAAGCAGAAAGGCAGTAGTTAAATAGTTTAGAGAGGACAGGGGAAAGTTCAGCAGCACACCCATTAAGGACTATCACCGGGATCCCATCGTCTCCACACGCCTTATGGGGGTCGAGTTTTGAAATTACTCTGGATACTACTGTCGGGGTAATATATACATCGTGCAGTTTGGCCTCAGTTCTAATATGGAAGTCGGGTGGGTGTACTCCGGACGAGTCGAATGTGGAGTTGCATGAGAATCTGTGGGCAAAGCACTCAGCTTTGTCCGCAGATGACGTGAGAACCTCAAATCCATGGATTAAAGGAGGTATTGAGGATTTCCTATTGTTGAACACTCGTTTACAAATCCTCCAATAGTCCTTGGAGCCGAACTTGCGGTCAGCTATGTGCTGTCTCATTCTCTCAGCAAACAACTGTTTGGCGTCATTTAGGGTTCTCCTGCACTCATTGCGAGCAGATGTGAACAGGCGCCTATTTTGATCAGTTGGCTGTCTCCGGAATAGACGGAAGTAATGGTTCCTGTGGGCAATGGCGGCTGAGCAGGCCGGAGAGAACCACGGAGAGGAATGAGGTTTTAGGCAATACTTCCTGGTGGGTATGAAGGCATCAATGCAGGCTTTCACCCATGACGAGACCTCAGAGGCACATTCATCAACTGATAGGGACGTCGCAGAGGAAATCGCGAAAGGCATCCCAGTCAGCTTTTTGGTAGAGGTAGGAGGTCCTATAAGTAGGGGGCTTCTGGTGGGAGTGAGATTGGAAAGAAATACTGAGAGAGACTACAGCGTGATCGGAGTTGCCGAGAAAACAAAGCTGCGAGATTTGACAGGCGTCATGCGCAGAGGTGAAACATATATCTAGCAGTGAGGAATGACCCGAGGGAGTGCTTGGGAAGCGAGTGGGGATTGGTGCGTAAGGGACTGGGAAATAGCAAAGTTCATGGCGTGAATGTCCGCCGGATCAGTAACGGTGTTTTCAAGCCACTCAGAGTGATGGGCATTGAGGTCTCCAAATATAAATATGTGGGCGAATGGGTGATAGGAAATAGCCTTATCTATGTCGGCAGCAATGCTATCTAGTAGGGAGCAGTCAGGAGAGGAGGGAGAACGGTAAAGAAAGAATAGGTAACTAACCGAACTGAGGAGAGACAGGTGGAGACATATGTATTGGTGGTCAGTAGATTCAAGTGAAGTCACCCAGAGCTATGGGGAGGTGTTCGCTGACATAAACACCCAGCCCATGCATGTGGACAGTGGAATCCTTCCTTAAAAGGGGAAGATAACCAGGGATGAAGAGGTCAGAGGAGGGAATAGCTGAGTTGAGGTTAGTTTCGCAGAGCGCAAGAATGTCAGGGGACTTTTCATGCAAGAACGCTTCTACACTAGGAAAGTTAGTACGAATGCCTCGGATATTAGTGAAGGAGAGTTTAATGGGTTTAGGTGGTTTGGATTTAACTGGTTTAGGGTAATTTCTGATTTGTTTAGTCATGATTCTGTTTGTAGAAAGGGACCTAGGGTAGAGGATACAGGCGGTCATTATCCACGATCTTTGATGATAGGGAAACTGGCTAGGGCTGCAACAAGGTGTGGCCTCGGGGTTGCCCACCGAAAGCGCTTGCAGGGACACCTATCCATGCGCGACATGGCACTACAAGAACCCCGATATTATACAACTGTTGATCAGAGCAGCCGCTCTTGAGGCTACGCAAGAGTTAGGGCTCCTAACTACCAGTCGGAAGCAGCAACCAGGAAACTGCCAACCCGGTACCCTCACAGTGATGAGCCGTTGCCACCAACCGGCCAGATCGCAGGAAACTCACGGAAGCACCAATACCAAGGTCTGAAGAGAGAGAAGAGAAAGCCGGAAACCACATCCTAAACAGGAAACAAGGGGCAAGCCTCTACTCCAGTTCAATAGACGTGGGAAAAGTATTGACCGGGCGATAGTGTGACCTATCTACTCCTATTTAAAAAAAAAAACAAAAAAAAAACACACAAAACAAACTTCGAAAAGTGGAGAGTTAACTAAGTTTTAACTTAAAGTCCAAGTGAAGCATGAACAAAAAAAAAAACAAAAGAAAAATACAGATATAAGAAATAAATCGTAATATACCTCACAGTTTAACACAGGAAATTTGAATTAACAAAGTTTCACTCTTCAATTCTTGCTTTTCCCAAAAATCAACATCAAGTTAAGCTGCTTGGTAAATATCGATTCAAAGAACAGACCATAGCAGGGAGGGGTAACAAGTGGCTGCTGATACCTTGGCCAGGATAGCTTCGCATAACAAAATAAATAAATAAATAAAAATCCCAAACTTTTTTTTTCCTAAATGAAGCATGAACGCCATAAAGGAAAAAAAAAAACGAAAAATACAGATATAAGAAATAAATCATAATATACCTCACAGTTTAACACAGGAAATTTGAATTAAGAAAGTTTCACTTTTATACGTTTTTTGAAAATTTGTTTGCGTATATATATATATATATATGCATGATTAATGTGGAGAAGTTTATCACTTAACTGTGCAGAGTCATGCCGACTTTAAAATTTCATGACGACACCACTGGGATGTCGTCAATTTCCAGGGCTTTTTTCACAAAATTTCCACACTAGTCCTACATTATTCTATGCTCCCAACTCTACCTCGGTATCGAGCACTTTACAAAAAGACCGACTTGCCAAATTAATTTTTCTCAGTAAACCACTGACAAAACATCAATCTTCGGATTAGCTCTGAATTTTGTATAATGGCATATCAACTTCTGTGGGTTATTAAATACCAAAAAAGGCGGTTTTAAAGGCATTTTTAATGCACATTTATAATGTTAAGGTTGATTTAGTCAGATTTTAATAAAAATATTTGTTTTCATTTTTTCCTTTGAAAATTTAAAATGTTTTTCTAAATTTGTATTAAAAATGTTTTGCTGACAATATTTTTTATTCTTCAAGTAAAAATGTTTTCTTCAATAATGTTTTCTTCAATAATGTTTTCTTCAATAATGTTTTCTTCAAAAAATGTTTTCTTCAAAATATGTTTTCTTCAATAATGTTTTCTTCAATAATGTTTTCTTCAAAAAATGTTTTCTTCAAAAAATGTTTTCTTCAATAATGTTTTCTTCAAAAAATGTTTTATTCAAAAAATGTATTGTTGATAATATTTTTCGTTAAAATGTTTATTTTTCTATGAAAAATTTTAGGTATATATTTTTATAAAAGATTATTTTTATACTTTCGTAGTGATTTGACCCCAATTTGGTTGTTAACTATTTGCCCATAACTGGATAACGGGTGCTACCAGTCCGGGTCAGGGTGGATCTTAGAACAACAGCAAATAAGAGGTGGTTCCATGCCCCTCACAACCTCTCAATAAGAGGTCTTGCTGCCGGATGAAGTTTACCGTCATGCCCAGGACTAATCTTTAGACTAAGCATAATCACATCACAACACTATATATATATATATGTATATATATATAAAGGAAAACTCAACACGTCATTTAAATTGGTTATAAATTATAATTCATTTCAATGAGCTTAATTAGCTCATTTCATCAAACCACAGAATATTCCTTCCATTTGGCACAAAAGATTTTGCCAGACAAAATTTTTGTACTAAATGGTAGGAGAAATTTGTGGTCTGATGAAATGAGCTAATTAAGCTCATTGAAATGAATTATAATTTATAACCAATTTAAATAGCATCTTTAATTTTCTTTTATAAATATCATATTGCTCTGAATAGCATCCATTGAGCTCTCTATATAGATATAACACTTAATATCTTATATTAAGTTAATCTTGTGGATAATCCTCACCGTTTATGGACTGGACATCTATACATACATATACACACACACACGCACACACACACACACACACACACACGCACGCACGCACACACACACACGCACACACACACACACATATATATATATATATATATATATATATTGATTATTTAATTACTTATTTTTTCGTCATAATAAAACTAGACCAGTATACAGTTGTATTTAAAAGTATTAAATGCAATTATATTTTAGAACTTTTGAATATTCTTCATTTGTAAACGAGTTATTACGTGCCCTAGGTTTCTACCATGTGGTATCTTCAAGCGATTTGCTTGTATATATATATATATATATAAGTTTCTTTAATAATGAAAAGATGCAGCGTTTAAGTTTTTCATTAAATTGTCTTCTATTATTTTAGTCATTATCAAGAATGCTTTTATTTTTACCTCACCTATTGTTTGAATTTTTTAAGTATGCATCTACAGTTCTCGGAATGTTTCAGTACGTTTTATTGCACGGTCACAATATACTGACCGTGTTTATAAATTTGTCCTCGTTGATAATGCCAAAAAGAATAACCGAAAGCGCTCGGATATGCAGAACATTCAGACAATTTCTAGATAATTTATATCCAGAAAAGAAATATAACTTTAACCAAAAAAAAAAAAAAAAAAAATGGTGCCTAAGATGTTTCAAATGTTTTTACCCAATTTTAGGGCGCTCATAACAGATATGCTGTCACTAAAAAAATACGAAAAAAATTAATAAAGCAATTTCACCGCTTTATCTTCCCTGTCATTTTTAATGGAACTCGTATAAAAGAAAGGTTACTACCGAAATAAAGAATTGCATACATGTGTGTGTATGTGCTAATGAATTTTTATTTGTATCTCGATATATTTTTGAAACGATATTTTTAGTGGATACCCGTGTTTGAGTAGACGTTCTTTTTTTAAACAGTGTTATTTTCATGTACCAGCCTGAACTTTCGGGAAGACATAAAACAACGCGTCAAATTATAATATTCGAATCTGTGTCCCCCTTTATAGGAGAAACCACCGCATCAACAAATTTAAAGTACAAATGAGATATTTTTTCTTAAGCCATATCTGCTCATTTACATATTTGTAAACACTTTCCGAAATATAAATAATGCAATTGCTACAGATTTATAGATTCTTTTTTATTATTTTAACCTGACATACCTTTATTTAAGAAAAATGATACATTTTGGAAACCGTATTTTTTTCATTTACAGCTGGGATTACGTAATCTGATACTTAAACTGAGAGTTTATGCAGCAGATTAGACCTTTACTTACCAGAAGTAGAAGGGGCCTCGGTTTACAAAAGAGTTCTCTTCCTACGATGCGTCGTAACGCAAGTTTCCGTTTAAGTAGGAACATATCAGTGATATTCCGTGAATAAACACTGAGCGTCACTAACCTATGCTAACGTAGTAGTAAATTAATAATCTAGAACATGCCAACACATGTCTATGCTATATGGGTCTTAAGTACGATGTAAACAGCATTAGTAAAAAATAGTTCAAGAGATTGTGCCGTAACCACGAATTGCCGTAGAGATACTATTCGACCTCGACCTGCTGTGTCATCGGGGAAAGCCTTATGCGGTATTCAAATCAATTTCTTCGGCATTTCCATGAGGCCGAAATGGTTGGTTTTATATCACTTTCCTTTTCCGGGATAGATAATCTAAACTTATTTATAAATGGAACTTTGTCTGTGTGTGTGTCTGTGTGTGTGTGTGTGTCCGTTAACTATAGGCTCCGAAACGGCTGAACCGATTTTCTTGAAAATTTACACAGTTGTACTATAAGCGTCTGCCAGTGTCCTTAGCTAGGTTTTGTGTCGAGGTACCCCCGATAAATATTATGAAAATTGATAATCGAAAAAATCGGGTTATAGAAGAATTGGTCCGATTTTAATTAAATTTGATACACTCATATACAAAGATATAAGAAAACATATTCAGAAGTTTCAAGGCTGCAGTTCTTACAATAGTACAGAAAATCGATAATATATATATATATATATATATATAAAAGGCAAGATGTTTGTGTGTGTGTCTGCCTATCTGCCTGTATCTCTGTATTTTTTCCGACCTTTTATTTTAGTTTTTGCTTTGGGTTTGGCTCTAAGTAGGTATAATTGTAGTTCTTCGTCTCAGCCATGATACCATTTACTCAGAAGAATTATTTAGCCTTCAAAATTTAGTTTACGACAAAAAAAAAATTATTTGATATCGATGCCAGGAAATCAAAATTTGACTTACATCCATTCATTTTCCTTTCAGTCTACGGTTTCGCTTTAACTGGAAACAACTATTGCTTTTTAGCCTTTCGTGCGAACGTCCAAACAGTCTGAGCTCCAGGACCGTGGATTGGTTTTAAAGCTTTCATTATGCCCGAGCAACGCCGGGCTATACTGCTATTTATAACATAGCTTATTAGCTCTATCTAACCACCTTGTTTCTTATCGGAGTTCACCTTCTCCTACATGAATTGCGTTTACCACGATAAAAGAAAAATGAAACTTTGATATTAACACATGCAGATCAAGTTGGATTACAACGTGATAGCGATAAAGAAATATTCAGTGAGTCTGAAAATAATGAAAGCGAAAAATGTCATGTCTTCGAAAAAACAAGCATAACAGTGAACTCGAGAGCAGTATAGACTCTAAAAATACGTGTTTAAGGAATACTCCTATAAAAGAAAATTACCATAATCTCTCACATCTAAACTATCTCTTTGTGTGGAAGACACTGAGAAGACAAAAGCTCCTATAAGAAGTATCAGGTCAAGCAACAGAGAGTAAAACAGTACGCCTCCTTGGCCTCAAACTCTCACCGGACCTCAAGTGGAATGACTATATTGAATCCATTACTAAATCTGCTGCTATCAAAGTTGGTTCTCTGTGCAGGGCCCGGAAGTGTTTCCCGCCTGAGCCCATCCTGCACATCTATAAATCTACCATTGCGCTCGTTTATTGAATACTGCTGCCACATCTGGTCGGGTTCTCCTGCTATTCCCTTCAGGGTTCTTGACAAAATACAACAAAGAATCTGTTATGTGATCTATGCCGACTTGGCAGCCCGGTTACAGCCACTCTCTCACCGGCGTGACGTGGCTTCCCTGTGCCTCTTCTATAAATACTTTTACGGCTTCTGCTCCGATTAACTTAGTTCACTGGTGCCCACTAGCTATGAATTTGCAAGAGATTTTAGATTAGCAACTAGGTCCCACCATTTTACAGTGAAACTGATAAAATGTAACCACAATTTCTACTCTACAGCTTCTTTTTTTGCAATTCTCGCCTGTGAAATTCCCTTCCATATACTTGCTTCCCCGACAGCTACAATCTCCAGGTATATAAATGTAAGGTCAATAGATATCTATCACACTAACTCGCGTCCATTCCCTTCCCATCTACCCAACCCATATCCGTCTATCAACATTCTTCCGACATTTCCTATAACTGACAACTCTTTCCCGTCACTTTCCCCCTGTAACCCTGCGAAATAGTTGCAGTGGAATACTGTGCTTGGAGTGAAATGATAAAAAAAGACTTGGATATTAAGTCATTAAGTGTATGAATATTATAGATATTACGCAGAAAGCATGTTTTCTTACCACTTTCCCCGAGTTAAAGAAAATTTGATTTGAAGAAAATTAGTTAATTAGATAACTTAATGATTAAATAAAATAAAACAAAATTTAAAAAGTGTTTTTTTTTAAATACAGTGAAAAATACATTTGTTCGTTGGCCGCATTGGCACTTAGGATCGATATCGATGGCATATTCTCATTTTCTGAATCAATCTAGACAGGGTTAAAAGAACCAGGCACTACTAGAGCCGGTGCGGAGGATTTCTGTAGAGTGTTAAAATGGTTGCACCACAGGAACAAACGCCGACTATGAACTACGGTGTTCAGTTGTTCGGCTGGGTGTAAAAAGCAGTTTCAAAACTTAAGCCTATTTGTCATAGGTTCACAGCCGTCGAGTGGATGACAAATACCTGCTTCAACTTCTCGAGTTGGGAGTGGACTGCCAATCTTATGTAAGGTATGTAGTGAAATACCATATGCATGTAAAAGTAATTTATTTTGTTTGGTTTGAGACACCCAGTGATCAATGCGTTTTTCCGTGTGATGATTTGCTCCACACATTTGAGGAAAATCGAGATAGATAGATAGATAGATAGATAGATAGATAGATCTGTCAGTTAGTCAGTTAAATGCCATACGGATAAACGCTTAGGCGATCATGTCTTTTCTGAGACATGACTGACTGGGCAGAAGTTTATCATGCAGTAGGTTGCCATTACTTTCTGCGGTAGAGTGGTTGCCCCCAAGGCTATAGAACCCATTCTGCCCTGTTATGTAACCCATAACTGAAGGGTAGAGACAAATTAATAACTTTGCTATGGGTATTTACGCGTAAGTGAATGCAAGGAATTCAACTGTAATTCGAACTCGGCTCTCCTATTTATTGATCCGAGCCAATATCCACTGCTCCACAAAGGACTAAAATGCATAAAAAATAATAAAATAGAACAGAGTATAGTGTAACGTGTTTGATCCTCGCCGAGGTAACGACTGTTTAGGATATATGTAAATGCAATATATGATAAATATTTACTTTATCCGATACTCAGATCTATTTTTCAGCATTGAGGGAAACCAGACGTTCCACTGTTTTCAATTGCCACAATTGGAAAGTAAAATCAACATCGGGGACATATTCTCATTTCTGAAGGTTAGTTCTACAGCGACCAAAGGGTGTTCGCAGGCAATTTATGCAGGACCAGAAGAGTCACGTATCAGTGGGATTAGGGTGGAACCTGTTTGACTGGGTGAGAGCCTATGTTCCTCGCTGTTAAGGTGGCTGCAGTGACAGACACCGAGTACAGGTTATGTTGTTCAGTGGTTTGGTCGAATGCAAAAAGCTGGGTCTTGACTTGAACTTCTTTGTCACTGGTTCACAGACTTAGAGTGGATGACGAGGGTAATTTTCTGCTTCAACTTCTCAAATGAGGAGTGATCTGTCCTTCTTATGTAAGGTGGGGAAAAATGCCACTAAGCAAGAAGAGGACATCTACTTTGATTGGTTTGAGACAACCAGTGATCGATTTGAAAGTGTTATTTACGGCAGGCTGTATTTTTTTTTTTTTTTGCGTGTGATCATCTGCTCCACCTAGTGGGGCATATTCTGCTATGGATTAGCAAAGTGATGCGCAAAAAACAACAATTGGGTTTTCAGTAAGCCAGTTAATTGCCATACGTGATATACCCTGATGTGTCCATGTCTCTTTCCATCATTGACTGACTGGGTAGAAGATATCCTCGCAGTAGGTTGGCATTAACTTCAAGGTAGACTGGTTGCTAACCAAACCTATAGAAACCAACCCATAGATAGAGGGAGAAGAGAAGGATTAATACCTTTTTCAAGTGTGCAAAAACTAAATATTATTAAAAGAATATGAATTATCTTCTCCAGTATTTTCTTCAGATCTGAACTCCCATGTGGATGCGATGAATGGTGTCTAAACTATTAAAATTGCTAAAATATTTAATCATATAATAATTCTGCTTGTGTCTTCCTTAGTTAATTACTTAGTTCCTCCGTCCGTTACACCACTGAAGAAAGATAACACACTTACTCTCTGCACGTGCTTTTTTTCCCACTCTATTTTTTATAATCGATAAACGCTACACTCCTCAGCCTTTCTCTCACCTTTGCTAAACGGAATGGTAGTAAAGAGTGAAAGAGTAGGAGGAGAGAACCTATAGCATTACCGTAGCCGTAGCGGATTAAGCTGGTGGTTGTATCAGTAATTGTGTCTGTACAATACAATATACTAAAAATAGGAAGGTTCGTTGTCGTATCCCGCGACCTATTACGAAATGTCTGGCCTCTACACCCTTGGCCATTACTCAGTTGGTCTTTTCTGTTTAGAATGGACACAGGAGCGATGATTATTCAGTAATAAAAAAACATTTTCTCTTTCAAAATCTCTCACAAGATAGTGTACAGTATTTTGGTTATGGTCTGTGCATACGTCGCTTAATATAAGATTACAGTAATGTAGCTTCTATGGACATTACTTTTATAGATATTTTAATATAATTACACTCTGTGTTATCGTCATTTTATTATCCAATATGTTTGAAGACGTTACTATCATTTTTAGTATGACAAAGTAAAATCTTTCCAGGAAATCATAATTTTCCTTCCGTGGAAATTCCACGGGTTCCACTAGTCTCTATTAATCATCTTCCTGATGACATCAGCACTCAAGGTGAGAGCTACCCTGATGACACGAGCATTTATTCCTGTTTAGAATGTAAGTTTGATCAGATTGATAAGTTCCAAATTATTAGCTGATATTCAAAGCGACCTTCAGTCTGGAGCAAAATAAGGCTTGTTAATTTTAGGGCATCCAAGACCAAACTGCTATTCATTGATTATCTTAGAGACTCCTCTCTTCCTTCCATCACCATCGTTGATACTGGCCTTCAAGAGAGTGACACGATGCGACTTCTCGGGTTAACGTTATTAGCTGATATTATAGCGGGTTGTCCATTCTTTTCCAGTTTATAGTGGGAGCCCGCTCTAGTGAAGGGTAGTAGTATGTTGTTGCAGATTAACGGAATTTGGCCTCATTGTAGTCATAAAATGATTATGAGTCAAGAAAAGCAAATTGAATTGAAAAATAACATTTTATATATACACATATCAATTAAGGGTTTTACATTTAAAGTAATACTTGAAGTATAGGTCCAACGGACGTTAAAATGTTCATGGCAATAAAATGCTGAAAAGAGAATTAATGCTTAGGTATATGGGAGCGCTGTAAGTAATGAATGTCTTTGATGTATTCTCTCCTTAGGTCAGTAAGTAGTTTTGAGACAGGGACGAAGGAAAAGGGAGGTGAAGGCGACGAACATAGTAAGCCACTTGATTTGCTCAAGGGAGATACTAATTACTCTCTTCTGTCGCGAGTCAGTCTGTGTGGCTGCCTCGGTCTGTCTGTCTGTCTGGGTGCTTTCTGTATCAGTTTTTTATTTCAACTTCTTGGATCGCAGCAGATCATTTGGGATTCACACTTGTATCTGATTCTGGGCTTCCCATTGGCCGATAAATAAAATTCGCGTAGGCTCGCGAACTGGAAATTTAATATTTAATTTTTATTTTTCAAACAGAACAACTGCACCGTCGAGCTTTGGTCATTTGCCTCTTGGTTGCGAGTGTGCAAACATCCGGTCCATCGCTTTTGCTCCGTATCACCGCAATATGATGCAAAATGATTATATTAAATCCATTGTTAGATCAGCTACCAAGAATGTTAGTTCACTGTGTTGTTCTAGAGTTTCTTTCTCTCCAGAATCTATCTGATACGTCTATAAGTCTATACGTATATACTTAGTAAATTACGGCTACAGATGATTCAGGTTTCCAAAGAAGAATCCAAAGAAAAACCCGCAATATTAGTGGCACTGTTATGGCATCATGTGTCTTTTCGATGAATACTTTCATGGTAATTAGTATGATGCTACACGTTTTGAATTTATACGCAGTAGGAGTCTTATCATTTGACACCTGTACTAACTAAATGTAGCCGTAAATACTATGCTAACAGTTACTTTTCTTCTGGTTGCATTCTTTCCAGCTAACCGTAATTTGCGAAAATTTAGATCTAATTGCAAAAAATATCTATTGTCTCCCTGGTCACTCTTCTTTTGCCCTCACTCCTGATTTTCTTTTGTGTTTCTTGTGACTGAATACCTTTGCTACTTTTCATGAGATAAACTGGATTAAAAACAAATCTATATTCTATTGTTTTCTAAGATCAACGATTAAAATTGTTTCAAGTGAATTAATTATTAAGATCTTAAGAAGGCTATAGTTCATCAGATTATTCACAGCTGTGAATACAAAACAAAGAACATTAACAATAAAAATATTTATCACTTGAAGACTAGCAATAACTGATACAATGGAAAGAAGATGTAGCTGGATAAAAAGTAGGTAATATGTTGACATTCCTTACAAATTTCCTGAAAATGTTAAGATTACTAGAAAGGTTGATAAAGTTTAATGGATATGAGAAAACTATTTTATTAAATAAATATTGAGCGAATGATATATATATATATATATATATATATATTGTAACAAAGTTGAAGAACACGTAGGTTTTTTTTACCTACTGTTTAGCATTTACTTTTATAAAGTGTGCTCGATACAACGTAGAGCATTATATTGTAATGTTTATCACCCGATGAGAAACGCACGTAGCAGCTTCGAAAAGCGAACATTTTTGTGTAGTGATACTATGAATTTATAAAACATTGTTGTTTTTTGTTTTGTTTTTTTTAATCGTGTCACCCCAAGCAAGGCATTCCATTGCCACTATAGAGGGATTGGGTATAGGAAATGTCAGATAGACGACATAGGATGTATATAGGGAGAGAGTTGGAGAGAGTGGGTGTGAGTTAGTGTGTTAGGAGGTGTCTATTGACCTTAAATTTAAACTCCTGGAGATTGTAGCTGTTGTGAAATCAAGTATATAGAAAGGAATTCCACAGGCGGGAAGTGCGAGGAAAGAAGCTGTTGGAGTAGAAATTGCGGGTACATTTCATAGGTTTCACTGTAAAAGGGTGGGACCTAGTTGCCAATCTAGTATCTCGTGCAAATTCACATCTAGGGGGCACCAGTGATTTAATTTTGTCAGAGCAGAAGCCATGAAATTTTTTTATAGAAGAGGCACAGGGATGCCACGTCACGCCGGTGAGAGAGGTACTGCAGGCGGTCAGCCAAGTCGGTATCAATCACATTTTTTCAAGAACCCCGAGGAGAATAGAAGGGGCACCCGACCAGATGTGGCAGCAGTACTCAATACACGGGCGGATGGTGGATTTATATAATTGCAGGATAGATTCAGACGGAAAGAATTTCCGGGCCCTGCACAGAGAGCCGACTTTCATAGCTGCGGATTTAGTAATTGATTCGACGTAGTCATTCCCCTTGAGGTCCGCTGAGAGTTTGAGGCCAAGCAGGCGTAGTGATTTACTCTCTGGGAGGCAAGCCTGTTCCATGCTAATGGGAGGGAGGTTCGGTTGTCTGTGGTGGTTAATTGACAGCAGCTTCGTTTTGGAAGAATTAAATTTTACGTGCCATTTCTTACCCCAATCCACCACGGATTGGAGGTCCTTCTCGAGCTCGGCAGCTAGGTTCGCCTTGTCACCAACACCAGATTTTTGATCGAGGCGGGAGTAAACTGTGGTATCATCAACGCACATGCCTACTTGTGATCTTATGGTATCGGGGAGATCATTGATATAGATTAGAAAGAGCGTAGGACCTAATATAGAGCCTTGGGGTACACCCGCGTTTGTAGGGTAGTTCTGGGAGGCATGTCCGTTTAATACCACCTTCAGTGTGTGGTTAGAGAGGAATGACCGGATTAAGTCCAACAAAAGTCCAGTTATGCCATAGCTTTGCAGTTTCCGTAGAAGGCCAGCATGCCATACTCTGTCGAATGCTTTAGAGATATCCAAGGCGACGGTTCGGGCTTCACCATTCTTGTCGAGAGCCTTGTAACAACCATTACAATATATATATATATATATATATATGGAGAGAGAGAGAGAGAGACAGAGAGAGAGAGAGAGAGAGAGGGTGGGGAAGCTCAGCTTGTTAAGCTATCATGTTTTTGAGCTTTTCGGTTTCCTCAGGCAAATCAAATCGCCTGACGAACTAATAACGTCGAAACCATAGTATCGCCCGGTTCACTCTCCACCCACGTCTATTGAACAGGTGAAGAGGCTCATCGCTTGCTCCCTGTTTAGGATGTGGTTTCCGGTTTTCTCTTTCCCAATCCCTTACGTAGCCCCCTGCACATCATTGGCGTTATCGCCTTGCTCAGGGTGACATGATTAAAAAAAAAAGTGTAACCGGCTGATCTTCTCCATTTTCCATCAAGCATATATTGTGCACTTTCTAATACAACTGTTTACTGCTCCAATTTAATTCAGATTCTACCTATAACTAAGACCTACACACACACACACACACACACATGCACACACACACACACCCATATATATATATATATATATATATGTAGTTATGAATTAATTGTACATTGCGACACGGAAATTTCTGTTTCGAGATAGATTCTCTTCATCAGGAAATTTTTGATGTTGGTTGTACAAATGATTTACATTTATATTTGAATACAAAAACCATCATTTTGCTGTTTAAGTCTGTGGGCACTCAAAATAGTAAAAGCTTGAATCCTCTTCACCTGGATTTATATTTATATATCTCCCCATATACATAAACAGTAAATTATATTAAGTTTTATAATATTATATAGAGCACAGTTTACAATAGAATAGATACCGGGGCACTCATAATAGTAAAACCTTGATTCCTATTCACATAAATATATATATATATATATATATATATATATATATAACCATTATATCCAAGAGATATATATATATATATATATATAACCATTATATTTATATATATATATTTATTATATTTATATATATAACCATTATATATATATATATAACCATTATATTTTATTTATATATATATATAACCATTATTTTTTATATATATATATAACCATTATATTTTTTTTTTAGCAACAAAAATATAGTAGATATAATAGTTAATCAATAATGCTGATCTTAATTTTATAAAATTTTAATACCAATGCCCACCAAGATTAATTTTAAGTCTTCCCACATATTCTCCAAAGTAAAAGTTGCTTAACTCTGATTGGTCCATATTGTACATACAATAATGCCTCCCTGATGAAAGAGGTCTTGCTTGTTCTTAACCTTTTAAAGCCATTCATTTCGAAATAACAACATCACTTGAAAAGACACAAAAAGTGTCGAAACAAAATAGCTACTTTTGTAGTGATATTATAACATATCAATGTTATAATTTATTAATAAATATTATTATATATATATATATATATATATATATATATATATATATATATATAAAAGAGTGAACATTGAAGTCAACACTCAAGGGCGACAGACTGTCTCATGCTAAGCGCAATCATCAAGCCACATGTGTTGAATTTTTCCTCGGCTATTTATATATACGTGTCAGTGAGGCGTTGTGGGAAATCTTTATAACGGCTATTTTGGCAAGAGTCGCTTGATTATTTATTTATTTATTGAAGTAATGGATTTTATTTTTTTATTCTTTTGTTTTTTGATATTAATTTATTTATTCGGATTTGTTGGTTATTTTATTTTTATTATTTTTTATTTATTTTTATTATGATTTGTTATTATTTATTTATATTTTATTTATTATGTATTGTAATGGGTGTTGTATCTTCAGCGGTTTGTTAATGTTTATAATTTGCTCCTTATTAATAGTTTTCTATTTTTAAGTAAAGTAGCAAAAATTTGTTTTCATGTCTGCATTTTGATATTAGTTCAAATCGTTTATTTAGTAGTTTGTTTTTGGCTTAGCAGGAAACAGTCTGTCGCCACTGAGTGTTGACTTCAATGTACACTCTTTTATATTTACATACCCTCTATCTCGGATATTGAGCACTTTATCTTATAAATATAGCACACCTTAAAACTATATATATATATATAAGAGAGCAGCTTTTTTCATCCAGGTTTATACGATCTTAAAATGTATTTTAAATATATATATATATATACATATATATATATATATATATATATATATATATATATATATGATTAAATATAGTTTTAAGGTGTGCTGCATTTATAGGATAAAGTGCTCAATATCAGCGATAGAGCGTATGTAAATATAGTAAAGAGTGAACATTGAAGTCAACACTCAAGGACGACAGACTGTTTCATGCTAAGCGCAATCATCAGGCCACATGTGTTGAGTTTTTCCTCGGCTATTTTTATATACATGTCAGTGGGGCATTGTGGGTAATCCTTCTAATTTTGGCGGGAGTGGCTTGAGTATTTATTTATTTATTTGAGTAAATCTATTTGAATTGTTATTTGTTTATTTATTTGTTTTTCGATGGTTAATTTATTTATTTGGATTTGTTATTTATTTATTTTTTACTTATTTATTATTATTTTTATTTAATTTTTTGTTATTATTTTATTTATTTGTTTATATTATTTTATTTATTATCTATTGTAATGGATGTTATAGCGTCGGCGGTTTGTTAATTTGTTTATAATTTGCTCCTTATTAGTTTTCTATTTGTAAGTAAACTCAATACATGTGGCATGATGATTGCACTTAGCATTTTTTTTAATAATCATATCACCCAAAGCAAGGCATTTTACCACCACTGTTTTGCAGGGGGTTCTTCTTCTATGTGACCTGTCCCTTCAGAACGTAGGCGATCATGGCCTTCCCTATCCTTGTTAGTTCTAAGCACGCCTTCTGTTACACCATGCAATCCTCGTTCCCTCAGCCACCTGATTAGGTCCTTCAAATATGTTATCCGTTGCCTTCCCCTGTCTCTTTTCCCTCGATCTGGCCTGTTAGTATCATATTCTCTAAGCTTTCTTTCCCCATTGCGTGTCCCAGGAACTTTAGCTGTCTCTTTCTGATGCTCGGTATTAATTTCCTTTTAGTTTCCATCATTTGCAAGACCTCATCATTGCTCACATGCTCTATCCATGATATTCACAGCATCCTTCTGTAGAAACACAATTTAGTTGCTTCAAGTTTTTCCTTCATCTTGATTATTTTGTCCAGCATTCACTGCCATATTAAAGGACGGACAGCACATACCAATCCAGTACTCTCTTCTTTGTATCTAACGAAATTGTCCTGTTTCTTAATACCATACTCAATTTCTGGAATACTTCCTTCGCCATGCCAATTCGCCTTCGGATTTCTGTATCGCACTTTCCGTTTTTTGCCAGGTACTTCAATTTTTGTACCTACTTGATTCTAGTATCCCCGACCTGTATTTGGCATATTGGGCTACCCTTTTTACTGATGACCATGCATTCGGTTTTCGTGCAGTTTATTTGTAGTCCTTTCATGTTATTTTCTTCAGCTACCTTCTGTAGAATGTCTTGTAGTTTCCTTTCTGTGTCTGCTATCAGCACTGTATCATCTGCGTACCTTAGGTTGTTTAAATTGTGGCCTCCGATTACTAATTAGGCATAACTTGTAGGGTCCGCAAAATAGTCTCGCTGTACAAGTTCAACAGATCCGGTGAAAATACACACCCCCTTTCTAATTTTGTATATCTACTCAATTCATTACCTGCCCGTATGCAAGTGGTTTGCTGCCAGTAAAGATTCTTGATTAATCTCAAGTTTTTCCCAAATATGTCTAGGCTGCCGACATCTTCATCAGTTCTTTGTGGCGTATTTTGACAAACGCCTTCACATAATCAATAAAGCACAGGTATAAGTCCTTCTTCATTTGTATTACCCTTTCGAAAAGCATCCTAATCATAAATATGGCACTCCTTGTTCCCGTGTCTTTAACGAAACCACACTGTTCTCTCCTATCTCTGGCCTGATTGTTCTTCTCGCTCAGTTTTGTTATATGGCTCATTAAACTGATGGTTCTGTGGAGTTCGCACTCGTTTGCTCCTGGCTTCTTTGGTAGTGCTATGAAGATAGACTTGTTGAGGTCATCCGGCATTACCCCACTATTATAAATTTCATTTATTATTTCAGTAATTTTTTCTATACCAAATTCTTTGATGGCTATCAGCAGCTCTATGACTATGCCGTCTGGTCCCGCTGCTTTGTTTCGATTCAGTTTGGCTACTGCATATTCCACTTCAGACTTTTATATTTCCGGTCCGTCCTCATCTTTGTGTATTATTGGTTGTTCTCTCTTGTCGTGGAAAAGATCTTTTATATATTCTTTGCATCGTTGGAGTATTTCCTCTTTCTCCAATATGATTGTTCCATCCTTGAATTTTATCCGTTGAAGAGCAGGTCTTTGTCCTGACAGGTCTTTTATTTCCTTATGCATGTCTGCTTTATTATTCCTGCTCAATCTCTGTTCTTCTGCACATTTGTCATTGAGCCATTCCTCTTTAGCCTGTCTACATTTTCTTCTTATTTCCTTGTGTAGTTTCCTGTACTCCATTCCATGTCTTGATATCATTTTCTGCGTCCTTTGCATCATGTCCAGAATCTCGTCAGTCATCCACTCATTTCTCATTCTGCGCCTAATTTCTTTTAGGGCAAAGCTGTTTGCTGATGTCAGTATTGCTTCGTTTCACGAGTCCCATTTTGAGTGTCCTTTTCAGGGGGTTACATAGGAGGAAAATTATGAGAAAGAGTGACAGTTTATATGGGGTGTAATAGAAGTGGATAAGAGAAGGATGAGAATACTGATGAGATTGGAGTGGACGGAGAAAGAAGCAGGAGAGAGAGGATGCTGGTTAGTGAGATAGGTGATGACTATTGCCTTTACATTGAAATTCTTGGAGATTATAGCTGTCGGGAAGACAAGTAAATGGAAGAGAATTTCATAGGCGGCAAGTGTGAGAAAAGAAGTTAATGGAGTTGAAATTGCGTTTAGAATTTATTGGTTTCACAGTAAAAGTGTGTGACCTATTTGGTCATCTTGTGGCTCGAGTAAATCTATATGTAGGAGGCAACAGTGAGCTAAGTTCATCTGGGCAGAAGCCGTGAAAGTATTTGTAGAAGAGACACAGGGAAGCCACATCGCCGCGGTGAGAAAGTGACTGTATCCAAGCTGCCAAGTCGGAACCTATCACATTACAGATTCTCCGTTGGATCTTGTCAAGGACACCTAGGTGGATAGCAGTATTGTATTCCTATTCTTCTCTTGCTCCTTTCTCTGACACCTCCTGTAACTGCTCCGTCTTTTTCCGCCTTGCTTGGGATGAAACTATTAAACAAATACTGTATCGGCCCTAAATCTCTTTTTCACCTTAACCACTACTTCTTTATTTCTTTCTTCTAAGATTCGTTTTCGGGTAGTACGGGTGTGATTGTATATCTCCACTACATCCTGTCAATAATAGCTCTTAGTAATTTTTTATTAAATTCCCGCGCACTCTCTGTCTTTCTATACATTCCCACAAGCTCATAAGATAAGTGACCCTATTCTGCAGCCTTTTACTTTTGCCTCCAATATGACCTTGTCAGTGTCAACATTTGTAAACCGTTTTTCTCATGTATCTAATAATTGACAGATGTCTCCATCTGGTTCTGAGTATAAGTATTCATGTTCTTTCCTTTTTACTTTAGATTCCCGCTTTGCTTAGGCGATTCATCCATACCATTCCCAGCATCCTTCGATAGAAATACATTTCTGTTGGTTTCTGGCTTCTTTTCATCTAAGAAAATTTCCAATATTCACTAACATACAGAAAAATCTTATTGGAAACAAAGGAAATAGTGCCGCATTGCGATTTGATATATGTCCTTCGTATGGCAGTAAATGTGGGGCGATCTCATCAAGAAACGACTCGAGGCAACAGCAGAAATGTGGTTTTACAGAAGAATGCTGTAGATACAATGGACTGAGCACATGAACAACGATGAGGTGTTGGCGCTTATGCAAACGAGAAGAAAACTCATAACATCAGGAAGAGACAGCTGAGGTTCCTGGAAAACGTGATGAGGAAAGAGTGTCTGAAGAATTTAATACTCACAGGACGGATAGATGAAAAAAAAGATAGAGAAAAACAGCGTGAGATACATTTGATAGGCCTGAGCAAATGGAAAACGGAGCGTGGATTAGGAGAGATACTAAGAGGGAAAATACTGAGAGCGACAAGAGACAGGACCAAGTGGAAGTACATGAGTCCTGAAGAGAATAGGCACAAAAAAGAAGATAGATGGATTGATACGACGTAGCAGTTAAGTACTGTTTCATTTGTTTCCAACGGAATTCTCCTGTCTTCGTTCAAATGCTACCACCTTCTGCAAAAAGTAAATGCACACACACACACACACACACACACACACACACACACACACACACATATATATATATATATATATATATATATATATATATATATATATTAATCCTTTCACGGCATTCTACTGCCACTGTTGCGCAGGGGGTTACATAGGGGAAACTGATGAGAAAGAGGGGTTAGTTATAGGAAATGTCAGGAAGAGGGTAATAGACGGATGAGGATACCAATGATGGGGGTGGAGTAGATGAAAAAAGAACTTGAGAAAATAGATGCGAGTTGGTGTGATAGGAGATGTCTATTGACCTTACATTTAAATTCCTGGAGATTGTAGCTGTCAGGGAAGCAAGTATATGGAAGCGAATGCAACAGGTGGGAAGTGCGTGAAGAGAAGCTGTTAGAGTAGAAATTGCGGTTACATTTTATCGGTTTCACTGTAAAAGGGTGGGATCTAGTTGCTAGTCTTATTGCTCATGTAAATTCATACCTAGGAGGCGCTAGTGATCTAAGTTCATTGGAGTAGAAGCCGTGAAAATATTATAGAAGAGACACAGGGAAGCACGTCACGCCGGTGAGACATCGGCTGCAGCTGAGCTGCTAAGTCGGTATCGATCACATTATAGATTCTCCGTTGGATTTTGTCAAGAACCCCACCCCGAGATGAATTGCAGGGGCACCCGACCAGATGTAGTAGCAGTATTCAATACAAGGGCGGATGGTAGATTTAGATACATGCAGGGTGTAAAAACTTTCTGGCTCTACACAGTGAACAGACCTTCTTAGCAGCGTATTTATATCAGCAAAAGATAAAAATAAATCTAATGAATAGTGGTCTAAAATATCAGCATTTTAAATCCTATTATCTTTCTAGACTCGACTTTGGCTGCAGTGGGATATTCCAAAACTCGATGCCACAAAGCTGATAAGATGTTTATTGCATAAGACGAGAACAACAGAGAGATATTTGCGAAAAGAAAATATTTCGTTAACTATCAGGCATCGCACATATATTGGTATGTAAGTATGAGCGCTTGACGTTGTTGATGAATTTAGATAGTAAAAACATCAGAGGAAATCTTTCACAGAAACATTTTGAATATAAACCGGGTATTTATACGCGGCTAAGAGTAAGGCAGACCTATCAGTTCAATCTGTGAGATCGAGTTGCGATAAAGAAAATCGATAACGTTTTTACGTCACTGGATTTTCTTTTATTGATTTCTTCGCACGAGTTTTGTCAATTTCCGCCTTGATATTCAAATGGGCTAAAAATGTTTGATATAATTTGCGTTTCCATTAGCACGATAGGTTGAAGATAAATGCATTGGATATTTTTTAACGCCACTGGAAGCATCTATTTAGTTTTCAGCGATAATTTACTTGTTGAATAAATTACGGACCGATATTTGATTTGCCTAAAGTTTTCTATCCAGTGTTTTTTGGACAATAGCAGATGTAAGAATCTTTCTAATAATCATGCCAAAGAGAGAGTTGGATTAAATAAGGCTATAACCTTTGAAGTAGGATTCTCTAGGTCGATGATTAATTAAATGTTTTTTTTTTCTAGTTTTGACTTTCACAGATTCAGAAGTAAATGAGTTATGAGGCAAGGAATTTGAATTTAGTCATTTTTTTATGGATAGGCTTGGAAATATTAAAATCTAAATCCGTTTAATTTAATTTTCTTTTATATATTTTTTTATATATAATGCATCTATTATGGGAATATCATGTTTTCGTCATTATTTCAAATAAACGTTGTTTTAAATTCATGTCAGTTCCCTGTACAAGTTTTACTTGGCCACATAACACAGTGCTTTGCTGCTCTATTGTCGGGCAATCTGAGGCTGCGCCGTTTCTCTCATTAGCCCGGTGTCTCTTCTACCAATACTTTCACGGCTTCCGCTCCGATGAACTTAGCTCACTGGTGACTCCTATATATGAATTTACTCGAGCTACAAGATTAGCAACTAGGTCCCACTCTTTTACTATGAAACCAATGAATTGTAAAAGCAAATTCTACTCCATCAGCTTTTTTTCTCGCATTTTCCGCCTGTGAAATTCCCTTCCGCATACTTATTTTCCCGGCAGCTATAATCTCCAAGAATTTAAATGCAAAGTCAATAGTACATCTCTTATCTCATTAACCTGTATCCTCTCTCTCATGCTCCCTTCTTCGTCCACCCCACTCTCATCAGTATTCGCTTCCTTCTCTTACTCTCTTCCTGACACCCCCTGCAATCTCTCACTCTTAATAACTTTCCTCCTATGTAACCCCCTGCACAACAGTCGAAAATACCTTGCTTGGGGCGACACGATTATAAAAAGGAAATAAAATTTCTATACTATTATAAGGTGGATATAAAATGGGGGATCAATTCTAAATTACAATCAATATATAAACTGATCCCTCACTTTAAGGCCAGTGTCATCCTTCTCTTACCCACTTTCTGATACCCCTATAACTTGTCACTCTTTCTCATAACATTCCTTCTATGTAACCCCTGCACAACAGTGGCAGTAAAATGCCTTGCTTGGGGCGACACGATTATAAAATAAAATTTCTATACTATTATAAGGTGGATATAAAATGGGGGATCAATTCTAAATTACAATCAATATATAAACTGATCCTCACTTGGAAGTCAGTGTCATCTTTTCTCTTACCCACTTTCTGATACCCCTATAACTTGTCACTCTTTCTCTAACATTCCTTCTATGTAACCCCCTGCACAACAGTGGCAGTAAAATGCCTTGCTTGGGAGCGACACGATTATAAAAAAAGCCCATTTTGGTGAGAAGTCTAGTTATACACCCAGCAACAGTAAAGGGCGGACCATTCTAAGAGTCAATGAACTCTTTTGTAGGGTGAACTGCCACAATGAGCTAGACTAGTTTTCATAGCTATATATGCAAGTAGTGCGGTGACGTCACGACACTGCATATCTTCAGTCTATCAAACCGAAGGGTTTGATAGACTGAAGACATCGGCCAGCGGTTTCACCTGATGGTACCCATGACAAATGCAAACCTTTAAATTCGAGCATACCGGCTGTGGGTTGACTTGGGGAGGGTGATTTCTAATTCTGTTTGCTTTCGACCTACTAAGAGTGAATTAATACCTCTTAGTCTATATATTTGCTATGAACTTGTCAGATACGCGACCCTAAAAACCCGACACGGTCATGTGACTGTTATTTTTTATGAGGACGATGATCGTCAAATGAATAAATCGTCACAGCCCACATTTAAATTTGAAGATGGATTGACAGAAAACAAACATAGTCGAACTTGTTTAATTGTAATTAGAGGAATCGTGCTGTTGAGATCACGTGACTTTGTAAAAAGTATTATCTATATGGGTACACAATATGAATTTGGGTCAGAAAAGAAAAATGTCTGACAGTGTGCTTCGTTGGTGGCTTTGAAAAATAATGATACTTTTTTGGTTTACATTTTCCGCCATATTTCAAATTATGTTTAAAACTGCTCATAGACTGAGGTTGTTGTTGCTACCCGCTTTCTACAATTTCACACAGATTAATTAGTTTCCTTTGCTTGGTATGACTAATGTTTTATTGTTTGCTTAATATTTATTATGTGGTAATGAAATTATACGGTGAACAAAAAAAAATTACTATTTGTGAAAAATTAAAATGGCTTCTGTCAGCCAAGATTGATCCAAGGGCAATTTGGCTCCACTTAGTCAAGCCTACCACAACGACATTAAAGCTTACCCGTTTTACATCTGATTTGGGTGTTGTATCTTCAATATTCGTCAATAGATCCACATTTGTGACTCATCATATTTTCTTCATTTGCGTAGAAATAACTGTTGGAATTTTTGTGTCCGTTACATTCTGTGGAAACCCCAGGAGTGACTTATGCACAAATATCTTTGGAAAAGATATTTATCCGCCGCTTCTCCCTCCGGCTATAGGTTAAATACAAGACAAATTGAGCTCTATAGATCTGGTTGCCTAACATTGTAGTGCAGTAGATACGACAAATCGGGGAACCGAGATTGAATTCCAGTTGAAATCCTTGCATTCACTTATGCACAAATACTCTTGGGAAAGGTATTAATCCGTCTCTTCCCTCCAGTTATGGGTTAAATAATACAACAGACTGAATTCTATAGCCTTGGCTGGCAACCAGTCTACAGCAGAAAGTAATCTACTACGGGATAATCTTCTGCCCAGACAGTCATGTCTCTTTCGAGACATGATCGCCCAGGCAGGTATCACGTATGGCACTTAACTGACTGACTGAATATAATAGTTTGAATCATGATTAAGGCTTCTACTGGGCATAAAAAGAGGGATCAGTTTTATATTATTTTAAAATAATAAACTGATCCCCCGCTAATTACTACTTAATAATAAAATACACCTATTTTTCTTACAGCTATGGGTCGAATAACAGGACAGATTGGGGATAATCTTCTGCCCAGTCAATCATGAGACATGATCGGCCCAAACGTGTATCAGGTATGGCATTCAACTGTCTCATATAGGACAGGTTCTACATAGACTTCACTTTCCGGTTCAAAAGCGTCTCCACGTGGGTAGTGAATCATATTCTACCCTCCAATCTCTTTGTCAAAGTTGAAAGGTCGCAAGGTGCTCGCTGCTGGAGTGCTTAACTCTATGGAAAATATTCAGACTATTCATATTCCTTAGTTTCGACCAGTTTTAGTTTTCAGACCCGATATGCTACGCACATTGTACCGAGCCACACTCATTTTCTTTGTATTACATTGATGAGATGTAAGTTCCACAGGAACAGCGTCTCACGAATTGCTGCTTTGTGGAATCCACTCGCAAGAGGATGCTTCTCCGGTCACTCAAACTTAACCTATTCAAGTCTAGGGTTAATCGTTATCTTTCCCACATATCCCCGTTAATTGTGATCTTGGTCCGTGTGCATACATGCTGTCATACATGATCAATTGCCACTGTTGTTCATCTCAGTGTTCTCGACATGCTCCAAAGAAGAATCTCTGATGTGATAGGTCCCGATTTGGTAGCTCGACTCCAAACACTTTCTCACCCGCGGGATGTGGCTTCCCTCTGTCTGTTCAACAAGTATATTCATGGCTTCTGCTCCGACGAGGTTAAGTCACTAGTGCCACCGCCACTGGAATTTACTCGTGCAAGCAGACTGGCAACAATGCAATCAAATGCAGCCGTCAACTCTACTCCAATATCTTCTTTTCACGCACTTCCCGCCTGTGGAACTCCTTTCCTTATACTTGCATTCCTGACGGCTACAACCTCCTGAAACTTAAATGTAATATCAATTCCCATCTCTTATCTACTTGACTCCAGTTCTTTCTACATCACACTGTATATCTTGTTCTTTTCCTTTCTCTCTAACTTCGCAACTGTCTTCACACCTGTCTTCCCATCCTTCTCTTGACCTTTCTCTGATACCCCCTGTAACTGGTCCGTCTTACTTTTTATTCTCCTTTCTCTAAACGTTTACTTTTATGTAGCCCCCTGCGCATAAGTGACGGTACCGCCCTGCTTGGGGTGAAACAATTAAAAAAATGACACAAAAAAATGTCCACATTTGCTTGATATTTTCTGTATTTGACAAATAGCCAGCCAGTTAAGTGCCATACGTGATGCACGCTTGGGCGATCATGTCTTGAAAGAGACATGACTGACTGGGCAGAAGAGTATCCCGCAGTAGGCTGCCATTGGTTTCTGCGGTAGACTGGTTGCCGACCAAGACTATAGAACCCAATCTGTCCTTTCATTTGACTCATCGCTAGAGAGGGAAGAGATGTATTATATTATTACATAGTAATTACTGGGGGATCAGTTTATTACTTCATAACAATATAAAACCGAACCCCCACTTTATGACCAGTAGAAGCTTTAATCATGATTCCAACTATTATAATCAGTCAGTCAGTTAAGTGCCATACGTGATACTCGCTTGGGCGATCATGTCTCGAAAGAGACATGACTAACTGGGCAGAAAACTATCCCACAGTAGGTTGCCATTGCTTTCTGCGGAAGACTGGTTGCCTGCCAAAGCTATAGAAGCCCATCTGTCCTGTTATGCAACCCATAAGTGGAGGGAAGAGACGGATTAATACCTTTTCCAAGGGTATTTGCGCGTAAGTGAATGCAATGAATTCAACTGGAATTCAAACTCGGCTCCTCGATTTCTCGTTCCGAGCCGATACCCACTGCACCACAACGCACAGCACATATCTTTAGATACCGATTAAAGTTATCTATTATACCTTCTTGTTTTTAAATTACTTTCTTCATTTTCTTTCAGTTTTATCACTCTCTTATCAATACTGTATCTTCCGCAGAGCGCATATTGTGAAAGCTATATGTGCTGAACATAAATTTTGTTATGTTTCTAATCCTCTTTAGATCGTCGTGTTGGAAAGATTAATCCTTCTTAAATTTGTCTGCTAGTCAGGTTCTAAGAACTGAGTTAGATATTACACCACAATTGGCTGGCGATGATTAAGTATATTACGAATGATTATTAAGCTCTATATAACGGAAGAATGTACAGGCAACAACGACAGAAACTACTAATGGAATAAAAAGCAAAATTCAAATATTGATAAAAAAAAACAAAATGTCTGCCACTGTCTTTTTGTTTGAGTCGTGTTGAATTGAATCGCTTTTTTATTAATAATTCATATCCTTGTTGTCAACTATTGTCGTTTGTTTCTACAAAGAACATTAATTAAAATGCCAAGATGTTCACAGAATTAGTTCACATCAGGAAAATTATATTTCAACGAACGAGACTATGTCATTAAAACTTCATTTCTTTTATGTGGCATGTCTCTTCAGGACGTAGGCGATCATGGCTTTCCACATCTCCATCTCCCTGGTGGCTCTTAGCACGCTTTCTCCTGTTACACCATGCAACCTCCGTTCTGTCATCCACTAGCTCAAGCCCATAAATCTAGAATATAAATGTATAGAAACTAACATGGCCACAAAATGAGGGATCAGTTTATATATTGATTATGATATAGAATTGATCCCCCATTTTATACCCACATTATAATTTCTTATAAACAGTTGGCATAGATATTCTTCTATGTGCCTTGTCCTTTCAGGACGTAGGCGATCATGGCTTTCCACATCTCCCTCTCCCTGGTGGCTCTTAGCACGCTTTCTCCTGTTACACCATGCAACCTCCGTTCTGTCATCCACTAGCTCAAGCCCATAAATCTAGAATATAAATGTATAGAAAATAGTATGGCCATAAAATGAGAGATCGGTTTATATATTGATTATGATATAGAATTGATCCCCCATTTTATACCCACATTATAATTTCTGATAAACAGTTGGCATAGATATTCTTCTATGTGCCTTGTCCTTTCAGGATCATGGCTTTCCACGTCTCCCTATCCCTGGTGGCTTTTAGAATGCCTTCTCCTGTTACCCCATGCAATCCATGCGTTCCGTCATCCACCTGATTAGTTCCTTCAAATATGTTATCTGTTGCTTTTCCCAGTCTCTTTTTCCTTCTATCTGGCCTGTTAGTATCAGGTTCTCCAAGCCCACCTTCCCAATTGCTTGTCCTAGAAACTTCAGCTGTCACTTCCTGATGCTCAGTATTAATTTACTTTTTGTTTTCATCATTTCGAAGACTTCATCATTGCTCACAGGCTCGATCCATGTTATCCACGGCATCCTTCTGTAGAACCGCATTTCAGTTGCTTCAAGTTTTTCCTTCGTCTTTGATTATATTGTCCAGCATTCACTGCCATATTGAAGAACTGACATCACATAGCATTCCAGTACTCTCTTCCTTGTTTCTAACGAAATTGTCGTTTCTTAATACCATACTCAACTTCTGGAATGCTTTCTTCGCCATGCAAATTTGCCTTCGGATTTCTGTGTCGCACTTTGCGTCTTCTGTTATAACACTTCCCAGATATTTAAATTGTTGTACCTGCTTGATTTTAGCATTCCCGACCTAGCAGTCATTAAAACATTGAGTTTGATAAAATATTTTGTTAAGACATATTCGGTTTGATTTGATTTGTTTGTTTAAAAGTATATCATCTCTTTATGGGTCATAAGAAATTATATTTTCTTGTGAGATTAGATAGGATGTGCGTTACGGTGCATTGGATATCGGCTCGAAACGAAAAATCGGGGAGCCGAGTTCGAATTCCAGTTGAATTCGTTGCATTCACTTACTCACAACTACCCTTGGAAAAGGTATTAATCCGTCTATTCCCTCCACTTATGGGTTCAATAGCAGGACATATTGGGTTCTATAGCCTTGGCTGGCAATCAGTCTACCGCAGGATGTACTGGCAACCTACTTCAGGAGAATCTTCTGCCCAGTCAGTCATGTCTCTTTTACGACATGATCGCCCAAGCGTGTATAACCTATGGCACTTAACTGACTGACTGAATGTAATAGTTGAAAACATAATTAAGGCTTCTACTGGTTATAAAGTTGGGAATCAGTTTTATATTGTTATGAAGTAATAAACTGATCCCCCATTAATTACTATTTAATAATATGATACATCTCTACCTCCTCTAGCTATGAGTCAAATAAGAGGAACGATTGGGTTCTATAGCCTTGGCTGGCAACCAGTCTACCGCAGAATGTAATGGCAAACTACTGTGGGATAATGTTCTACCTCGTCTGTCATGTCCCTTTCGAGACATGATCGCCCAACGTCTATCACGTATGACACTTAAATGACTGACTGAGATTGGGTAATTTATTTTTTAATATGAAAATCTATTACTGTTACCTTTTCATAATATATTTTCATATTTTCATGTTTTGACTCCAATTTAGAGGTTTAGGATTTTCCATAGGTGGGATCTTAACAGTTGATAGAACTGAGTGTCAGAATGAACCTGGCAACAACAGCAATTAGGAAGTCGATTCTCGCTCCTCCGAACCTCTCGTTCCTCAGTCTTTCAGCCTGATGAGGTTTATCGTCATACCTACCAGCGTGAACAGCTGAAGAGCAAAGGTGAAGATACGGCCACCCTGAGACGTTTATTTTCGTACTGATACCCTTGCGAATAGTTTGAATCACCCATCCCACAGCTGTGTTTAATTTGCAAGACAAGCTAGGTTATCTGCACCTGGGTGGCAGTCAATCTCCCAGAAAGAGATCTCTTAATTCGAAATCGTCGTTATAATCGCCTACATTGTGTATAGATAAAATTTTCTATATTCTGTTTGAATAACTGGATTGCGAACAATCCATATCCGTTCATAAAACGCTTGAACCCATTTGTACAATTCCTTTTCAAGTTTTTGTTTAATTATTTAAATTTCGAGGGTAGACTGTTTTTGATCTACTGCAAATTTTCGTTTCTACTTAGACATGGCTCAACTTGTTTCCACTGAGTCGAACTACACACTATCACCCCTGAGATGCATTACTATGTCACCAATGCTAAAGCTATAGTTCAATAATCTATGGTACTTTACGCAGTGTATAATGAGTGTTGTGGTGCAGGAACGAGAAATCGGGGAGCTGTGTTCGAATTCTAGGTGAATTTTCTGCATTCACTTACTCGCAAATACCCGTGGGAAAGGCATTAATCCGTCTCTTCCCTCTAGCTAAGAGTTAAATAACAGGACATTTTGGGTTCTGTATCCTTGTCTTGCAACCAGTCTACCACAGAAATTAATGGCAACCTACTGCGGGATAATTTTCTGCTCAGTCAGTCATGCTCCGTTTGGAGACATGATCGCCCAATCATGTGTCACTTAACTGACTGATAATGAGAAATACTCAAAATAAGTAAAATAAAGTTTACATTGATGAGCCTACACATACGAGCGAAGGGGAGAGGGCGTTGAAATTTAAAACTTTTAAATGATATTTTGTGGGGTAAATAGTATCTTCCTAATTTCATTTCTTTTTCTCGCCCTTTCATTGTTTACCGTGTTTGTTCATATGTATTACACATTGTGCTGATATAAGATTTTTCGTTTAGAATGATTTTGCCCCAATCAAAGCATTTTACTGCCACTGTTTTGCAGGGGGTTATATTGGAGGAAAGTTATGAGAAAGAGTGACAGGTTATAGGGGATGTCAAGAAGTGGGTAAAAGAAGGATGTGAATACTGATGACTGTGGAGTGGACAGAGAAAGGAGCATGAGAGAGAGGAATGCAGGTTAGTGAGAGAGGAGATGACTATTGACTTTACATTTAAATTCTTGGAGATTTTAACTGTCGGGAAATCAAGTAAACGGAAGCGAATTTCAAAGGCGAGAAGTGCGAGAAAAAATCTGATAGAGTAGAATTTGCGTTTTCATTTTATCGGTTTCACAGTAAAAGGGTGGGACCTAGTTGCTAATCTTGTGGCTCGAGTAAATTCATAAATAGGGGGCACAAGTGATCTAGGTTACTCGGAGTAGAAGTCGTGTAAGTATTTGTAGGAAGGACTTAGAGAAGCCACATTGCACCAGTGAGAAATTGACTGTATCTGAGCTGCCAAGTCGGGATCGATCACATTACAGGTTTTACGTTGGATTTCGTCAAGGACCCCTAGGTGAATAGCAGGAGCACCCGAACTGATATGGCAGCAGTATTCAATGCACGGGCGGATCAAAGGTTTATATATTTGCAGGATTGTTTCAGACGGGAAAAACTTCCTGGCCCTAAACAGAGATCCGGCTTTCTTAGCAGTGGATTTAGCTATGGATTCTACTTGAGGATTGTTGTGAGAGTTAACCCGAGGAGGCGCAGTGTTTTGCTTTCAGGGAGATTTGCCCAAGAAATGTGAAATCTGAACACACACTTATGGTGCAGGATGTAGAGATTAACGCATTTTCTATATACAATTGTCTTAGTAAATTTAATTAAAGTCTGATTATTTTAATGTAAATTTTGTTAAGACTTATTACAATGAGCAACTTTTGCATTTAATGTGTTGTTTTGAAATGTATTCTCTTTGTAATCATTTAACCTTTTATAGAAATTACTCGAATATATTTCTGTATTTCTGAGATGAGGTAGTCTCTACATACATTGTTCGGACTAATGTGCACATCTTTATTGCCATGCTTAAAACGTTTCGGTCGTTGTACGCTTGGACCTTCTTCACTTGGTAAGGATTTTGAATTGAACCCTTTATTTTCATCTCTCGAGTAGAATGTTCTCGTTCCATGTGCAATATTACCTCCTGAATGACGTTGAGTTGTCTCCCATTGAACTCAACACACAAAAATTATTTGTTAACCACTGCTGTAACCAAGTATTGAACTTTCAATTATTTGGGTCAAGTCACTGGTACCAATCAATGCTTATAGCCACTGGGCCCTGCGTTCTTGAGAACATAAGTTCTAGCAGTACAGCATTGTTGAGGGTTCAGTACCTGGCTAAAACACCGAGAGATTTGAGTCAAAATGGATAAAACTACATGGTATCCGGAAGTAGCATCGCACATGTAACGAGAACAATCTACCTCAATGATCGAAATAAAGATTTCGGTTCAAAATTCCTGGTACTTGAAGAAGGCAAGAGCATACAATGGCCGAAACGTCTTAAATATGGTAATAAAGATGCGGACAACAATCCGGTCAATGTAAATAATGTTAATTACTTGAAATTTCTCCTATGTTTTCCATGTGTTTATTGTTACAGGTGAGGGGATGAATTTCTCCTTTAATATTTTGCTGATTATAATTTTTTTTGTATTAATTTTTAATTTTCTTTGTATTAATTTTATATTTTATTTATTTAGCAGTAATTAGAACAGATTTTGTGTTAAAATTATATAAAATCTTTTCTAATGTAATAGATTTGGTGGGTAAAATAATATATTTTCATTCATTGAATTTGTCAAAATTGTTCATTCTTCTACTTGAAATATTTTACAAATCTTTGGTTTTTGCATTGAATACTACATAATTAGGGTATAAGAGATTAATAACTATCCGGTTCATATAAATATTGATGATATTGTCCAGCATTCACTGCCATATTGAAGAACTGACATCACATAGCAATGCAGTACTCTCTTCTTTGTTTCTAACGAAATTGTCATGTTTCTTAGTACTCTTCTCAGCTCCTGGAATGCATCCTTGTGCATTTGGATCACAGGAATATAAATGCATAGAAACTGCTGTGACCACAAAGTGAGGGGTTAGTTTATATATTGATTGTAATATGAAATTGATCCCCCACTTTATGTACAGTCTGCTTCTGTAGAACCACATTTCAGTTGCTTCAAGTTTTTCCTTCATCTTTGATGCTATTATCCAGCATTCACTGCCATATTGAAGAACTGACATCACATAGCAATCCAGTACTCTCTTCTTTGTTTCTAACGAAATTGTCATGTTTCTTAATACCATACTCAACTTCTGGATTGCTTTCTTCACCATGCAAATTCGCCTTCGGATTTCTGTGTCGCACTTTGCGTCTTCTGTTATAACACTTCCCAGATATTTAAATTGTTGTACCTGGTTGATTTTAGCATTCCCGACCTAGCAGTCATTAAAATATTGAGTTTGATAAAATATTTTGTTAAGACATATTCGGTTTGATTTGATTTGTTTGTTTAAAAGTATATCATCTCTTTATGGGTCATAAGAAATTATATTTTCTTGTGAGATTAGATAGGATGTGCGTTACGGTGCATTGGATATCGGCTCGAAACGAAAAATCGGGGAGCCGAGTTCGAATTCCAGTTGAATTCGTTGCATTCACTTACTCACAACTACCCTTGGAAAAGGTATTAATCCGTCTATTCCCTCCACTTATGGGTTCAATAGCAGGACAGATTGGGTTCTATAGCTTTGGCTGGCAATCAGTCTACCGCATAATGTACTGGCAACCTACTGCAGGAGAATCTTCTGCCCAGTCAGTCATGTCTCTTTTACGACATGATCGCCCAAGCGTGTATAACCTATAACTTAACTGACTGACTGAATGTAATATTCTTCTACTTAAAATATTTTACAACTCTTTGGTTTTTACATTGAATACTACATAATTAGGGTATAAGAGATTTATAACTATTTGTCCGGTTCATATAAATATTGAGGGATACATTTTCTGATTGTTTTTAAATAGAATCCGAATATAATTCCAGATTTTAAATTTTTGTTGGTGAGAAAATAAATTCATGACATAATTTTATTAGTCGATTTGCGATGAACACTCAGTTTTTGTACATTGTCATTAAGGTGTAACATCGTATCTAGGAAATGTAAAATGTTCTTTGGTTTTGTTTCATGAAGTTAAAACTTGCCCTTCCCATCGTGTGCTTGCGTCATCACAACAAGATAAACAGCCATTTAGTCTGAAACAACGCATCTCACAGGTATCTTCTTCATTGTTATACCGAAAAAAAAATAACCACACACACACATACATACTCACGCACACATATATAATAGTGGTATAAACTAATGGATATATATTCCTCATTTTGGTAACTTTTACTTTTCGTAAAGTACTCAATACAGATGCAGTGCATTTACAGAGATATTGTCATTAGTTTATAATAATAATATATGGAACTGCAACTCAAATACTTCCAGGTGTCGCTGCCAAAGTGCATCATTATCAGGCAATTAAATATTATTCAGCTTCGGGGTCAAAATGAAAGCTTTTGAAATGCAGTCCCATAAGTTATTATTATAAAATTAAAAATAACTATCTATCTATCTCTCTCTCTCCATATATATATATATATATATATATATATATATATATATATATATATATTTGATTGTTTAATACTTAGTTTTGTGTTCTAATAGACAAGTACACATTTGTATTAAAAATTGTTCTCTACAATTATATTGCAGAGCTTTTGAATATTTTGTTTATTTTCAAACGAGTTATTTCGCTACCTTGGTTTCTACCATGAGTGGTGTCTTCAAGCGATTTTTAATAACTAAAAAAATAGTTATTAGTTATTAAAAATCGCCTGTAGACAATACTCATGGTAGAAACCAAAGTAGCGAAATAACTCGTTTGAAAATTATACACACACACACACACACACATATATATATATATATATATATATATATATCGGTCGAGTATCGATCCCGGCATGAACAAAGCAAATGTCTAGCCACACTGATGAACTGTGATACAGCAGATCAGGTTTGTATGTGGATAAAAAATATATTGTGTTCTCATTACGACTGAGTTCTCTTTAGAGGAAAATTAAAAAAAAAACATTAACGACATCCGCAATTTATGCATTACTCTTCAGCAATGAAGTGAGTTCTTTCGGTGACTGGAGTGTGTACACCCCGCGCATTTTATAACACAAAAAAATTTCCCTTCTCTGATTCCATACGCTTAGGACTTAGTGGTTAGCAACACCGCCTGACACCAAATCGGTCGAGCTTCGATCCCGGCCAGAAGCAAGTGGATGTCTAAACACACTGATGAGCTGTAACACAGCGAAACAGGCTTGTATGTGGATGAGAAATATCTATAGATAGATATAGATGTATATAGTGAGATACAGAATTTGGAAATAACGATATTTAAAAACTATGAAAAAATGTTGTCATATTATTAAAAGCGTTTTTAATAGCATTTTGTCTCAATGCCAAATAAATGTGGGGGATACTACAATCTAGCAGGTACAAAATTTCAAATGCCTGGGAAGTGTTCTTACAACAGAGGGAAAGTGCGACACAGATCAAACGGCGAATTAGCATGGCAAAAGACGCGTTCTAGAAGCTGAGTAGAGTATTAAGAAACAGGAAATCTTTTTCTAGAAAGTGTACTAGATAGTAATAGATTGCTATGTGATATCAGTTCTTCAATATGGCAGTGAATGCTGTACAATGTCATAGAAGATGAAAGAGAAACTTGAAGCAATTGAAATGTGGTTCTACCTACAGAAGAATGTTGCGAATATCATAGATCGAGCATGTGAGAAATAGTGAAGTTTTGAAAAGGATGGAAACGAAAAGAAAATTAAAACTGTGCATCAGGAAGAAACAGGTAAAGTTTCTGGGACATGCAATGAGGACGGAGGGCTTGAGAATCTGATACTAACAGGTCTTACAGAGGGAAGGAGAGATAGGGGAAAACGGCGTGTAACGAAGTTGACTGGACTGAGTGGGAGGATGGCAGAATTAGGGTTTCGTGGTGTAACAGGAGAAGGCGTGCTATGAGCCGCCAGAGATAGGGAGACGTTAAAGTTCATGATAGCATAAGTCCCAGAAGGACAAGGTACATAGAAGAAGAAGGACAAGGTACATAGAAGAAGAATAACAAGAAGAAGAAGAAGAAGAAATATGTATTTACTCACTTTCGGTTATTAGACATAGAATTGTGTCACTTGATGGCCTCCGTAGTTTTCTTGACTTTTCCGCTAAACTGGTGAATATGTATGAGCGTTCCTCAATATAAAAACTTGAAGACCAATAAAATTTTTGCTCGTGTATATCAATATGTTGAGTTGTTCAGGTAATAACAACGAAAGAACAGAAATATAAATATAATAAAAAGTATTACGGAAGAAAGGGATTTACAAATTTGGTTAGTATAATACAGGAAAACAAGGTATTAATGTGTACGTCTCTGTACGTGGTAGAGTGCAATTAATCAGTTCCGGTTTACAACCGGAAATACACAACTGACTCGTAATCTGTACTGATCTGAAAGTCGACTCTCCAAGTCCATCCGGCACTACCACTATATATAGTGCCTGGAACAGTTCATTATACTTCAAAGGTGGAGAGCGCCCTAACACAATACTTATTACAAAATAAATTCTTTAGATTTGCCTTGTTAAAGTCCCTCAAAGGAAGATACGTTTTCCTTTTGACTTCATTCATATCGTAAACTATCCTCATTTCAAGCATATTTTGAAATTTAAATATCAAGATATTAGGTATAATAATTTATCTTTTGTGCATTTTTAATGTTATCTATATTCATAAGTTAGGCGATCATGACACTCCAAAGGCTTTATTTTTATAGGCATTAATTTCCTTCCTTTCTTAATTATTATTTCCTGTATTTCTGCTCTCATATAAACTGCTATCCAAGTCTATAAAACTTAACATACATAGTTTTTCAAGACACAACTTGATGAGGAATTTACTGATTAATACCTTGAAAAGCTACATCAGTTTGAATAGGGGCGCAGCTGGCTAGAATAGAATGTGATCTTGGCTTATTACTCACGAATCGAATGAACGTTTTTAAAAGTTTTTTTTATAACAGTATAGCATCTTCTGAGCAGCATTATCACTAATTTTCTGACAACGTCCAGGCGTGTTTTTACCGGCCTTCAACCAGAACTTGAAAATCAATCGTGGGCATGTGTCCTACAAACTATTACCTTTCATTCTTTGGATTCATTGCAGCTGATGTCAGATGATTTTTTCGGTATGGGCAGTACCGCAATACTCATCTTTGTTTAACATCATATTTATATTGAATCATTTTGTTTTATTTACAAGCCGTATTCTAATATTATGGTAAAATTGTCAGTTAATTAAGTGTCATATGTGATACACGCTTTGGGTGATCATGTCTCGAAAGAAACATGACTGACTAGGCAGAAGATTTCCCACAGTAGATTTCCATTGCTTTCTGCAGTCGATTGGTTGCCAGGCAAGGCAACACAATCTGTCCTGTTGTCTAACCCATAAGTGGAGGGAAGAGACGGATTAATATCTTTCCCAAGGATATTAGCGTTGACTATGTCCACCATAGTTTACGAATATAAAATACGAATACGAATAGAATAGTTTACGAATATAAAATACAGAGCAGTACGTAATCTGTTCAATGAAACAACGTCAAAGATTAACACTCACGAGTCACACTCTACTGAATCGGACTATATCGCCAATACTCGGGAAAATATAGTCGCTTTTATACACGTCGCATTGAATATTTTGAGCCTTCTGATTGGTTAGCCCTTCCATTGGTGAACTATTAAATGAGTCAGCTCATGGCTGGCTCACTAGTATACAAGGCTACCCAAAAACCCCAAGAATTTGTGCGTAAGTGAATGCAAAGAAATCAATCGGAATTCGAACTCGCCCCCCACGATTTCTCGTTCCACGCTGATTTCAACTGTACCACAACGCACATCCCATGGTAAAGAAAGTACCTAGAATAAAATCTCAGATGAAGTTAAGACTTGAAGCAATAGAGTTGTGCACCTACAGAAGGATGCTGAGAACACAATAGATCGAACAGGTTTAGCAACAATGAAGTTCTAGAGACAATGTGAATAGAAAAAATCACAACGTTTTCTTAATCATTTCGCCAAAGGAAAGGTAATAAACTCACTAACACAAAAATGGTTAAGTAATGTTAAACATAAAATCAGTTAAGTGCTATACGTGATACACGCTTGGGAGATCATGACTCGAAAGAGACATGACTGACTGGGCAGAAGATTATCCCGCAGTAAGTTGCCATTGCTTTTTGCGGTAGACTGGTTGCCGACCAAGGCTATAGAACCAAATCTGTCATGTTATTTGACTTATAGATAGACGTGGAAGAGATGTATTATATTATTAAGTAGTAATTAGTGGTGGATCAGTCTATTACTTCAAAACAATATAAAACTGATCCCCCACTTTATATCCGGTAGAAGCTTTAATCATGTTTCCAACTATTATATTCACTCAGTCAGTTAAGTGCCATACGTGATACACGCTTTGGGCGATCATGTCTCGAAAGAGACATGACGGACTGGGCAGAAGATTATCCCGCAGTAAGTTGCCATTGCTTTCTGCGGTAGACTGGTTGCCAAACCAAGGCTATAGAACCCAATCTGTCCTATTATTTACCTAATGACTAAAGGGAATAGACAGATTAATACCTTTCCGAAGGGTATTTGTGCGTTAGTGAATGCAAGGAATTTAGCTGGAATTCAAACTCGGCTCTCCGATGTGTCATTCTAAGCCATTATCCCCAACGCACATCATAAAAAGTGACTTTTAAAGAAAAAAAAAACACAATAAAAGAATGAGAATTAAGAAAGCAGAAGATAACATTGCATGCACATGCACATAGAAAAAAATTGTTAGTATAGGAATTACGGTTACATCAAGATATTTCAACTGAAAAATGCAGTTTCAATCCTGGGTGAGAATTCTTTTTAATATGACATTGGGCGATCTGGCCTGGTAGACTTATAATGAAATGAGGACAATACTCCAAGCAATGTAAATAGAGTAGATATTACCTCACCTCAGAAATATAGACAAATGGAATGATCTATTATTAAACGTTGTACAAATGGCAACCAAGATGAGGACAATAGTCCAAATAATGTAAATACTGTAAATACTACCTCATATTAAAATATAAATAAATAGAATGATCTATTATTAAACGTCGTACAAATGACAAGAAAGATGAGGACAATAATCCGATTAATGTAAATACTGTAAATACTACCTCATCTCAGAAATATAGACAAATAGAATGATCTATTATTAAACGTCATAGAAATGGCAACAAAGATGAGGACAATAGTCCGAATAATGTAAATACTGTAAATACTACCTCATCACAAAAACATAGACAAATAAAATGATCTATTATTAAACGTCGTACAAATGGCAACCAAGATGAGGACAATAGTCTTGAATAATGTAAATACTGTAAATACTAGCACATATCAGAAATATAGACAAATACTTGTAGGTAATAATATTCAAAACTTTAATAATATTCGAAATTTGAAAAGAAATTCTAATGGGCTGAGAAAATAAAGAAAGGAAGTAACTGTAGAATAATTACTGCCTGTAATCTACAATGAGATATAAAAGGAGTCGTTGCTTCAATGTTCCATCTGAAAAGTCATTACCTTCACCTTTGGGATTTGAGCGCAAAATGGAGTGCAATAATCAATTTGAACAAACATAGTACGTTTAGATCCTCTATAACGTGGATTTGGGACTTGATACACGCTCTAATGTTAATGACTTCCGAACAATTTCATAAAACCTTATTTCACTCTCAAAGCTTTATTCAAACGATTTTATGGTTGTCATGAATTTCTTAACTTTGCCGGATATTAGTATATGTCTTATTGATCATAGCAAGGGATCGTGCCCGATTAAAAATATTAAAACAAAATTTTACATTGATCTATATTTCTGAGATGAGGTAGTATTTACAGTATGTATATTATCCGGACTAATGCCCTCATCTTTGTTGCCATTTCTACTACTTTTCGGCCGTTGTACGCTCCGGCCTTCTTCAGGTGCTACAAATTTCAAACCGAACCCTCTATTACAAGGATATGGAATTCATATTTCTCATATACTGTAATAAATGGTTTGGTTCGAAATTCCTAGCACCTGAAGAAGTCCGGAGCGTAGGACGGCCGAAAGGTCGTACAAATGACAATAAAGATGAGGACAATAATCTGAATAATATAAATACTGTAAAATTTTATATATTAACAAAAATCAGGATGTGCGTACGTGGATATCGACTCGGAACAAGAAATCGGCTAGCCGATTTAGAGTTCCCGTTGAATTTCTTGCATTCACTTGAGCACAAATACCATTGGGAAATGTATTAACCCGTCTCTCCCATAAAGTTATGGGTTAAATAACAGGACCGATTGGGTTCTATACCCTTGGCTGGCAACCAGTCTACCGCAGAAGGCAAAGGTAACCTTCTGCGGGATAATCTGCTGCCCAGGCAGTCATGTCTCTTTCGAGATACGGTCGTTTAAAGTATGTATCACGTATGGCACTTAACCGAATGACTGACTGACATAGTCTTCATTTTCCATAATGACTACCTCCCATCTAAACGCTTATTTATACAAATTTTGAAGAAATTTTATCTTTTTTTATTGGATGTGATCAATCCTGACTTAACATCTTGACTTCAGTCGATTTCTCACCGACGCGATGTGACCTCCCTCTGTCTTTTCTATAAAATATTTTCATGCTCTTACCCTGCTACTCCGACCACACGTATTTACTTCCCGTTTGTTGAACTCACCTCCATTTGTTTGCTTCCTGGTTATCTACAATCTCCGAAAATAAAAAAGTAAAACAAATTCCAGCGATACATTTTGAAAATTGTTATTACCAGCGACACATTTTTTTGGAAAGAATGTATACCAGCAATACATCTGACACGATAAAACCCCTTTCACAAAACATGACGTCAAATAAACCTATTCTACAAACTGATTTCTTATAAAGAATTCCTATTCTATTCGTCCGAACCTATCTTAAATGTCTTATCGGCATTTAATAACCCATTCAGATGTTGATATGCCATAAAACAAACAAAACCAAACTAAGGCATTCATTTCTGAACAAAGTTCGGCAAGCAACGATGCGATGAAATTTTTTAGTCTAGAACACAACATAAACCAGCATCAATAAAAAATGCCAATGTTGATTTCGAGGCATTTTATATTAACAATGAAAATCAGGTATAAACCTTTCTCAATGACCTTATATATATATATATATATATATATATATAAGTGGGGAAAAGAGAAGATACTAGAAGCAAAAGTTTCCTCGAGTTGACGCATCTTAACTTTTCTAAATGATCAAATATCAGAATAGTGATTTTGGAATGTGCGTTGTGGTGCAATGGATATCAACTCGGAACAAGAGATTGGAGTGCCGAGTTCGAATTCCGGTTGAATTAGTTGCATTCACTTATGCACAAATACCCTTGGGAAAGGTTGTAATCCGTCTCTTCACTCCAGCTATGGGCTAAATAAGAGGACAGATTGAGTTTTATAGCCTTGGCTGGCAACCAGTCTACCGCAGAAAGCAATGGCAACCTACTGCGGGATAATCTTCTGCCCAGTCACTCATATCCCTTTCCAGACATGATCTCCCTAAACATGTATTACGTATGGTACTTAACTGACTGACTGATTTCAGAAAGTAACTCACAGTGAAAAGACTTTCAGTACTGTCTAATATGTACATAAAAATTACAAACTTTACACACATACAGGCAAAGAAGTGGTAGTGTAAATTTCATTGGTTGATATATAGTTAACATTTTCAATATAATTCCTTCAGAGTTGGACCAGAAACTTTTCAGCGAACTCTACAAATATGTTACTACGTGAGTGCGTTTGTGCGTGTGTGCGTGTGTGTGTGTGTGTGTGTGTGTTCTCATCGCTTGTCATGTTTTTTCCTGTGTTGTAAACAAAGAAAAGTGTTATGAACTCTTACATGAAATCTGTCCTCCTATACGGTAGGGAATGCCGGATAATCAGCTCAAATATGAAGGAGAGACTCGAAGCAATGTGGTTCTACATTTGGATGCCGAGAGAACCATTGACCGATTATGTTAGCAATGGTGAGATTTTGGAGAGTATGGAAACAAAAAAAGAAACATACTTAACATCAAGAAGAGACAGTTGATGTTTCTGAGACACGTAATGAGGAAGGAGGGCTTGAAGATTCTGATACTCACAGAACGGATAGAGTGGCATGGGAAAACAGCACGTGACATACTTGATGCTCTTAAGCAAATGGATCGTAGAGCTGGGTTTGGGAGAAATAACAATAAAAATATATTATGAGCAAAAAAGAACAAGAAGATCTGCTGTGACACGACACATTAAAAAACAAGAAAACTTAATATTATATTCGCCCATGCCAAGATATAATTATTTATGTTCATGAAAACAAGTGTCTTCAATATGGCACAGTTTTAAAGGCACTGTATTTTCCTTCCAGAATACATCGTTAAACCTAAACCAATGATCGCTGGTCTGATATTCGTAGTGAATGAGCACATTAAGCTTCAGTCTATATAATGCTCCCTTCTCACTACATGTTAATAAATTGTTTTTTTTTTTAATCGTATCACACCGAGCAAGGCGGTAACGCCACTGATGTGCAGGGGGCTACGTAATAGTGAGAAGATTGGAAACGAGAAAGCCGGAAACCACATCCTAAGCAGGGAACAAGGGATAAGCCTCTTAACCTGTTCAATAGACATGGGTGGAGTGTGAACCGGGCGATAGATAGATCTATCTACTCCAATTGAAAAAAAAAACAAAGTGAGAAGATTGGAAAAGAGAAAGCCGGAAACCACATTAAAAATATGTTCTTATGATCTTAATTACATTTGCAACTGAATGAACTCTTATACTTTGAATCAAGAAAAGACAGATCGAATTTCTTGACCACATAATGAGAATGGGTGGGGGTTTAAAAAACTTCACCCTCACTTGGTATTTCCAGCGCAGGAGAAATAGAGCAAAACATCGATCCACTTTACGCATGAGTTTATAAAAAGGAATGAGACATGCGGGTCGAGCAGAAGAAATTTTACTAAGAGCCACACGAGATAGGAAGATGTGGAGAGGCATGATTGCCTATGTCCGGAAAACGAACAAAGATATAAAAAAAATTTAATTCAGTAATAACAGGTAGTATAATTTAATAAATTCAGGAAAAAATCTCATTGACAAAAAATCGGAGAAAAATTCTACGAACGTAGGAAAAGCTTAATACAAAATAAAAGGATTGAAAATTTAATATTGGATAGCTTAGCAGGAATTTCTAAGGTCATCTTCAGTTAAATGAAAAAAAAATAAAGAAATATAAAGACTTTAGAGTTTAGAAGCAGCACTGGTAATTATTAGCTATGCACTGAACCAATACTAGCAATATTGGAATTAAATATGCATGATAGGCTACTGAATAAAACATTGGATTTGGTTGACAAGTGTAAACTTAGAAATAAATAAACGATATTAAAATCTGTTTGCTTGTGTCTCGGTATTCATGGGCATTGTTCTATTCTTTGACAGGGTATTTCAGTTCCGTATTTCCCTTTTTTCTGGGTAAGCGATTCTATCAATGCCATTTTTTTTTCACCATTATTAGGATCGTTTCTTCCTTTCTCGTTCGATGAATCGTCTTAGGCTGGCTTCAAAGCTTAAAAACGAGGTCAAAGTGAACTATTATGACTTAGACGTTTTGCTCACTGGATTCTATTTCTATTCTTGGTCGGCTTTCTTACTGTAAACTTTTAAATGATTGAGTGTTTTGCATCTTCCTAAAAGGAATCAGGGTTTTTTTTTTGTTTTTGTTTTTTTGATGGCTGTTATTTTTGTCTTCCATATTCTTTCTGGTGGCTTAGATCCGGTTTCTTTTGATTTATGATTTTTCTATTTTCGAGCTGTCAATAATTCTACAGCAAACACTCTCACACACACAGGCACGCACACACACGCACACACACGCACACAGAGAGTTTCTTCTTTTATGTGCCATATTCTTTCAGAACGTAGGCGATCATGGCTTTCCACATCTCCCTATCCCTGGTGGCTCTTAGCACGCTTTCTCTTGTTACACCATGCAATCCACGTTCTGTCATCCATTATCTGAAGCCCGTAAATCTAGAATATAAATGTATAGAAACTAACATGGCCACAAAATGAGGCATCAGTTTATATATTGATTATAATATAAAATTGATCCCCCACTTTATACGCACATTATAATTTCTTATAAACAGATGGCATATATATTCTTCTTCTATGTGCCCTGTCCTTTCAAGACGTTGGCGATCATGGCTTTCCACGTCTCCCTATCTCCATTATATTCGCAGCATCCTTCTGTAGAACCACATTTCAGCTGCTTCAAGTTTTACTTCATCTTCGAAGATATTGTCCAACATTCACTACCATATTGAATAACCGACATCACATAGCAATCCAGTACTCTCCTCTTTGTTTCTAGGGAAATATTCCTATTCTTTTTCTATGTGTCATGTTCCTTCAGGAAGTAGGCAATCATGGCGGGCAACAACTCCCTATCTCTTGTAGCTCTTAACAACCTTTCTCTTGGTAAACTCTTGCAACACCTGCTTTGCCCTCCATTTGTTCAAACGTATGAAATATGTCACGCGTTGCTTCCCCTGTCTATATCGGTTTTGTAAGTATCACATTCTCCAAGCCTTATATTCTCATTACGTGACTAGGAAACATAAGCTGTATTTTTTAATGTCAAGTATTAATTTTCTTTTTCGTTTCTATCTTTTCCAAAACTTTATCGTTGCTCAAATGTTCGGTCCACGGTATATTCAACATCCTTCTGTAGAACCAAATTTCGGTTGCTTTAAGTGTTTCCTTCATTTTTTATGAGATTGCCCAGCATTCACTTCCAGAAATCGCTTCTTTGTTTCCAGCCAAATTTTCCTCTCTCTCTCTCTCTCTCTCTCTCTCTCTCTCTCTCTCTCTCTCTTGCTTCTCTGGCATTCATCCTTGGACATGTCAATAAGTCTTCGAGTCTCAGTATCTAACTTTCCGTCCTCTATTAAAATACTTTTCAGGTATTTAACTTTTTGTACTTTCTCTAATTTAATAATCCCCTCCTGTAATTGGCATTTTGGGCTCCTCTGTGTACTGATGATCATACGTTCAGTTATCTTATAGTTACTTTGTAGCCTTTCTTTCTGCTTTATTTAACTAACTTCTCTAGGTGGCCTTTTCGTTTCCTCTCAGTATCTGTGTCTGCTATCAGCACTGTATCATCTGAGTATCTTATATTATTCAGATTTTAGCCGCAAATTCTCGTATAATATGACAAGTTTTAATCTTAATTTTCATTTGTCTGTGAGTCTGTGTATCTGTGTGTCTCCATTCTAACGAACCCTGCTCCTCTAAAATCGTTGGTCTCATTTTTACCAAAATTAGGTCATTTGTCGATTATATCATGATCCTTTGCTGTACGCAAAAATTTTTCGAAGGCTTAAAATTTCTGAACTCTTCTCCTTATGCGAATTCAACCATAATCGCGTAACTTGCTGAGCAAGGTCCGAACCTTTGATGTACACTATTTTTTTTAATCAATGTATAGTGTTTGTCAAAAATCAACGACAAACATAATCTCGAGTGGACTTTTGAACACTTTTATGGATCTCTCAAAAATGTATCACTCAAAATCAACCAAAATCGAGTTGCTACTAGATCAAGGACTGATTTCTTGATACGCGAACAAACATTTTGATTGACACAAGAATAGGGCAAAACTTAATTGAACATTTTGCTTTTTGTCATCGTCTATTTCTCTGAAACTCGTATTTGTATTCCAACAAAAGTCGAATCATTTTTGCAACTCCTACCTTATTATATACTATAACAATTTCCGGTTTTCTACAAGGTGCCAAACCTTCTGACGTTGCAGAAACAATGCATCCATTTCTTCCGCGTCACAAGGTCATCGCATCCCATTACAGGCTCCCGGAATGCCCGCCCTTATTCTTCCAATTGTACATATATCATTAATGTTTATTCGCAATATTCAGCAAGCATAAATCTTGTTTTACAAATACAGCAAGAACCAATATTTACTTCGCATTTTTTAAATTACGAGTCCCGTACAGTAGCTTTTAAATAAGCACTTAATCTTAGCAATTCAATATAACCACTAAAAAATCCAAGCAACACCGGACTATATAGCGAGTATATATATATATATATATATATTGTCATCCGCAGACAGATCAGTTTCGCCGTATTACAGCTCATCAGTACGGTTGGACTCTGATTGCTTTTTTACCCATGATTGGAATCCGACCGAAATGGCGTCAGTCGGCGACTCATACCCCTGGGCTATGGGCATTCGGTGGAAGTAGGCAGACTTTTTAGCGAATATCATTATACGCGCCCAATAGCTAGAGCGCTCTAATTCATTTCACTGAATGAGCGATGCGTACATGCCAGAGTAGCTACTGTTTATCAAAGTCTACTATTTTTTCAGAGTGCTCAATCAGGGTGTGAGAGCGTAAATATTGTCATCCGCAGACAGATCTGTTTCGCCGTATCACAGCTCATCAGTACGGTTAGACTCCAACTGCTTTTTACCCAGGATTGAAACCCGACGGAAATGGCGTCAGTCGGCGACTCATACCCATGGGCTATGGGCGTTCGGATAGATAATTGTGTTTAAATATTTATTGAGAGACAATAGCTATCTTCACTTGCTTTCTGAGAAAAAATAGTCCGTGAGTTCATCTAGTTAAAGCCACTTGCCTTGACACTTTTGTGTTTATTCAGCATTCACAGGTCCCACCTGTGTCTTATATTACAACTATGGTAAGCTGACATAATCCTAGCGCATACCATGATTTTAACGCCACCTTGTTGGCGTTTTAAAAAATTCTTAATCATGTTGCTTGCAAACTCATCCTCGAGATCACTCATCGGGCCAATCGAAGGTGATCCTTGATTCGTCTGTCAAAAGCAATTCACTGAAATCAGTTTTCATGTAATTTTTGCCCACTGCAATCTCTCTTTCTTATGTTATCTTTGTTAAAATGGGTTTTTTATTTGATTTTTTACATCATCTAACTTCATTAATGCTTTACACCTTGTCACCCTTGACACCATTGGAGCTCCAGCGGGCGCAAATATAAAAGAACTTGACGCATTTGGGTTTCTTATTAATTCTCTTCGGATGTGTGATAGATCTCGCTTTGTTAAATTCCTGAATTCAGCCTGAGACTTTTTTTCTTTGGTTGAATTCCCATTTGACATATTTTCTTGATTGTTCGATGATCACTTTTCAAATCCTTAGAAATTTGAAGGGAAGACTTTTCTTTGCTAATTTCTTAGATTATATAGTTTATTTTATTCAATGTTAGTTCTTTTTTACGAGTCCTAATACTAAATTCTAGTTCTTGCAAATAATCTCTTGACCTTGCAAATTGCTATAATTATTGAAAAAAATACTAAATATCAATCTGAAATTGAAAATTGGGTCTTCATTGCTTTCATGCTTACTCGCTATACGTAATAGTACAAATTATTTAATTGGATAACGCATATCTAAGTATTTTACATAAGATATTTGACAATAATTCTTTCGCGTATAATCTCAAGATGCAGTTTAAATCTCTAAAACCGGATTGCGCTCAGAAGGATTGTGTCAACTTGCGACATCGTTTTCAGGCACATTCCAAAAGAGCAACTGATGCAACTCCCCAAACCGATAACGTCAAGGGGACGCCTTACTGACAAATCAAACAACGTGTAAAGAGTGTAGACGAACCCCTCTTGAATAAATGTTTTAATCTGTTCCTGACAATTGGCACAAGCATGAAACGGTGAGAAACAAAATGTTTATTTATTTTTAGCGTACGTATATATATATAAGCAATCGGATATCTAACTGTACTAATGCGCTGTGATACAGCAAAATATTGCTATCTGTGGATGACTATATATATATATATATATATATATATGTGTGTGTGTGTGTGTGTGTGTGTGTATTCATTTGAAAACGAGATATATTACGCAGGTGGTAGAAACCTGGTTTGCTTAATATAACTTGTTTACAAATGAATTATATTCAAAAGCACTACAATATAATTGTATTGAACACTTTTTGATACAGTTGTGTACTGGTTTACTTTAATTATTACAAAAAACTAAGTAACTAAATAAATATACTTCCGCTCTCGCACGCCGATTGAACACTATTGAGAAGTTGTACTTTGAAAACTGTAACTTCTCACACATTTACGCAGAGTTCATTCAATAATGAATTTCAAAACTCTCGGCTACTGTCGTGTGTTTACTTTTAACACGATGAAATCTACCTTCTCCAACCGAGTGACCATAGCTTAGAGGTTAGAATTGCCGACTGATGTCAATTCGGTCGGGTTTCAGTCCTGGCTAGAAACAATCGGATGTGTAACTGTACTGATGAGCTGTGATACAGCGAAGCAGGCCTGTCTGTGGATGGCTATATATATATATATATATATATATATATATATATTATTATTATTATTATTATTATTATTAAACAGTTAGTGGTTAGAATTAAATTCGACCAGTAAACACGTTTCTTAAAAAGTGCTCATTATATACTTAAGATTTAACATACAGTGCCAACGTCTCGGTATTTTCAGGCGTTATAGTTGGTCGATTTTTTGTTTTAATGGCATATCAACACCTCGGCGGGTCATTTACTGTCAACTAAATTTTATTTATTTATTGCTGGTAATACCTTTTTCTTTCCACAATTTATTGTTGTTTATTTATTTTTTTAGATCAGTTTGTGTGTCGAGTAATTCTTTTTTTCTCTTCGAGTATCAAGATTCATTGGCATTTGTTTTTTAAGGGCGGAGTCACCAAGTCCTACCCTTGTTATTGAACCCATAACTGGAGGGAAAGTACTGATTAATACCTTTCCCAAGGGTACCAGTGCTTAAGTGAATGCAGGGTATTTAATTGGAATTCGAACTCGGCTCACCAATTTCTCTTTCCCAGCCGATATCCACTGAACCACAACTCACATCCGTCCGTAAACGCTTACAGCACTTGGTATTCCCAAGTGGTCTCCCATCTAAGTACTGTCCCGGCTCAACGTTGCTTAACTTCGGTGATCAGACGTTATAGATTTTGTACGCACAACAGGAATTTTAAAACACATAATAGGAAATTCAAAATAAAGGATAAATTATTTAAGATTAGCGAAGTATTATGCAAAATATTATGGTACATACTTTCATCCGGATTTGTACGAATATACTTTCTGTGTATACATCTAGACTTTATAATTTGTGCGTTTAAAATATTTAGGGAATGTGTTAATCTCTAACGCCTAATGATATCGAAAGGTTGAAAGCATGGAATCGTAATCGGCTGATGTTTCTAATTTTAATATATATATATATATATATATATATATATATATATATCCGAGTGAATAAGGAACAAAGAAAAATTTACAACGTCCAAAACATTAAATTAAAACAGCGCTCGATATATAATATATAGCTGTGAATATCTATCATAAGTTATAGTTTAGAACATATACAATTTTTTATCCATGGAAAGCTTCTTTACTTCTAAGAAAAGAGGCTTTCCATTCCTTTCAACATCACCTGATGAGACATTTTAATTTCAATGTCGAAACAAAATGTACACTTTTTACTGGATAAAATTTGTACATTTTCTAAACTATAATTTATATATATATATATATATATATATATATATATATATATATATATATTTACGCTTTCACACCCTGATTGAGCACTCTGGAAGAGTGGGGGTCTTTGTAAACCGTAGCTACTTTGGCATATATGCATCGCTCATTCAATAATGAATTGGAGCCATCTAGCTTTTGGACGTGTTTATAGGCGTTAAAAAGCCTGCCTTCTTCTACTCGTGGCCTAGGGGTTGAATCGCCGACTGACGCCGATTCGGTCGAGTTTCGATCCTGGGTTATGAAGCGAACGGAGTCTAAGCCGTACTGATGAGCTGTTATACAGCGAAACAGATCTGTCTGCGGATGGCTATAGTATATATATATATATATATATATATATATATATATATATATATATAGGGAAGTGAAATACTGGTGACCAAGGAGAAAACAGAGATATACATAGGCATTAGTAGGTAGACGCCATGCTCTCTTTCACTGAAAAAAATGATGTGAGATTAAAAAAAACATATCGGATCGATAGAACTGCATTAAGCACGCCAGAAAAAAGTTCTTCTATCTCATTCTTCCATTTATTACAAAGTTTTTATCTGTATATTGCCTCGCATTTTCTGATATGCTTTGTTTTTTTAAAATTATCTTTCTCTTTTATCTCCACTTTATTGACAAGCTTAAGTATACGTGATGTTATTCTCACCCTACCCCGGTCTCTACCCTCCCTTACTATTCTTCACATGCACACCAGAACGGAATTATCTGAGTTTAGTTTTCTACGACAAAAAGCAATATATAGATGGCAAAAATACCGCCTTTCATTGCGCTAAAATCGTGAGCGTCTACATATGAAATCAGTATTTACGTGCTTCAGCTTTAGTGCGGTGAAAAAACAATGACCTTTGATAAAAAATGTAATTACTCCTTTATTTCAGATATTAAGTCACTGGTACCCTCGTCACAGGAATTTATTCGTGCAACCAGAGTGGCAACAAGGTCCCACTCATTTACAGTTAGATCAACCAAATGCAGCCGTCAATTCTACTCCCTCAGCTTCTTTTCTCGCATTTCCCCCCTGTGGAACTCCCTTCCATATACTTGTTTTCCTGACGACTACAACATCTAGGAATTTAAATGTCATGTCAATACCCATATCTTATCCACTTGACACCAGTCCTTTATAGATCACCACATATAACTTGTTCTTTTCCTTTCTCTCTACCTTCGCAAATGTCTTCACACCTGTATTCCCATCCTTCTCTTGCTCCCTTCTCTGACACCCCCCGTAATTGGATCATCTTTCTCTTCATTCTCCTCCTGTCTAAACTTTTATTATTATGTAGCCTCATGCGCATCAGTGGCTTGGAGTAAAACGATTAAAGAAAAATTAAATCCATATGATTAAAACATGTGTGTAAGGGAAAATGAGTGTGTATTAAATTTAAAACAACAGCAGTGAATTATGAGACGAGGTGCGAAACAGTGCGCATACATACATATATATATATATATATACATAAAGAGAGAGAGAGAGAGAGATACATATATACATATATACATATATATAACAAAAATTAAAGCAGACAATTTATTTCATGGTAAATCGGAGGTATGGCCTATTTTAGGCAAACCATCATCAGCTTCCGTCTTTATTTTACAAAGGATTTTACATGAAAAAAGTATTTTACACATTCGTGTAAAATCCTTTGTAAAATAAAGACGGAAGCTGATGATGGTCCGCCTGAAAAAGGCCCAAACTTCCGATTTACCATGAAATAAAATGTCTGTCTTAATTTTTGTTATATTTGCTCTATATGTATTTATATACATATATATGTACAGCTATCTTAGAGAGTTATCCTACCACTGTATGTACAGTATACTCCTTTGGTTTCTTCTATACCCACACTGCATGCTGATATATATATATATATATATATTTATATATATATATATATATATATATATATATCAGAGCCTTTTCCCTGATGATCCGTAGTGTGAAACCGAGGTAGGTTTTGGCTCACTTTAGATTTTTCGTGTGTTTTAGCTCTACTATTGTATTTTTGCATTTTAGTACTTCCGTATTGAGCACTTTTTCTTGTGTTTGGTTCCATTTGGGTATTTTTTCTTTACTGCGGAATCTTGAATGTTTGTTATTGTTCCGCTGGTTTCTTTTTTTTTCTCCCCATTTATCCGACGACTTAGTACGCCGGGTTGTAACGGATTTGGGTTCTGTTTGTTAATGGTTTTTTCGAAAGTTTATATTGGTATAAATTTACGGAGTGCATTCTTACAGAGTCTAAGTAGCTATTATTATCACTATATATATATATATATATATATATATATATATATATATATATATATATATCGGAATAATGTCTTGATATCACTGAAAAATACAGATCTGAATAAACACAATTTTATTCTCATATTTTTGAAATATTAGGATTTACGTTGCCTTTCGACTAACGCTTTCTCTGGGAACAATTGTTGGCAAAACCGTAATTACATTAAACTAGATGGAGAAGAATCGATAGAGATAATGCTGGAATATGTTTAAAATTACATCATGTATCAGCCTGCACCCGGCAAGTTCTATCAAGAACCTCAGATCTATGTACATGGACAGAAACTAAAAGTTGTTTGGCAGTTTGTGTATCTAGGCAGCACTCTCAGCATGAATGGAACTCTTGATGACGAGATTTGCTAGCGAATAAGTAAAGTGAGTGCAGGTTTTGGAAAAATGAAGACACGGCTTTTGGGTCGTGGTGGTATCACCTTATCGACAAAAATAAAAGTGTATAAGGCATGTGTGTTTTCTGTTATCTACGCTTGTCAAACCTTGACTACATACAGGGGGCACATAAAATGTCTAGGGCGCTTCCATCAACAATGCCTGAGAAGAATTCTTGGTGTTGAGTGACAAATGCACATCAGTGATGTTGAAATTTTGCAGCAAAACTAGATTCAAATCATAGAATCAAATCATGAATCAACATCACATAAGACGTGGAATCTAAATGAACAATGAGAAGCTTCCTAAGTAAATTCTTTATGTGCACTCGTAAGAAGAAGACGCCCAGCTCATAAACCAAAAAAAGGTACAAGGACTGTGTAAAAGTAACTCTGGAAAAGTGTGGTATTGATGAGATGACCTCAAGGAATAAAGCACTTGATGAGCAAAGAATGAAGGGGCGATATTTCTGAAGGAATAAAAACGTTTGAAACAAACCGTATTATAATATTATATTATTAAATTAGAAATTACTTAATGCATGTTTGAAAAAGATGAATATTTAACCTGTAGACATTTAAATATTTAGGTGGGAAATTTCAGCCTGTTACGCAACCATGGTTTCAAATTTTCAGCTACGTAAGGAGATTTGTTTTCCCAATCACTTCATAAAAACCGAAAAGGTTAAAAGCATGGTAGCATAACCGGCTTATATATATATATATACTATAGTCATCCGCAGACAGATCTGTTTCGCTGTATTACAGCTCATCAGTACGGCTTAGACTCTGGTCGCTTCTTAACCCAGGTTTGGAACCCGACTGAATTGGCGTCAGTCAGCAATTCTACCCCTAGGCCACGAGCGTCAAGTAGAAGAAGGCAGGCTTTTTTGCGCGTATAAACACGCCCAATAGCTAGAGTGCTCCAATTCATTATCGAATGAGCGGTGCGTAAATGCTGGAGTAGCTATATATATATATATATATATATATATATATATATAATTTATCAAGTTTTTATTAAATCTCAACAGAATGCAGAAAGCACTGGACGGCCGTTTCGTCCTATATTTTGGGAATCATCAGCAGTGCGCATCCACTACCAGGAATCGAACCCAGACAGTTGCGTTATTAAGCAGACGTAATACCAAATGTACCACAGGCCCCGGTGATAAAGAGGTAACTTGGTAACTTATATATATAAAAAAATAATTAACTATAAAGCAGAATATACAATTGCCGAATTTGAAAGTTTACAACGGAGAGAAGAATTCGTTTAAGAAATCAGAGCTTTCAAACTTTCCCAGATAAAAAGGCTTTTCATAACACTGCGAGGTTATCCTTAAGAATAGTCAGAGCTTTCAAATTTTTCAGTTAAACAAAAATCTTTTCATAACATTGCGAAGTTTCGTTAAGAATAACCAGAGCTTTCAATTTTCAAAATAAAAACAAGTCTTTTATCAGCTCATTACCGAAGCTTTTAAGGAAACGGCCAAAATGAAGCGATGAGGCGGCTCGCGGTAGGGTCGTTTGGTCTCTGTCACTCGACAGCTCTGAAAAACTCTCAAATTCTCTTTACAGCTAGTTTAACTCTTTTTCGGTTCATTCTCTTTTTATACATCCTTAGCTAGGGCTCTATCGGAGGCGCAGTATTCGACTTTAACTCTTAAAGTTGATCAGTGACAGGCTTTTCGACGTTTCTTTACACCTTCAGCCATGAGTTCTCTAGGAGATGACCAGTCTCTGGGTTGTGGCCCCAAGTTGGAAACACTTTTCCCTCAGTCGTTACATCTCAACTGTAATTTCAAAAACTACTCAACCATCTCTACTGCGTCCCGAATTTTAGTTGTCCCCAATTCTCTTGGGGGATGGATCGAGTATCTATGCGTCTCAAAACTTTGACCAATGAGATTAATTTCCACCTACACGATTTAAAGTGAAGTTATGGCTTAATGAATGAAATATCAACACCTCACATAACGTAATGTCTTTTTGTCCTTTTCTTCTCAATTACATCATCTTAGCTTTTCAGAAAATTTTTAAATCATTTCCCAGCAGATGTGTGGGCTGGAGCTTGATCTTAATTTAACCCCATCAAGAGTCCTGACAAGTTGTGACTACAGCAATTTCTCATTTTTCCAGTGGCCCAAAACAATTCGCTTCAAATACAATGAAAAAAAGACTTTTTCTTCCTTCCCAATTTTCAGTTAATTTCTCTATTTTTCAGATTTTACAAGTACATAGGTATTAAATATTTTTAAGTAAATCTCACATCGTGAATTACAATAAAGCACAACTAAAAATACCACTAGTGACAGTTTCCTTCAGTCCCTTGTATTTAACCACGAAATATATTTACATGGGAATAGGGTTACAAGTGATCTATTTCTGAACAGGATTCTTATGAACAGGATTCTTTTTAAAATGATAAAGAAAATTAAAATTTTTCCATTCCGAAAAATGTCGCAAATTGAGGGTATTCGAATGAAAGAAAATCTTCAAAAAGTTCTTCCGACTCCAGAATTCCATCTTTTGGTAAATAAGTGTATATCGGCTCGGAACGAGAAATCGGGGGGCCGATTTCGAATTCCAGTTAAATTCCTTGCATTCACTTACTCGCAAATAACCTTGGGACAGGTATTAATCCGTATCTTCCCTCCAGTTATGGGTTAAATAACAAAACAGATTGGGTTATATAGCTTTGGTTGGCAACCAGTCTACAGCAGAATATAATGACAGCCTACTGCAGAATAATCTTCTGCCCAGTCAGTCATCTCTCTTTCGAGACATGATCGTCCAAACGTATGTCACGTATAGCACTTAACTGAGTGAAAAAAACGTTGTAAGTGTTGTAATGGTTGTAAGAGAAATAAATTTATGAACGCGTAATTGTCTTGTTATTTGATTATTAAGATTAATAAATGGCTCATTGTTGCGCACTTGTCACACTGTAGTAAGGAAATAGCTAATGTACTGCGCATCTTGTGGATGCATCTGCATAAGGAACATGTATAAAAATACTCTAGAATTACGAACCGGACTCCCAACTCCAGTCAGCAATATATAATATTATGTTGTCCTAAAAGTTCGTAAACACTTGCAAAAACTTGAAATTTTACTCGCCAAGTAATCTAAGGTTACCAGAAAACACTTTCAAAGAATTGAAATTTTCCTCCCAAAAACAACAAAGATTATTGCTCAAAATAAAGACCATTTTCCAAGACTTTTTGCCATCGATCTGCAAGCTTTCGGATCTGGTCAAAGTACCATTAAGCCGGCTTCGAATCAAAGAATTCTTGACACGCTTCCTCGACTTCATCAAAACAGTCGAATCGGCGGCCCTTTAGAAAGTGTTGCATTCAGCGGAAAAAGGCCGTAATCTGATGGAGCACAGTCAGGACTGTAGGCTGGATGTGGCAAACCCTCAACGCCGTCCAGCTCTTCAAACATGTCTTTGGTCTTCCTGGCGGTGTGTGGCTTGGCATTGTCCTGCTGCATCAAAGTGCTCTTTCGGTTGATCAGAGCCGGGTACGTTTGCTTCAACATTTCGTAGACCCGCTCAAGTTGCTGACAGTAAAGTTCGGATCTTATGGCACGACCATTCGGAACCAACTCAAAATGCACGATTACTTCAAAGTTCCACCAAACGCACAACATGACTTTCTTGCCGAATCGATCATGGTTTGGAACCGACGGTGTTTTTTGCCCTTTCTGAACCCCTTGCTTGTCTCGATAGTGTTGGACCAGATAGACCCATTTCTAGTGGGATGTCACAATGCACTTCCAAAAATGCTCGTCCAATGGACTGCTGAGCAGCTGACGGCAAATTTCAACTCGTCTGTTGGCTTGTGCTTCGATGAGTTTGTGCAGATCTTGGCGCGGATTTTTGTGAACAAAATCAAGTTGCTTCAAATATCGGTGAAATGTCGATTTGCCAACTCATCCAAGCTCATCAGCCAATTCTCGAGCGCTATATGAAAGCGCAATGTCCAACCCGGTTTGCAAGTCTCCATCATCCAACTTTAACGCCCGTCCCGAACGAGGCTTATCTTCAAGACTCATGTCGCCAAAATCGAAACGCTTGTACCACATTGAGATCGCCGCATCTGCAATTGTTCCTTCACCTTCGGCCGCGCAAATCTCTTCTGCAGCTTTTCTGGTTGAAAGACCTCGCTTCCAGCAGTAACGAATCAAAACTCGCAGCTCAATTTTATCAATTGCCATCTGGAATACAAAGATGAAGATTACAATAATAATGTAAACGCAAAATTGTATAAAAAGTCAATTTTTTCGCAAGTGTTTACGAACTTTTGGGACAACCTAATATTTAATTTGTTTTTTAATCGTTTCACCCGAAGCATGGCGGCAAGAGCACTCATGTGCAAAGGGCCCCCTAGAGAAAAAGTTTAGATAGAAGGAGAATAAAGAGACAGACGGACCAGTTACAGGAGATGTCAGAGAAGGGAAGAAGACAGCAGCAAAGGTAGTAAGAAAGGAAAAGATATACAGTGTGATGTAGAAAGAACTGAAGTAAGTGGTTAAGGGATGGGTATTGACATTATAGCAGTCAGGGAAGCAAGAGTATGGAAGATAGTTTCACACGTGGGTAGTGCGAGAAAAGATGCTGAGGGAGTAGATTCTTCTACTTTATGTTGATCTAACTGTGAATGGGTGAGACCCAGTTGCCAGTCTGGTTGCACGACTAAACATCTGTTGGAGGGACACCAGTGATTTAAGTTCGCAGGAGCAGAAGCCATGAAAATATTTATAGAACCGAGAGAAGCCACATTCCGTCGGTGAGAAAGTGGCTGGAGGTCAAGCCACCAAGTAGGTCAGTCAGTTAAGTGCCATACGTGATACACGCTTGGCTGATCATGTCTCGAAAGAGACATGACTGACTGGGCAGAAGATTATCCCGCAGTAGGTTGTCATTGCTTTCTGCGGTAGACTGGTTGCCGACCAAGGCTATAGAACCCAACCTGTCCTGCTATTTAACAGATAACTGGAAGGAAGAGACAGATTAATACCTTTCCCAAGGGTATTTGCGCGTAAGTGAATACAATGGATTCAACTGGAATTCGAATTCGGCTCCCCGGCTTCTCGTTCCGATATCCACTGTACCACAACGCACATCCAAGTAGGTACCTATCACATTAATGATTCTCTTTTGGAGCCTGTCGAGAAAACTGAGATGAACAGCAGGAGCTCATGACCACATATGACAGCAGTATTTCATGCACGGGCTGATGGTTAATTTGTATATGTGCAAGATGAATTCAGGCAATAAAAAAACACCTTGGCACGACACAGTGACCCAACCTTCCTAGCAGTGGATTTAGCTATTGACTCAATGTAATGATTCCACTTGAGGTCGGAATATAGGGTAAGGCCGAGGAGGTGCAATGTATTGCTCTCAGGGAAACTCACTTGGTCCATGCTTTTGGGCGGCAAGTGGAGTGTTGCCTATGAACATTTACAGACAGCAGCTTCGTCTTAGATGCTTTGAAATTTACAAGCCACTTCTCAGCACATTCCACTACTGAGTGTAGATCCCTCTCAAGATTAGCAGCAAGTTTATGCTCTTGCCGCTTAATTGAACAGGATGGAAATACATTTATTTAATACAATGATGTGCTAAAAGTTCATAGGCTGATTATGAAGGGATGATGCTAGAATCATGTAATATGTTGTGTAGATTTTCAAAGCATTAGCATCATTCTTTCATAGTCAGTTTGTGAGATTTTCATTCCTCGTTCTTAACTGGAAAGAAACAAAAGAGTTATGAATAAGAAGAGTTAGAATTAATGCATTGTCAGAGTATCTTCTTTTCAGCCTACTCTCGTATTTTAAAAAGGGATATAGATTATTATATTAACAAAGTTTCACAACATAGAGGTGGATTAAACACATACTGCCATACATAATTTCATAAATTAAAATTATCTAAACATATAAATGGAAATTCTGTCTCTGTGTGTGAGTATGTGTGTGTCCGTTACCTATAGACTCTGAAACAGTTGAACCGATTTTCTTGAAAATTTACACAGTTGTATGATAAGCGTCTGCGAGTGTTCTTAGCTAGGTTTTGTGTCGAGGTACAGCCGATAAATATCGAAATACGATAATCGAAAAAATCGGGTTATAGAAGGAGTGGTCCGATTTTAATCAAATTTGATACACTCATAGACAAAGACATAAGACACGATAGCGCAGAAAATCGATAATATATATAAAAGGCAAGATGTTTGTGTGTGTATCTGTTTATCTGTCTGTATGTTTTTATACAAACCCACAATTTTTATACGATTCTCACCAAACTTTACACAAATATTCTTTAGGCTGAGTCTGAGCTCCAGGATCATGGATTAGTTTTGAAGCTTTCATTACACCCGAGCAACGTCGGGCTGTACTGCTAGTATATATATATATATATATATATATATATATATATATATACTACTGTACTGCTAGAATACGTATAATTATATTAATAAAGTTGTGCTTAATAAAATACAAATTTACGTGCGTGTAATATGTTGAAATAAATTCTGTTTTAGTATTCGTGATTCATTAAACTGTAGACGGTCTGTTCTATTAACATGTTGTACAAATCAAAAACAAAGTACTGGTGAGAAGGAAAATAGATTTAAATTTACATTTCTCTGGCGCAGGTTCATATGCTGGCGTGACCTTTAGAAGAAATCGTTTTATAGCAGTCTTTAAGTAGTCACAATCTAATTTCTTAGAATATCAGCATTTCAAATTCTAGCTTTTACCACAGTTCGAAACCCGAGCTCTAGCATGTGTGCGAAAAGTGAATCTATTTTGGCCACGGCGCTAGCTGCCTGCTTACATCGGTCAATATAAAGCCAGGTTGTGTGTGAAACTGGTAAACATTTTCTTGCAAATATAATTAGTTTTATTGTTTATCAACTTCCGTTTTGTTTCTGTTCTTGTTTTTGTGAGGAACACAGGAATCCAATCAATTCTCTAATTACGTTTTCGTAGAAAAAGAGTGAGAAATAATGTTATATATATATATATATATATATATATATATTGTGAATTTGCAATGATGCTTAACGCTAAAATTGCTTTTTTCCTGTAGTTTACTGGTAGAAAGGCATTTTAGGAAAGCAGGTATTATTTGTCAAAAAGTGTTCGATACCAAAACAGAGATAGACCATAAACAGAATTAATGTAGAGAGATTTTTTTTCACTTAACTGAGCAGTGTTATTTTAGTCATTCTGCCTTCAAAGTATCAAGAAAAGTTTATTTTGATATTTTCATTCTTCAGGATTTGTTTGTTTGTTTTTTGTTTGTTTGTTTGTTTGATTGTTTTTTTTGCTGCTCCAAAATAAGAAGTCTAAAAAGGGAAGACATCACTCTAAGGCCTTCACGAAATTTCGAAGGTGACATAACTGAAAGTTAAAAACCTTTCCACATTATATATATATATGTGTGTATGTGTGTGTGTGTGTGATAAGAAGTGACTTGTAAATTACACACACACACACACACACACACACACACACACACACACACATATATATATATATATATATATATATATATATATATATATATGGATTCTCCCGTCGCGTTCAACGTATGAGGGTCCAACCTTTTTTCCAGCAAGACAACCACACAGAGATTTGTTTATAGTGGTGAAGGCATTGTGTAGTACCATCCACACTTCTTGGAACTGCTGATAACAAACAATTGGTGCAGATGACTGCCACAGATCGCACGAACAGCAGACCTCAATTATTTAACCCATAATTGGAGGGAACGAACGGATTAATACCTTTCCCAAGCGTACCAGTGCGAAAGTAAATGCAGCGTGCTCGACTGAAATTGGAACTCGGCTCACCGATTTCCCCCTCCAAGCCGACATCCACCGCACCCCAACGCACATCCGTGAATGCTAACAGCACCTGGTATTCCCAAGTGGTCACCCACCTAAGTACTGACCAGGGCTCAACTTCGGTGATCGAGCGGGAACCGGTGTATCCAACGTGACATGACCGTTATATATATATATATATATATATATATATATATATATATATATATATACTCTTGAAAAGAATTGTCGGATATTATACAAATACATTACTAATAGATATTTCGCAGTTAAACAGCCGCTCCTCAGACCCAAAACCATTGTTGTGTGGTTTTGGGTCTGAGGAACGGCTGTTTTAGCTGCAAAATATCTATTGCCTATGGATTTGTAGAATATTTTCAAGATTATATTGCTCTGTTAAATTTAATATAAAATTTAAAATTGGGTTCTTCTCTATTGGAATTTACCTGACAAAAATACCAAATGTTCTACGTTATATATATATATGTGTGTGTGTGTGTGTGTGTGTGTGTGTGTGTGTGTGTGTGTGTGTGAATATAGTCATCTAGAGACAGATCTGTTTTGCTCACAGCTCATCAGTACGGTTTGACATCCAATTGCTTCTAGCCAGGATTGAAACCCGACGGAAAAGATCGCGATTATACCTCTGAACTATGGGCTCTCGGTAGAGGAAACGTATATGTGTGTGAGTGTGTTTTCTGAATCCAGTGATTTAACACGCTTTGCTGATTAAAGGGTATTAATGACGGATGACTCTAAATCTGATTATGATATGAAAGAAATAGGATTGGCAAAATTCAGATATGGATGAAGGCTTCTGAAACTAAATGACATGATTTATTCATTGATTTGTACGCCTTATTGTTGTTTAACGTCAAAAAATATTTTTTAGAATGGACGAATTTTTATTGCGTTTATAATGATTAATGATACAAGTTTTACTAATAAACCTTTAGCAATAAGATTAAGATGTGGATTGATACCATTCCTAATAGTATTTGCGCGTAAGTTTATATAACGGAAACAAGTGATATTAAAACACGGCTCTCCGATTAAAAATTTTGTGCCAATATCTATTACACCAACTACATACCTAAGCTTACAGCACTATCAATTCACAGGCGGTATTTCATAGACGTACTGAGCATACTCTACGTTGCTTAACTTCGGTTATTGTACGAGGAACGATGTTTCAACTTGATTTCTCCATAAGCCCGAATTTCATTGAAGAGTTGCTTTTAATTTCTCTCACAATACGAATGGAGAAAATTAAAACGATTTATTCAATTTTTAATCTCTCATTTTGGGGTTTTTCATTTTTCAAAATAAATACTCAGTTCTATTATGCTAATTATATGTTTGAGACAAAATCTTTGGCCCCCGACCTCTTATCATGCATTACACCACTGACGTGCGGTATTAGATAAATATCTTTACACACAGTATCAACATAACTGAAGTTGCTATTTATTCCCGGTAAGCACATTTCCGATTTCGAATTCCAGTTGAATTCATTGCATTCACTTACGCGCAAATACCCTTGGGAAAGGTATTAATCAGTCTCTCCCTTCCAGTTATGGGTTAAATAACAGGACAGATTGGGTTCTATAGCCTTGGCTGGCAACCAGTCTACCTCATAAAGCAATGGCAACCTACTGCGGGATAATCAGTCATGTCTCTTTCAAGACATGATCGACCAAAACGTGTATCACGTACAGTACTTAACTGACTGACTGAATATAATAGTTGGAAACATAATTAAAACTTCTACTGGGTATAAAGTCGGGGATCAGTTTTATATTGTCCTGAAATAATAAACTGATCCCACACTAATTACTATTTAATACTATAATACATTTCTTTTTTCTACAGCTATGGGTCAAATAAGTGGACAGATTGGGTTCTAAAGCCTTGGTTGGCAACCAGTCTACCGCAGAAACCAATGGCAGCCTACTGCGGGATACTCTTCTGCCCAGTCAGTCATGTCTCTTTTGAGACATGATCACCCAAGGGTGTTTCACGTATGGCACTTAACTGAACTGACTGAAGCGCATTTGCACAGAGATATATACACCCACGCATTTTTATGAAGAGAGCATAGAGATATAAGACATCAACGTCTAGCTCTTTGAATCATGTTATTTTCTTGCTCTCTCTCTTTTCTTTTCTCTCTCTTTCTCTCGTTTTCTCTCTCTCTCTCTCGCGTTCTCTCTCTCTCTCTCTCTCGTTTTCTCTCTCTTTCTCTCGTTTTCTCTCTCTCTCGCATTTTCTGTCCCTCTCGTTTTCTCTCTCTCTCTCTCTCTCTCTCGCGTTTTCTCTCTCGTTTTCTTGCGTTTTCTCTCTCGTTTTCTCGCGTTTTCTTTCTCTCTCGTTTTCTCTCTCTCGTTTTCTCGCGTTTTCTCTCTCGTTATCTCTCTCTCTCGCGTTTTCTCTCTCTCTCGAACTCGCGTTTTCACTCTCTATCTCTAGTTTCTCTCTCTCTTTCTCTCGTTTTCTCTCTCTCTCTCGCGTTTTCTCTCCCTCTCGCACTCGCGTTTTCACTCTCTCTCTCGTTTTTTTTCTCTCTCTCTCTCGTTTTCTCTCTCTCTCTCTCTCGCGTTTTCTCTCCCTCTCAGTAACTCATTGCATTCTAGTGACTTTTATCATATTGCTTATATGGGAGGTTAAACATAATATTGAAAACAAACAAATCTTTCAATAATTTATTTTCTATAAATATACCATTTTGAAATACGAATAATGTTTGAATGTGATTAGCAAGTTCTGAGAGTAATGGCTATGACGATAAACTTCATCCGGCATGAAAAGCTTCAGGTCAGAAGATTGGAGATGTTGAGAAACAGGAAACCAACTCTTAATTACAATTGATCCAATTCCATTTGAGGTGGAAGCACCTGCTAATGTTCCAGAGATGGTCAAATTCTTTTCCCGCACTTCTCACCTGTGGAACTCGCTTCCTTATTTTTGCTTTCCTGACGGCTACAAACTCCAGGATTTTAAAAGCAAGGTTAATTCTCATCTCTTAACTGCTTGGCCCTACTTTCCACACTGTCCTATAAATCCTTTCTTTTTTCTCACCTTCGCACTATCATCACACCTGTAATCCAATCCTGCTCTTGCTCCTTTCTAACTGGTTCGTCCTTCTCCTCATTCTTCCCTAATCCTTTTACTCTTATGTAGCCCCCTTCACATCAGTGGCGTTACCGCCTTGCTCGGGGTGATATGATTAACGAACACCGAAAGAAACGAAATACTAGGAAATTATTACAAAATGTCAGCAGTACATTTTTTTGAGAAAAAAATTACTAGAATTGTTTTGTAATGAACTTGTTATCAATATGTTTTCATAGTAAGATAACTAATACATTTTATAATAAAACTAGCAGTTTAGCCCGGTTTCACTCGGGTAGTTTAAGGAATAATAAGAATAAAAAACATATGATGAATTTACATAGCAAATACTTACACAACGTCCAACATCGTTAGTTTTATAGATATAGACTAGCAGTTTAGCCCGGTTTCACTTGGGTAGTTTAAAGAATAATAAGAATAAAAACCATATGATGATTTTACATAGCAAATACTTACACAGCATCCACCCTCGTCACTTTTATAGATATAGATTAGTCCGGTTTAGCTCAGGTAGTTTAAGGAATAATAAGAATAAAAATATATGAATTTACATAGCCAATACTTGCACAACGTCTACCATCATCAATTTTATAGATATAGATAACAATGTAGAATGTCTCTGTTGGATTAGGGTGGAAGGGAGTGGGGTAAAATATATAGATATAGATAATATAAAGTAGGGTGATCGATTCTCTATTATAATCAATACATAAACTGATCCCTGACTTTGTGGGATGATAATATATATTTTTCTCCCCCTAATATTGGCTTTCAAAAACTTTCAAGGTGTCGTTAGCGTTTTAAAATTTTCCTCTACACCTGAGCGCAACTTCCGCGAGCTAGATCGCAAAATGCAGACGCTAAGTCGAATCTATCAAACAAACAAATACTTACACGACGTCTACCCTCGTCACTTTTATAGATAGAGGTGACAAATACGGCATCTCTAAAAATGAAAACATTTATATAGTAAAGTTAAGAGCAATGAACTTTTATAATCTGCAAACTATATATCTAAAAAAAATTAACTACATTTACCCTGAAAATATAAATTTATTTACAAAATATCGAGTTGAAGTTAAAAACATTTTATTCAAACCATATGGAGATGAATACATACAATACAACCCAATATTTAGATTTCAGCATTTCAGGGACTCATAGTGATTTTTAACTACAGCTTAGATCTGACACCAGACCAAAATCATGAAGCACCCAGTGAGGATTAAACTCATTGCTATAGAATTTTTTCTAGCGAGACGAGCTGGATACCGATTACACCACGTCTAGTTGAAACCATAAAGTTGTTGCTATGCCGGTTAAACAAAACCAAGCAAACCAACTAGATTCTGTTGGATACAGTTATTTATGATATGAACTCAGTTCCATGCAAATTACGAATTCTGAAGCTAAACTATACATGATGCTCGAGAGGTGGTTGTTATTACGACCGAGGGCGAAGAACGAGCGTCACGTGTTCTGAAAGAAGGAACTCATGTCTTGTGTGAATCTCACAAGTCCTTGTGCTTTAGAAGTTTGCCAAAACTAAATGAAATATCAGTTGAGAATAATTTTATTATTATAACCCCCTTCACCAATTGACCTTTTTTTAAAACTTTGTGTCTAGCCGTGAATATGATAAAAGCCATCTACAAATAGAAAATTGAATTAAAATGTATATATTTTAGGCTTTTGAAGTAAATTTGAAAACATAAACTTTGGAGTGGAGCCCAGTAGTCGGTTGGCTGTCAACACTGACTAATTTTCAGCAACTCCTGCATCGACGCCGGTCTCACATGTAATACCTATATTTCTTTGAACCTTGTGTACATGGCAAGGAGGGGTTTATGAGGTCTGGGTAGCCCATGGTCTTCATATGTCATCGCCTAAGTTGTTGTTCTGGAGAAGCCATTCTAGTATAAACACCAAAGGACTGTATTTTAAGTAAACGATATAATACCATTAGGCATATACGCTGACGACACTACGGTTTACTCTCGCCTCGATCAAAAATCTACCGAAGCTTACAAAGCAAACCCTGCCGCCGAGCTTGAAAAGGACCTCCAGTCAGTGGTAGACTGGGGTAAGAAATGGCTCTTGAATGTTTGATGCTTCTAAAAAGAAGCTGCTATCTATTAACCATCACATAGAGTCGCTTCTACTCACAATTAGCATGGATCAGGCTAGTTTCCCTGAAAGTAAAACACTGCGCCTCCTCGGGTTAACTCTCACACCAGACCTCAAGTAGAATGTTTACATAGAATCCATAGCTAAATCCGCTGCTATGATTGTTGGTTGTTTTGTTTTTATGGCATATCAACCTGTCTAGTAATACTTTTTTCTTTTCGAGTATCAAGATTCATTGAGGTTTTTTTTTAGGGTAGTTTTACCAAATCATGCCCTTGTTATTTCACCCATAACTGGAGGGAAAGGATACCAGCGCGTTTAAGTGAATGCAGGTTATTCAACTGGAATTCGAACTCGGCTTCTCTTTCCGGGCCGATATCAACTGCACCACAACGCACATCCGTCACTAAAGGCTTACAGCACCTGGTATTCCCAAGCGGTCACCCATCTAAGTTCTGACCAGGCTCAATGTTGCTTAACTTCGGTGATCCAGCGAGAACCGGTGTATTCAACGTGATATGGCCGTACGCCCCCGCTGCTAAGAAGTTCGGTTGCCTGTGTAGGACCAGGAAGTTTTTTCCAGCCTAAAACAATCATGCGCATATATAAATCTACCATCCGCCAGTGCATTGAATACTGCCGCCGTATCTGGTCAGGTGATCCTGATATCCCCCTAGGGGTCCTTGACAATATGCAACGGAGATTAATCAGAAATGTGATCGATCCCGACTTGGCAGCTTGGATACAGTTACTTTCTCACCGGAGCAGTGTCTCTTACCTGTGTTTACTCTACACGTACTTTCATGGCTTCTGCTCTGATGATCAATGGTGCCCCTATAGAAGAATTTACTCGATCCACAAGATTAGCAATTAGGTCACACCCTTTTACTGTGAAACCAATAAAATGTAAACGCATAGTCTACTCCATCAGTTTCTTTTCTCGCACTTCCCGCTTGTGAAATTCCTTTTTGTTTACTTGCTTCCTTGACAGGTAAAATTTTCAACAATTTAAATGTAAAACTCACTAACTCGCATTCTCTCTCTCTAATGCTTTCATCTCATTTATGCAGTATTTTCATCCCTCTCCTACCCACTTACTGACACCCCCTATAACCTGTCACTCTTTCTCATAACTTTCTTCCTATGTAACTCCCTGCGCAACAGTAGTAGTATAATGCCTTGCTTGGGACGATAAGTTTATAAAAAAAATTCGTGAAATTAACGAATGTCTACTAAAACTAAGTTACATCTCATTTTTTACATGAGTTCATTTCATACGTGAAATTTCTTTTCAAATAATTTATTTATCTTTTGTGTAGATTTCTTTTTTACTTTAGCCGTTCTCCTCAGTGTTCTTGACAAGCTCCAAAGGAGAGTCTGTAATGTGATAGGTACTGATCTGGCGACTCGTCTGCAGCCACTTTCCCATCGTCGAAATGTGGCCTCCCTCTGTCTCTTCTATAAATACTTTCATGGCTTCTGCTCGGATGAGCTTAAGTCACTGATGCCTCCTCAACAGGTGTTTACCCGTGCAACCAGACTGGCAACTGGGTCCCACCCATTCACAGTCAGGTTAGCCAAACGCAGACGACAATTCTACTCCTGCAGCTTCCTCTCTCGCACTTCCCGCCTGTGGAACTCACTCCCGTATTCTTGCTTTCCTGACGGCTACGACCTCCAGAAATTTAAAAGCAAAGTTAATACTCACCTACTAACCACTGGACTCTAGCTCTCTCCCCTCCCCTGTATAATCTTCACGTTCTCTCCGCCCATGTATCTGTCATTGCACCTGCTTTCTCAGCTTTCTATTGTTCCTTTCTAACTAGCTTGTACTCCTCACTCTTTTCTAATTAATCTTTCTACATTTATGTAACCCCCTGCACATCAGTGGCGTTTCTGCCTTGCTCGGGGTGAAATGATTAAAAAAATATATATATATAGACGTGTTGTGAACGAGTAGTGATTAAAAAAAAGCCAAAAATATCTTTGAGCCTGAACATTGACAATGCAGAGAACTTTACAATTTTAAGTTAAAAAGAATAAAACCGGAAAAAAGGATCTTATTTTAGTGAGAACTAATATTTCCTTTTATAATCATTTTACCCCACGCAAGGCAGAAATGCCGCGAGAGAGCAGAAGATTAGAGTAAGAGAATAAATAAAAGCGGTACAGGGGATGTGAAAGAAAAGATCAGAGAATGGGAATCAAGTAGATAAAAGATAACAATTGACGTTGCATTTAAACTTTTGGAGATTGTAGCTATCACGGAAGCATATTACAGTTCCACAAACAGGAAGTGCGAGAAAAGAACCTGTTAAATATGTAGAGTTTGATTCTTGTTTTTAACGGCATATCAACCTCTGTGGGTTATTTAATGCCAAAAAGGTAGGGTTTTAAAGGATTTTTTAAAAATGTTCGGTTATCATGAAAAGGTTGATTTAGTCAGATTCTAATTTTTGTTTTTGTTTTTATTCTTTTTTATTTTAGAAAACTGAAAAAGTCTTCTAGTTTTGTATACAAAAATGTTTTGCTGAAAATAATTTTTATTCCTTGAAAATTTGTTATGGGAATAATTCTTTCTTCAAAAATTGTTGATGTTAATATTTTTCTAGAAAAGTTAATTTTTATGGATATATTTCTATAAAAGTGTAATTTTATACTTTCATAGTGTTTTGATCCCAGTTTGGGGGTTAATTATTTGCCCATATCTGGGACCTTAACAGATGCTACCACTCCGGGTCAGGGTAGACCTGGGAACAACAGCAATTAAGAGGTGGTTCCATGCTTCACACAACCTCCCAATAGGAAACGAGGTTACATTTAATATTCAAATAAAATCAAAAATATTTATAAAAATTGAAAGAAAAAAGATCATTCAAAGTATTACGGTTACTGTACAACATGTGCAAATTGTTCCAAGTAGTTGTCGCAAAATTGTGTGTTTCTTTTTTTTATTTTTTGTTTTTCTTGTTACACGATATCTCAACACCTTAAGGTTAATTTAATACAGAAATTTAATTTTCTTGGAGCTTGAGTATTTTTTCTTTTGCAAACAGCTGTTGCCGGTGATTTTTCTTTTTTTAATCTATTGCTGTTTTTATTTTTCCTATGAAAATGTATTTCTATATTTTCAGTTTTTACCCCAGTTTTGGAGTTCTGTATTTGGCTATAACTGGGTTCTTAAATCCTACCAGCTCGATGCAAGATGGATCTGAAACAAAAGCAATTAACAGTTGCTTCCCCAATTAATGAAAGAATAACGGAATATGGATTATGGCTAATAAATCTATGCTTAGTGTACATATTACAAACGACTGTAACGAACTAGTTTCTCTTGAGGTCTAAAATTATAAAAAGATCATTTAGAGAAATAGCTATATCTATATAAATGTATAATAATAATAATAATAATAATAATAATAATAATAATAGTATCCTTGGTACTTGGTAAGGTTAATTCCACAGGACATTAAATCCCATAAGAACTCAATGTTAGAATTTGACAGTGTATTATAACGAAAATGATTTGTATGTTTTTTATTGTCGTGGGAATTTTGGTCTAATGAGCGATCTGTAATACCTCCACGAAATAAGCTATTACCAATGGATTTATAAAAATATCCAACTTATTTTCATTATACATATATATATATATATATATATATATATATATATATATATTAATTTGTGTATATAGTTTCAGATAGATAAATTGTTTTCAAAATTACACAAAAATGAATATAACACTGACATCTCATTTTAACATATATCTACACAAATTTCACAAACTTATTGTAAAATATTAAAGTGTAAATTTATTCAACTTCATATGTTTTGGAGAGTTTCATTATTTAAGTCGATAAATGCTTCCATAATCCTCATCTTCAGTTAATTTCTGTTATTACAAATAGTTTGTTGGTGTCTTGCTCAACTTTACCCCACATAATATTCAAGGGGGTTGAATTCTAGGGAGTTTGATCATCAAGAAATTATAAACAACACTAAACAGTATTCTCGTTATTCTTGTTCAACATTATTATCTCTCCTTAATATTTTCCTTTCATACTCAGGAACACCTTACTATAATTTACAGTCACATTCTTTTTCTTTTATGTGCCCTGTTCTTTGAGGACGTAGGTGATCATGGCTTTCCACGTTACACTATTCCTGGTGGCTCTTAGCATGCTTTCTCCTGTTGCACAACGCTAACCTCTTTCCGTCATCCACCTGATCAGGTTCTTCAAATATGTTATCCGTTGTTTTCCCTGTCTCTTTTTCCCTCTATCTGGCCTGTTAGTATCAGGTTCTCCAAGCCTTCTTTCCTCATTGCATGTCCCAGGAACTTTAGCTGTCGATTCCTGATGCTCAGTATTAATTTCATTTTCGTCTCTACCCTTTCCAAAACCTCATCATTGTTCACATGTTCGATCCATGATATTCACGGCATCCTTCTGTAGAACCACATTTCAGCTGCTTCAAGTTTTTCCTGCGTCGTTGATGATATTGTCCAGTATTCACCGCCATATTGAAGAACCGACATCACATAGCAATCCAGTATTCCCCTCTTTGTTTCTAGTGAAATTGTCCTGTTTCTTAATACTTTACTCAACTTCTGGAATGCTTCTTCTCCATCCCAATTCGCCTTTGGATCTCAGTGTCGCACTTTCCGTCTTCTGTTATAACATTTCCCAGGTATTTAAATTTTTGTATCTGCTTAATTTTAGTATCCCCGACTTGTATTTGGCATATTGGGCTGCCCTTTTTCCTGATGACTATGCATTCGGTTTTCTTGCAGTTTATTTGTAGTCCTTTCTTTCCGCTTTCTTTAACTAATTCCTGTAGGTCTTGTAGTTCCCTTTCCTTGTTTTCTTTGATTTTAGTATTCCCGGACTGTAGTTGGCATTTTGGGCTCCTCTTTTTACTGATGATCATGCATTCAGTTTTCTTGTAGTTTATATGTAGTCCTTTCTTTCCGCTTTCTTTTACTACTTCCTGTTGGTCTTGTAGTTTCCTTTCCGTGTCTTCTTTGATTTTAGTATTCCCGGACTGTAGTTGGCATTTTGGGCTCCTCTTTTTACTGATGACCATGCATTCAGTTTTCTTGTAGTTTATATGCTGTCCTTTCTTTCCGCTTTCTTTAACTACTTCCTGTAAGAATTCTTGTAGTTTTCCTCCCCTTTCGAATATCAACACTGTATCATCTGAATAGTCCATGAAACACAGGAACTGCCATATTGAAGAACCGACATCACACAGAATCCAGTACTCTCTTGTTTGTTTCTAGTGAAATTGTCCTGTTTCTTAATACTTTAATCAACTTCTGGAATGCTTCCTTCACCATGCCAATTCGCCTTTGGATTTTTGTGTCGCACTTTCCGTCTTCTGTTCATTGAGGTTAAGTAATATCAAACTCAGTACTTATATGAGTGACTGCATTAGAATAAAATGTGCTGTAAGCTTAGATGTAAGGATAGTAAAATGGATAATGTATCGGAATATTTGATCAGAAAGCCACGTTCGAATTTCTGTTGGACTCGTTGTATTCAGGTAAAGCCAAATGCCCTTCGAAAACATATGATTCAACTTGTTTTTCACATTGCTAGCGGTTAATTTTTTTTTATAATCATCTCGCCCTAAGGCAGGCATTTTACTGCCACTGTTTTGCAGGGGGTTACATAGGAGGAAAGTTATGAGAAAGAGTGACAGGTTATAGAGGGTATCAGGAAGTGGGTGAGAGAAAGATGAGAATACTGATGAGAGTGGAGTGGACGGAGAAAGGATCATGAGAGAGACAGGTTCTAGGTTAGTGAAATAGGAGATGACTATTCACTTTACATTTAAATTTTTGGAGATTGTATCTGTCGAGAAAACAAGTGAATGAAAGTGCGAGAATTTGGCTATTTTAGTATAACTTATATCACTAAAACATTATTATATTAAGAAATTTCACTCTCTATATATTATTGCTTTAAAGCCAAACACTAACTTTATTACTTATTATCCATGTAATAAATGAATCAATCAATCATCTTTGCTCCCCAGTATTTCTATCACTTTGCTTGGAATTTCTTTATTTATTAAATTACTAGCAGTATAGCCCGGCGTTGATCGGGTGTAATGAAAGCTTTAAAACTAATCCATGGTCCTGGAGCTCAGACTCAGCCTAAAGAATATTTGTGTGAAGTTTGGTGAGAATCGGATAAAAATTGTGGATTTGTATACAGACATACAGACAGATAAACAAACATATACACAAACACCTTGCCTTTTATGTATGTATATTCCTATACTATTGTAAGAACTGCAACCTTGAAACTTCTGAATATCGTTTCTTATGTCTTTGTCTATGAGTTTATCAAATTTGATTAAAATCGGACCATTCCTACTATAACCCGTTTTTTCGATTATCGATTTTCGATATTTATCGGAGATACCTCGACACAAAACCTAGCTAAAAACACTCGCAGACGCTTATAGTATAACTGTAAACTTTCAAGAAAATCCGTTCAGCCGTTTCGGAGTCTATAGGTAACAGACACACACAGACACAGACACATACAGAGAGAGAGAGAGAGAGAGATAGAGAGTGAGAGAGAGAGATAAAGTTCCACTTATAAATAAGTTGAAATTCTTTACTAATTTATTTAATATTAAAAAAATGAGTTCCTGATATTTTATTAGTCTTAGATACGAAAGAATCGAAAGCAACATTGAGATTAAAGAAAGAATAGAGATGATTTAGAGTCTGCTAAATTGAAGGAATTATCCAAAGATGCGTGATAGAGTTAGAAATTAATCTGCAATGGAATCCTTAACTGAACTTCTATTTCAGATAATTAAGTTAGACGATGTTAAACATGGAGAATAGGTGCAGCCATAGAAGATGCAAATTATTTTTACAGAGCTTTATACTCATCCTGAAACAATATCTGCTGAAATAGTCATAGACATTGGAAAGTTATCTCGAGCCCAACGAAATGGTATATATTTCACTTCTTAATTGACATACGCGATCGTCTTGAGCTGAAAGTTGCGAGTCTAGTTGGTGATTTGCGGTTTGTACAAAATACGGGAAAGAAACATTAAAAATCACTTTAACAGTTACATCTTCTTTCTTAATTAGGTTTGCCTTGACAGCAACAGACACATACACGTGAATGTACAACTCAAATGTATATATATATATATATATAGAGAGAGAGAGAGAGAAATAGATAGATAGATAGATAGATAGATAGATAGATAGATAGCCGTTTGCGGATGACTATTTGCGCTCTCTTAAGTGGAATTCATATATATATATATTTATATATATATATATATATATACATATATATACGTGTGTATGTATATACTTATATACACATGTCGTTCAAGTAATTATATATATATATATATATATATATATATATATATATAATTTTCAAGTAATTGTAAATGCATTATATATGAATACACATCCATCAAGGAAAAGAAAGAACTATTATACATACACATAAAATATATAGAGAACATGAACATATACATAGATAATACAAATGTACTTGTATATACTAGTAAATAATAGGTGAACATACATATAAATATTAACTAAAAGAAAATGTCTATAAATTCCGATATATGATTAAAAAATAAGGATATATGGCAACAATAGAAATCAGTTTATTTACAATATAATATTAGCAACATTACTCAATGTGGAACATATATATATATATTCCTGAGGAGTGAAAACATCATAACGGTGTCCTCACGAAACATGGAAGTTGACATGAACCTGCTCAGTTACAGAGACTAATTCATTGTACACATCAACGCTTCTTTTCCATCCTGATATCGAGCATTTCACGACAAAGGATCTGCTTACCAAAATATATTTTTTCAATAAAACCACTTAAAACAAATTTAGCGCTAAACATAATCACGATTAAACATAATATATATATATATATATATATATATATATATATATAGACATCCGCAGACAGATCTGTTTCGCCGTATCACAGCTCAACAGTACGGTTTGACTCCGATTGCTTTTTTACCCAAGATTGGAACCCGACCAAAATGGCGTCAGTCGGCGACTCTACCTCTGGGCTATGGGCGTTCAGTGGAAGTAGGCAGACATATTAGCGCATATCATAATACGCACCCAATAGCTAGAGCGCTCGAATTCATTTCACTAAATGAGCGATGCGTATATATATGTGTGTGTGTGTGTGTATCGTTTATATGAATAATTTTCTGATATTTTACTTTTTCAGAAATGCTTTTAGTTACACACACACACACACACACACACACATATATATATATATATATATATATAGCATTCCTTTCCACGTTGAGCTCTTTTGCCATAAATATAAACATTGAACATGGATAAAGTAAATTTCGACCTTTCGCTGAAAAATATTCTTATTCCAAACAAACAGGTGTATTTTCAAAAGCTGGCTCTAAAAACTGAAAACCTCACACGAACGATGAGATGAAAGTCACATTTCTTCATTAAAGGCCATGATGTTTCAGATACGAAGGACACAGTTTATATATATATATATATATATATATATATATATATATATACTAGTCATCCACATACAAGCCCGTTTCGCTATATCACAGCTCATCAGTGCGGCTAGACATATCCACTTGCTTCTGGTCGGGATCGAAAACTCGACCCATTTTGTGTCAGTCGAAGTCTCTACACCCTAAGCCATCGGCGCATGGAGTCAGAGAAGGGAAATTTTAACGTCTTGTATGTAAGCAGTTTATACAGACGCCAGTCACCGAGAGAACTTAATTCATTTGTGAAGAGTCACGCATTATAGCCGAAGTGGAAACTGTTTTTAAAATTTTCATCTCTAGAGAGCTCAATCCTAATGAGAGCATAATATATTAGTCATCCACATACAAGCCCGTTTCGCTGTATCACAGCTCATCTGTGTGGCTAGACATATCCACTTGCTTCTGGCCGGGATCGAAACTCGACCGATATATATATATATATATATATATATATATATATATATATGCAATTTTTATATGTATTATATGATTTATATATTATATATATTCGCGGTAGTTATTTGGAAGCGTTCAATATCAGTGATAGAGCTGACATATTCAGTTAGATATGTGTGAGTTTGTGGCCCTGGGTTTCACGCTCTTGCGATCGTCAGACAAAACTCTGAAGATCGCAAGAGCGTGAAACCTAGTGTCAAAAATCAAATCTATTTAACTGAATATATATATATATATATATATATATATTCGTCATCTGCATACAAGCCTGTTTCGCTGTATCACAGCTCAGCATTGCAGCTAGACACCCACTTGCTTCTGGACGGGATCGAAACTAGTGTATTCACTTCGCTTTATTTACAGGGTTAATCCAGTATGGAGCTGGTGTAAATGTAAAAAGTATACACAGCATAGATGGTTTGCAGTTTGTTTTCGTCTTTAAGAAAACCTCCAGGCCATATGTTTTAGTCTGACAGTGGCTGATGTTTTGTGTTCATGTATGGAACAGTTTGACTACCATTAAAAATCACTTTAAATGTAATATATTTTCCTTAATTAGATTTACATTAACAGAATCTGTAAACATTCAAAAAGTCAAAATAGCAAGAATAATTTTTTTTCTATACAAAATCCTCGATAATATTGAGGGGACATTTTTTTACAATATTTTGGTGACAAAATTCTTGTGTTATTTGAATGACAAAGGCGTCTTTAAAAACACCAGGCTAATTAGAAAATTGTTAATTTTATTAGTCTGTTAGGCATGCGGGATGTGGTTTAATGCATAATTGCTCGAGATGAGAAATTGAATAGTCAATTTCGAATTCCAGTCGGGTTCTTTACAGTTGCTTCTCACGCAAATACTTTTTTCTTTTCCCCCACCCCAGAAATGAGTTTAGTATCAGGACAAACTGGATATGAAAGTCGGTTCTCTGTGCAGGGCCCGGAAGTCTTTTTCCGTTTGAATCTATCCTGCACATATATAATTCTACCATCCGCCCGTGTATTAAATACTGCTGCCACAGCTGGTAGGATGCTCTTGCTATTCTTCTCGGGGTTCTTGACAAAATACAACGGTGAATCTGTAATGTGATCGACACCGACTTGGCAGACAAGCTGCAATCATTCTCTCACCGGCGTGACGTGGCTTCCCTGTGCCCCTTCTATAAATACTTTCAGGACGTCTGCTCTGATGAACTTAGTTCACTGGTATCCCCTAGGTACGAATTTGCACGAGATACTAGATTAGCAACTAGGTCCCACCCTTTTACAGTGAAACCGATAAAATGTAACCGCAACTTCTACTCCAACAGTTTCTTTTCTCCCACTTCCCGACTGTGGAATTCCCTTCCACATGACTGCTTCCCCGACGGTTACAATCTCCAGGAGTTTAAATGTAAGGTCAATAGACCCCCTCCTAACACACTAACTCGCGCCAATTCTCACAAACACTTCCCATCTACCCAACCCTCATTCTCGGTATCCTTACCCGTCTATCACCCTCCTTCTGACATTTCCTATATCTAACCACACTTTCTCATCACTTTCCCCTGAGCAATAGTGGCAGTAGGATGCCTTGCTTGGGGTAAAATGATTATAAAAAAATGGAAACAATATCTTTGATCGGCAACTATTTTACTGCAGGAAAATTGCAACCTAACCCGGGAAAATAAACTGCGTGATCAGCCATGAATCAAAAGACTCATGATCACTCAAGCGTGTATCACGAGCGGTACTTAAATGGTAGATGGCTGCTGGGGCTTAACAAAAAGCAATTACTTCGTTTCTTATATATGTTCGTTTTCGCATTATAAAACTATACAAATTTTGCAAAGGAATTCCACAGTCAGAAGAAGTCAGAATGTACAATAGTCGAAACATTATGCGAGTAATAACGAATATTTATACATTATTACGGTTGCAAATAATCTACATAATTTCAAATTTCCATAAAATTTAAAAAATCAAGTAAATGATTAATTCAGATGTTTTTTAAAAGTAATCATTATAAAATTCCTCTTTATTTGAAATAAAATGACTTCAAGTTAGTTTTGCAGCATGTATAGCTAAGTATTTTCTCCCATTCGTTTTGAATTCAGTCAGTTAAGTGCCATACGTGATACACGCTTGGGCGATCATGTCTCGAAAGAGACATGACTGACTGGGCAGAATATTATCCCGCAGTAGGTTGCCATTGCTTTCTGCGGTAGACTGGTTGCCGACCAAGGCTATAGAACCCAATCTGTCCTGCTATTTAACCCATAACTGGAAGGAAGAGACGGATTAATACCTTTCCCAGGGGTATTTGCGCATAAGTGAATACAATGGATTCAACTGGAATTCGAACTCGGCTCCCCGGTTCTCTCGTTTTCGAGCCGATATCCACTGTACCACAACGCACATCCTCGTATTTCCATAAACAAAAAGAAGCTAGTCTTTATGCCTTACCATTTTAGACGTCGCACCACCTAGCAATAAGCAAAAGGAAATATAGGTTCGAATTTATGTTGAAGTCATTTATGTTAATAACAACTGATTTATGTTGAGTACAATAAATGATGAGATAAACGTAGACATGGACTGCAAAACAAGGAGAGTCTACTTCCTTCAGCTAGAGAAATGGTTCAATTCGAAATACCGTCAGCGTTACTCGGATCAACGAAGAACACAGATGACTATGCATTAGCAGAAACAAGAGACAGGCAATAAGAAGATTAAATGTAAGGATCCCAGGATTAGAATCAAGATAATCCGACGCGACAACAGCAGAGAGGAGAAAAACGCTGGTTTCGTGAATTGAAATGTGTAGTAATTGATGTTTCAATCCCTAGATCACGTTGAACAGATTTAGACTCCGTGGAAACAGGCTAAGCAATACTTTAGTAGTATTAAATGAGAAAAAGACGTATGTCACTGGACATGGACCGCAGGCCGATATCATTCTACTTCCGTCGTTTTATATATTGGTTCGTATTATTTACATTGTTCGGATTGTTGTTCTCACCTTTATTGCCATACTAATATTCACGACATTTCGACTATTCTTCGCTCTGGCATTCTTCACTTGATTGGAATTTCAAATAAAACCCTTTATTCAGATCATTGGGGTAGATTGTTCTCTATCCATGAACAGTGTATTTCCGGGTCTCTTAGTTATCTCTCTTTAACTCAACTTTTTAAGTTATTTTACACCACTGCTGTTGCCAGGTATTGAACTCACAAATTTTTGGTTCAACTGTATCATGTATCTTTGAAAACATATAAATTTTACCTCATCTTAGATGCATAGAAAAATATAAACGGTTCTGTAAAGTTTTGTAATTTGTTTTCATTAAGTTTGTCGCCTTTTTCATTACACTATGCTGTTTTGTCCGAAAAGTAGTGGGGGTACCTATAACACACTATACACCGGAACACACACACACACACACACACACACACACACACACACACACGCATACAAAATAAAGTAAAATAAAATACAAGAGGTATACGCAAATAAACACGCACACATGACACAGTCACGGACACGCACACACCTCGAGATAAAGCAGATAGATAAAACAACAGTAATAAAATAAATCCTCTTCAACCTTTGGCAAAAGTCAGACTAACGGTCAGGTCACACACACTTAGATAAACCACATATTAAAACAGACTGATATCAGACCAGAAAAAGGTCCCAACTGTTAATCATATATATATATATATATATATATATATATATATATATCATAAACTCACATACGCATACATGCTCAAACACATTTACACACACACACACACACAAGCACTCGCTACAATTACCGACAGCAGCAGAAGCCAGGAATGACCATTACCTGAAAGGCACGGACTCACTCGGACAAACACACGCTCCTCTCTGTCTTTCTAAAGATGAGATTTTGTTCTCGAAATATTAAAGTATAATAAATAGGTAATACCCAAAAACTTCTTTACCTTTCTTTATTTTACTAAACGCATTGTGACTGCCTTCAAGACCTAACTATACATAAACAGTTCATTTGGAAATTAACAGAGGGTTATTCAGATCGACGGAAATAAAGCGAAAAAGCATCAAACGAAATATTGTGATAATAATAACAAACATAAAGATATCAGTCTGACGCTATAAATCGTCTTTTATATTTCTTCCGATTTTGCCTTGGAGGCTTTAGGCTGTTTGCTTATAATCACAGTTCTATATGGTTTTTCAGTAAATCAATAATGGCTACTTTGATGTCAAATATTTTATTCTTTTTTCTAATCTTACAGTGTGTTTTATTTTTTTACTATTTTCAACGAGCAACGTTTTAAGGGAAATAATACTTTTTTTTTGTCCGGCCGAAAAATTTCAACCAGACATCATCGATTCTAATTTTATTCCTCTTCCGGTCAGGTGTCTTCAGAACTTCTGCCAAATAAACGCCTTGGAAGTCGCTAATGTTTCCTTTTTACAACCGTTTGATAGACAATTACTGGTCGTGTGAGGCTAACATCATAAAATTAAATGCTTTATTTTGGTCAAGGGAAAAAGAAAAACAAACAAGTAAAATACTAACAATGACTGACAGAAACTATTTTTCCTCATAAATTTTGGCTAAGCTATTAAAAAGCAAGATTATTCAACTGGAATTTGTATTATGATGATATAAGGCGTTTTTATAAAAAAAATATTTGGCATTGTATTAAAACAGTTGTTCAGAGAAACAGTTGTTTTTCAAGACCACTAACTCTTATTGCATGCGCGTTGTGGGTCAGAGGATATCGGTTCGGAATAAGAAACTGTAGAACGGTGTTCGAATTTCAGTTCAGTTCGTTGCAATCACTTACGCACATATACGCTTAAGAAATAAATTCAGTCAGTCAGTTAGGTGCCATACGTGATACACGCTTTGGGCGATCATGTCTCGAAAGAGACATGACTGACTGGAAAGATTATCCTACAGTAGATTGCCATTGCTTTCTGCGGTAGACTGGTTGTAGATCAAGGCTATAAAACCCAATCTGCTTATTATTACTTAACCCATAACTGGAGGGAAAAGACGGATTAATACCTTTCCCAAGGTTATTTGTGCGCAAATAAATGGAAGGTATTATGGTGCAGTGGATATTGGCTTGGAACGAGAAAGGGGGAGCCGAGTTCGAATTCCAGTTGAATTCCTTGCATTCACTTACGTGCAAATATCATTGGGAAAGGTATTAATCCGTCTATTTTCTCCAGTTATGAGGTTAAATAACAGGACAGACTGGTTGTTATAACCTTGACTGGCGACCAATCTACCGCAGAAAGCAATGTCAACCTACTGCGGGATAATGCTTCTGCCTAGTCAGTCATGTCTCTTTCGTGATATAATCGCCCAAGCGTGTATGATGTATGGCCCTTAACTGAATGGAAGGAATTCAACTGGAATTCGAACTCGACTCACAAATTTGTCCTTACAAGTCGATATCCACTGCTCCACATTACACATCCTGGAAATATATTCTTCTTCTTCTATGTGCCCAGTCCCTTCAGGACGTAGGCGATCATGGCTCTCCACGTCTCCCTATCCCTTGTGGCTCTTAGTATGTTTGCTCCTGTTGCTCCTGGCAACACCCGTTCCGTCATCCATCTGATCAGTCCCTGCAAATATGTTATCCGCTGCCTTCCTCTGTCTCTCCTTCCTTCTATCTGTCCAGTCAGTATCAGGTTCTCCAGGCTCTCCTTCCTCATTACATGTCCCAGGAACTTCAGTTGTCTCTTCCTGATGCTCAGCATCAATTTCCTTTTTGTTGTCATTCTTTCTAACACCTCGTCGTTGCTTGTATGCTCAGTCCACGATATCCGTAGCATCCTTCTGTAGAACCACATTTCGGCCGCTTCCAGTTTTGTCCTCATTTTCGATGATATTGTCCAGAATTCACAGCCGTATTGAAGAACTGACATCATGTAGCAGTCTAGCACTCTTTACATTATCTTTTATTCTTCCAGCTTCGGGCTAAAGAGCAGTACCGACCGGGTTCTATAACCTTGTTTAGCAACAAGGTTATGCCGCCTGAATGATAAAGGCGTTTGGGTAGACTCAACACACCTATCTGTATAAAAAGACAAGTTATAGAGACATGAACGTCTTCCTCATCGATGACGAGAAATCGTTGATAGTCGATGCTCCAGTAGCAAGAATGAGAATTATATGTGGTAAATCTTCTTGCTGTTTCAGGTATTAATATGGGTTTGCTTCCTGGTCTTTTGTTAGAAATAACGATGATATTCATAATTTTATGCGATTATTTTCTCTTCGTTTTAGATGTAGTATCCTATATTTTGCTGAAAACCCACGAAAAATATGGTCTCCACTAAATCGCACACTAGTAGATTATCGCCACTCTACGAGGCTCAAACAATACAGTCCTCGTCAAGACCTACAGATTTCATTAGGCAGAAACCATATCTAATGAGTCATCTAAGAAAGCGTTTGCATACAGGAAAAAATTTATTTATTTCTGAACAGGATCGCATCTATGTTAATGCTTCGATTTGATTACGCAAGGAAAGAAGAAGAAGAAGAAGAAGAAGAAGAAGAAGAAGAAGAAGAAGAAGAAGAAGAAGAAGAAGAAGAAGAAGAAACATAATTATAAAATAATTGAAGAATTGAAAGAGAGCGTTCTTTTTAAATGAAACTCAAATTTATTTAATCATTGAACAAAAGTGGCTAAAGTCACATCAGTCAGTAAAGTGCCATACTGGATAAACGCTTGGGCGATCATGTCTCGAAAGAGTGGGCAGATGATTATCCCGCAGTAGGTTGCCATTGATTTCTGCGGTAGACTGGTTGCCGACCAAGGCTATCGAACCCAATCTGTCTTATTATTTAACCCATAACTGGGGGGAAGATACGGATTAATACCTTTCCCAAGGGTATTTGCGCGTAAGTGAATGCAAGGAATTCAACTGGAATTCGAACCCGGCTCTCCGATTTTTCGTTCCAAGCCGATATTCACTGCATCACAACGCACATCACATCACATATCGATAATTGACTTCTGAGTTTTGTCCATTGAAAACAAATTTAAATCCAACTCAACTCTAAATGTATAAATGACAAATATTAAGTATATCAAATATTAAATTGCAATTTATGCAACAGGGGAATTAAAATATGAAAGTCTCGTCTGTGTAATAAATTTTTGCCCGGGCTTTAGGGACCGGATACCCAACGTAAAAAAAATGTGCCACATTCAGCCTCGGTGGGGGAGTTAGATCAATACCAACCAAAAACTGAGAAAATATATCTTAAAATGTTTGTGAAAATTCTGAAAATGCTTGCTATCGATCCCTGGAATTTTTTCTATTTTATTTTCTTAAGAAGGATCAAGAGATGCGTTTCGCACCTAACGGGGTTTGAGAATTCTGTGGTGCGATGAAAGTATATGCAATGAACTGGAAAGGTTAAATAGTGTTGCCCTCAAAACGTGAATAGGATGGGAAAAAAGAACGGCTATTGAAAGGACTCTTGTAGAATTAGGGATTTAATATGTGGGCCAAATTTGCGGAAAACCACAAATATACTCCAAAGGAAAAGTTAAAAATAACCTGAAGGCGAAAATGGCTTGCATTGAATTGGCTTCAATGTGTCCCCGGTTTAGAATTGGGAAAAAAAAATTTTAAATGAACAATGTTCTCATAGTGAAGGGTAAATTCTACATAAATAAAATCTTCAGTCAAGAGTGAATTATAAGTTGCAATCTTGTTTACTGATCCCTAAAGGATTATTGGAGCAGCGATTCGTTGTTTATAAAACTATGTTGATGATTTAAGAAGAAAATTTAGAAATATTTTCGTATTTTATTATTGGCGTCTAGATCATTTTCTTGAACGTCCTTGCTTCCCTGAGAGATACAATCTCCAAATGTTCAAATACGGCGACAATTGTCATCTATTATCTCTTTGATTTCCATCTTTTCCTTATCCTTCTTCGACATCCACTCTACCTTGTTCTTTTGCCACTGTAACACTTTGTGCATTAGCGTCCAGTTTGATCTTAGTGGGGTGAAGAAAAAACGAAATAGCATGAGTCAAGAAAAGTTACCGAAAAAGTTTGATGACATAAAAAATGGCCTATGAGTTGGAAAAGAACATAAAATGGCTGCTGTTTATTTCGAAATGAATTTACACTGGAGAACTATAAATATATTAATGATATAGAGATTTACAGCCTCATACCAGCTTCAGGCAAGCACATGCATAGATAAATACGCACACAAATGTATATATATATATGTGTGGTGGGTGAGGGATGTATACATTGACACATGCGCTAATAAATATATATGTGCACACACACACACACACACACGCATATATACATATATTCATAATGGGCATTAAAGAAGCGTATAGATCGCTTTCTTCTATCGCAATGTCCTATTGTCATATATCCTGAGAAAGTATTTGGTTACTGGCATGTCGTGTAGTTTTACCGAGAAAATAATGGTGAATGTTCTTTATAGAAAACTACTCCGCAATAACAATTTATCTGCCGAGACACTGAATAAATAAAAAGAAAACATTTACCCAGTAACGTAGACAACGCTGATGGGGAAAGCATTCGGTTAGAGCACACACACACACACACACACACACGCAGGGAGAGAGAGAGAGAGAGAGAGAGAGAGAGAGAGAGAGAGAGAGAGAGAGAGAAACACGCTCGTGCGTGTGTGTCTTTTATTTTTTATATTCTCTTATTGTCAGTTCCCTCTCTATAGATACATTTCAATTTATGTCTATGTTACTCTATAACAATTTTATTATACTGTAGCGAGCTTAAAGATCAGAATGAAATAACATTTTTATTTTAAACCTTCATCAAGGAAAAATAAGAAACTAAAGGTAAATTATGTGATTTCAAATTATAAAGCTCATTAAATTTATTTTGATAAAGTTATCAGTATAATTACATAACCTTAGAAATAATAGAGGATCAAAAACATCAGAACGATTAACAAAGTCATACTATTTTAATGGATCCATCATATCCAAATGAAAATAGCGTACATAATTCAGTAGTACTTGACGTGAAAAACCTTTACGTTCAATAACGGCTTAACATCTTTTGCTACATGAGTGAATTAATCTCTTGCATTCATCAACGGATATTTTCTCCTATTTTCCTTTCAAATTAGTCCGTAGTTTGTTTGACGTTTGTAAGATTCTTTTCCTTACCTCTTTCGTTTAGCATCTTCCAAACATTCTCAAGAGGATTCATGTCTGGATTTTGAGCAGGCCTCTCCATAACAGTAACATCCTCCTCAGAAAGAAATGTCGTAACAGTCTTCGCTGAGTGGCATGACGCGTTATCATGCATAAATACAGTTGGTTGATTAATTGCAATTCTCAAATTAGATACATGTTTTTTCAATATCACTTTGTATACAGTTGCATTAATTTTAGCGTTTAGCGTGACAAAAGGTCCCGTACCAGCAGTTGAAATCATGCCAAACACCATCATATTTCCTCCTCAAAATTAACGCTACTTTTAGTACACTGAGGCAAATGTCGTTCATTAGGACTGCGTCCAACGAACCTTTTCCCGTCACAACCGAACAGGTTAAACTTTGACTCATCGCTGAAATGAACACAATCTTACCGTTCATCTGTTCATGTGAGGTGTTCAGTGCAAATTTCCTTCGGGTCATTTGATTCTTTTTAGAAATGTAGAGGCTACTCGACTGTTCAGATTTATTTCATTCAGTCTTCGGGAAATAATGTGTCTTGATATTTTAATGCCAAGGTTAGCATTAGCTCTTTTTTATTCTTTGAGAATCCATCTGTCTTTTCTTGCAGTCGTTTTCCTAGGCCTGCCAGGAGGTTTCTTGGTTTCACGTAATCCAGTTTCCTCAAGTTTTCTTTAAAATACTACGAATAAATTTTTTAGATTTCCCCACACTCAATATCCTCAATCTAGAGTTTATCTTCATTACGTAACGTGACTATCAGTTTTCAAAATTCAAATGATGTCACAGATTTTTCGCCATATTTAAAATGCAAGATGTTGGAATTGTATAATTTACATTTATGTCCTTTTTTTTCTTTATAAAATGTTCTTTGAAGCTTTAAAATAAAAAGATATTTCATATTTAGACTTTTTCTTATCGTTCTGATCTTTATGCTTGCTACTGTATATCTATTAATGGTATTTCTACTTTATTTATATTTTATTTTGAGTCTTTCACTCTTAATTTCCATGTGTAGTTTGACAACATCGTGTCATCCTGTCTGTTATAATAAAGAACGTTACGGATTTATTTGCATTTCATATATATTTCATATATATATATATGTAAATTTCGAAATTTACATTCTTTTGAATAGCTACTTCAGCGAGAAAAATCTCGCTTCAATAGCAACGATTAAAAAAAGTATAATTCGAATATGTTACAAAATTTCATTTATCGTAAAGGAGCCCAAAAGCATATCTATACACAGGAAGTTAAAAAAGGGGAGGCTGGGGCATTTAGAAAGAAAAAAGATATTTAAAATGTGTCGTCCAGTCATACAAAAGGGGCAGAGACAGAAAATCATGGCTGGATATTAAAAGAAGACTTTTATATTACGTCTGAATTAAAGAATCAAACCTCAAAACTGAACTGAGTCACAGGAATAAGTGGTACAGGAAACGTAAAAGAAGTGTTGCGGGAAAATGGAAAATAAAATAAAAATGGGGTAGAGAGGGGAAAATTAATGAAGAAATAAGGCATAAAATATTCAGTAGCCGTGATGACAGGGGTTCTAGTCGTGAAAGGAAACAAAATGTTATATATATATATATATATATATATATATATATATATATATATATATATTTGAAAAAGAAAATTAAACAGGAGGAGAGAATGGAGACAATATATATATATTTACATATCTGTTAAATGTTTTTTTTAAATTTAAATAAATTGGTTTACAATAATAATAATAATATGGTTAGACTATTGTAGAGGGTTTAAAATCTACCAATAGAAGTAAAATAAAATTAAGATAATATTATAATAGGTGTAAAATGAGAAAATAAGATAGTGAAAAATAATTATACACACACACATATATTCATATCCACATTTCGACATTTATTGATATAATATATATCTGTAAATAGATAATATATTGATATCGAAACCTTGACCTGGATTATTTTTAATGTTGAAAAAAAATAATATTTATTGGATTTTGTTTTGGGGATTATACCTATATACTCTACTTTTTCAGGATTTGATATATATATATATATATATATATATATATATATATATATATATATGTATGTATATTTTCTAAACATTTGCTGTTAAATATAAGAAACAATGAATGTATATTATGTTTAATCATGAGCCGTTCTAAACGTCGTATTTTGGCTTTAATTTCAGTTGAAAATAAAGACAAAACTTCTCCAACATTTGGATAATTATTTATTGATTTGCTTCTAAGCTTTCGGCTCACATGAGCCATCTTCAGAGAGGTCATTTAGACTGAGATATAATAACATCCACCATCACCCACCATTTTATTTTGTGTTGACATAAAACTCCGCTTGGCAACGGCAATAGTAACCAAAAATAATAAACGCAGTTCTCAAATTTACAATGCGGTTTTATCAACACAAAATAAAATCGTCGGTGATGGTGGATGTTATTATATTTCAGTCTAAATAACCTCTCTGAAGATGGCTCATGTGAGCCGAAAGCTTAGAAGCAAATCAATAAATAATTATCCAAATGTTGGAGAAGTTTTGTCTTTATTTTCAACTGAAATTAAAGCCAAAATACGACGTTTAGAACGGCTCTTGATTAAGCATAATAGACATTCATTGTCTCTTTTATTTAACACCATATGTTTAGAAAATTATTTGCTGTCTCGATACACTCAATATATATATATATATATATATATATGTGTGTGTGTGTGTTAAATATAAGAGACAATGAAATGATTATATGAAGGTGAAATGATTATAAAAAATACAATTGTTAAAGGACAATAATTTATAACAACCTATGTCTGTTCTATAAATGCTTTCATGGCTTCTGCTCCAACGAACTTAAGTCACTGGTGCCTTTGCAACAGGTGTGTACTCGCGCAACCAGATTGGCTACTGGGTCCCACCCATCCACAGTGAGATCAACCAAATGCAGACGACAATTCTACCCCTCAGCTTCTTTTCTCGCACTTCCCGCCTGTGGAACTCGCTTCCATATTCTTGCTTTCCTGGTGGTTACAACCTCCAGGAATTTAAATTTAATGTCAATACTCATCTATTAACCACTTGACTCTAGTTCTTTCTTCACTACCCTGTATAGCCTTTCCTTTCTCTCCACCTTTGCAACTGTCATCACAACTGTATTCCCATCCTTCTTTTGCTCCTTTCTAACTGGCTCGTCTTTCTCTTCACTCTCTTCTACTTAATCTTTTTACTCTTATGTAGCCCCCTGCACATCAGTAGCGTTACCGCCTAGCGCGAGGTGATAAGATTAAAAAATGTAAGAATAGAGAAACAACTCTAATCTAGTAATGAAGTATTATTTAAAACAATTCAACCACTGCGCATGTGTAAGTTTCAACCAGTCACACTTGTTATAGTCGAGTACTTTAAAGGGGAAAAACTCTGGTCGCCTTCACCACAATTTGCTTGAACATTTTAATCTTTGAAATATCCTCGATAAACAATCTTTTTGATTATTATTTGATATATCTCTTTCATCTTTATCGTTTATTGCTATTTATTTCTTTTTTATATTGTTCGATATTCTTCATTGTAATTTGTTATCCGTATTTATTTATTTAGCAATGCATTTTCCCGCTCACCTGGTGAGCTCATTCATCCAAAAAGAAACGTTCTTCAGCATTCTAATTATTTTCTCGAACTATTGTCGTCAAATATTAATATTCTCTTGACGCGGCTATAGTTGTATACTTCCTCGGCAATTTTTAGATTTTTTAATAAAACTTAAAGATATGAAATTGGATGTTTTGATTGATTTTTACTCGAGAAAATCGACGACAAAAAAATTAAACGCTATTCTTTTAATTAAATACTCTACTGAATAAATTTTGCTTCCCAATTTATTGTCAATTGACAAAGAAGCAAAGAATAAATCCAGATGCTTAGAACTTATTTTAGGGACTTACGAGGAGGCACCAAATAAAAGAAATGAAAAGAATTTTTTTTTTCAAAATGTATAATTAAAACTACTTGTAATTTTGTTTATTTACATTTTATTGATTTGTTGAAAATTTTAGAAAAATATGAACAAACACAATATTTCATACTTATTTCTTTATAATATGATAGGTGTTTTATATATTTTTATAAACTTGTAAATATAAATTAATCTCATTGAAAAAAAGCAAATCTAAAGAACAAACTTTCACATTTTTATTTTCAGTTGTCGAGAAGTAAACAGTTGAACACTAAAATTATCTTTGTGAAAGAATAAAGATTTCCAAGGACTTATCCTACAAGTGCATTGTCAAAAATCTCCTTTCGACGTATCGCTTATTTGCGTTTACATATGATAATATTTTCCTGTCATGCTTTGTGTATTTCAGAGATTTATGAAAAAACACAATGTGTTATAATTATTTCTTTATAATATGATAGGTGTTTTATATATTTTTATAAACTTTTAAATATAAATTAATCTTGTAAAGAAAGCACATTTAAAGAACAGCCTTTCATATTTTTATTATCAGTTCTCGAGAAGTAAAGAGTTGAGCAAATTTTACTTTTAATTTTAGTAAATTAGCTTTTTGACACAATAAAAACCGCCGAGGACTTATCCACTCCTTTCCACATATCTTTTTTATATGATAATGTTTTCCTTTTATGCCATCTTGTTTTTAGAAATTTATGAACAAACGCAATGTGTTATACTTATTTCTTAATATGATTGTTGTTTTATATATTTTTATAATCTAGTAAATATGAATTAATCTTGTAAAAAAGTAAATCTGAAAATTTAACATTTTTATTTTCAGTTCTCGAGAAATAAAGAGTTGCGCACTAAAATTAGCTTTTTGAAACAATAAAGACTGCCGACGACTTAGTGCGGTGTCAAAAATTTCCTTTTGACCTCTCGTTTATTTGCACTTATATATATGATAATATTTTTCTTTTATGTAGTGTATGTAGATGTAGCACGACTTCCCAATCACGTGGAGCTTGTCATAAAAATATTAAATTTGACATATAGTGTAAATTCTTACATAACATTTTCTTGAGCGAGTAAATCTTAAGGTTACCCAGTCCCTCTTCACAGAAGTTAATGAGGCAAGACATACAAACACATATCACATGGCTTTCAGATTATAAAATCGATATTTTGATAATTTATCTTATTAATCATCATTTACTCAGCCATCACAATTTGAGCCGCTGTGGTCCATACTCCCCACCATATCACAATTGTGGTTCAAGGAAATTTAGTGCAATGGCTTTTTGCACGGGTGATGTTGACAGTAGCCCGTTTCTCTTCTTATATGTGCTTCTGTCCACTGGTAAAGCCGTTGTTCTGTACGGAGCAGTAGCTACGCCTAGGCTGGCGTCCGGCCAATGGCCTCTTAGTACAGGTGGCTACAATAAAAAATTCAAAATCTTCGGCTAGCTTGTGGCTAAATAACACTGCGTCAACATTACTGAATAACAAATATACTCTCAAAATATTTTTAAAATCTTCAGCCACTTTGTGACAGAGTACAATTTTATGTTTAGTCTTCACTCGATTAGACAATCATTTAGTTTCGTGCAACTTCAGGTTGGGAAAGCATATGCATCTATGACCTACTCTGTTGTTCAAATATGGGATTAATAATTTGAATTTGGGGTTCGGATTGGGGATTAACAACTGTTACATACGGGGTTCAAATAAAGGATTAATAATTTCAATTTGATTTGTTAGATACGGGGTTCAGATTAGGGATTAAGAATTGTTAGATAAGGGGTTCAAATATGGGATTAATAATTTCAATTTGAATTGTTACATACGAGATTCGGATTTGGAATTAATAATTTTTAAATGCGTGGTTCAAATAGGGGATTAATAATTTCAATTTTAAATTGTTAGATACGGGGTTCGGATTGGGGGTTAATAATTGTTAGATACGAGGGTTTAAATAGGGGATTATTTATTTCGGACAGATGCTTTGGATTTTGAATCGAATTAATCGCTGGTATTTTGATGATTGCAATAAGGAGTCAAATGCCAATTGCGAAATCTTTAGACTATATTCTGAAAAAAAAAACAATTCAAATACTTACTTAGAGATTTGTGTATTGAGAGTGTTAGTGTTGCATATCTCAAAAAGTTTACAACACATATCAGACCAAATGTTTCCCATAAAACGTATCTATAGAGATAGTTCATCATCTTTTCTTTTCAGTAGGACTACAAGAAACGTAACTCCAGATATATCTGTATTTTCTTCATGATGCCAACGTATAAAAGGTATCACACGTGTTACGGCTGAGAAATCGAGGGACACTAGGTTTTAGTGAATAGCGCAGGTTTTGCTCTGACGCAAGAATGAGTTTGCACCGTCGATCTGGGGGTAAAATATCTTCCAGAATCTATTAATATGTAACCGATATAAGCACTACTATGTCTTCGTATTCTTCATTGCCATATAAGGCAACAGCCTCTAGTCTTTGGTTTTTGTAGAAGAATCTTTATTCAATCCGTTCTGCCAACATTTCTTTAACAGGAAGTCCATGTGATTTTCAGCAGTATAATATATTTTTTATAATCATATCGCCCCAAGCAAGGCATTTTACTGCCACTGTTTTGCAGGGGGTGACATAGGAATAAAGTTATGAGAAAGCGTGACAGATTATAGGGTGTGTCAGAAAGTGATTAAGAAAAGGATGATTGTGGCCATAAAGTAAGGGATCAGTTTATATATTTATTGTAGTGTAGAATTGATCCCCCACTTTATATCTACATTATAGTATAGAATTATTTATCATCATATCTTAGCAAGGCATTTTACTGCCACTGTTTTTCAAGGGGTTACATAGGATAAAATTTATGAGAAAGAGTGACAGGTTATAGGGGTTGTCAGGAAGGGGATAAGAGAAGGATGAGAATACTGATGATAGTGGAGTGGATGGAGTAAGAGCATGAGAGAGAGGATGCAATTTAGTGAAATAGGAGATGACTATTGACTTTACATTTAAAATCGTAAAGATTGTAGCTGTCGGGGAAGCAAGTAAATGGAAGGGAAATCCACAGACGGGAAGTGCGAGAAAAGAAGCTGATGGAGTAGAATTTGCATTTACATTTTATTGGTTTCACAGTAAAAGGGTGGGACCTATTTTCCTATTAAAAATAAATTTCCAGTCATTTTCAATCATTGTCTCTCGATGAATTTGAACAAAACATGTGGCGATTAAATATACTCGTCAGTTGGCTCGGCTACATTTCTTTTTGCGTGCTGGCATCAGTTAAAAGATGTCTGAAATAATAATTACACTGATTTGTTAACGACCAAGAAATTATAGTCTATTACCATGGCGTCTGAATACAGCTAATAGAGACCTGATACTAGAATTTGTGCATCTATTGTTCTCTACAAGCCTACTTAATGTCATTATACTATATTAATCGAACGATTATTCTTGAATAAAATACAAACATACTTTAGGATTGTATTTTCTTTCCGTATAGTTTCAGCTGTTTAGAACCTATCTCGACGGATGTGCGTTGTGGTCCAGTGAATATCGGCTCAGATCGAAAAATCAGAAAGACGAATTCGCATTCCAGTTAAATTCATTGCATTCACTTACGCAAGTTCTCCTGGAAAAGGTATGGATCTGTTGCATCTATATGGGTTAAATATCGGGATAAACTGGGTTCTGTAGACTTGGTCGGCAATCAGTTTACTGCTGGAAAATATTCTGACCAGTCAACCATGTCCTTTTCGAGATATGAACGCCCAAGCGTCTATTACGTATGGCACTTAACTGATTGATTTCGACGCCATACTTCGCCTTGCACTGACACAGTCGCATCAGACATCAAAATGAAATCAAAAAACTATGTCATTTCACTTTATAATCATTTTTCACCGTAAAAAATATTGAAAACGATAAGTATGTGAAAGTCTTAAGAGATGCTCCGTGCAATGCGTTTTGATTTCATCAAACTTAGTTAACGTTTTAATAAATCTAACATAATACATTTATCGTATAGAATTTTTATAAGTTTTTTGTTAATCCAACAGAAATATCTCCATTTAAACGGCACTTTTACTAGAAACTGGTATTTGATTAAACGCTCCTTTTATTTGTCAAATAGTATATTTATTTTTATATTCGTCTATACCTATTAAGTTTTGTTGAGAAATCTTATTAAAAAAATTGACGATATCAGAACCTGCGTTTTTTCTTGCAGAGGAAGCTATGGTTAAATCCGATACCCACTGACTAACAGAGCTACAAAGAACTAATTAGTTGGGCAAAACCCTAATTGTACCATAAATGAAACATCTCTCGTCATAGATCACCTAAAATATTCATATCTACATAGTTTTATATCCAAATATAAAGAAAGGGTGTTTTTGGAATTTATTTCTTTAAAAATATTTTTCAAACATTCATAGAGGTATACGAAAATAACTAAATATATTGTTTAATAAATAAACAGAACTTCTACTCAAATAGGAGTATCAACTAAAAATAACATTTAGAGTGATAAAACTATATTGTTTATATTAAAAGTTTGCCATTTAATGCTGATTTATAATATGAGAATATTTCTTGGCAATATTCAGTCTTTTCGGTGTCTTGAAAGAATAAACTCAGTCTTGTGGTGGGCTTGATCTTAGTATCAAAATATTATATACATAACGTGAATGAATGTTTAATAGGCGAAATATTAATTATTCTGGTGTTTCCAAAAAAGTAATTAACACGAATATCGACTTTCTCAAATAACAATCAAACAAATTTTTATTGTGTTGTATAAAATTCACATTTTTTAAAGTTTTAAAACGTCTTATATAACAAACATGCTTAGGAATATATCACGTTGAAACGGCGGCTTTAGTACGATCATCGAAGCTAAGCAGCTTGAAGCTGGCCAGTCCTTTGATGAGTGACTTTTGATAAGGAATTCTCTAAGCTTGTATATGTCAGTAGATAATGTATCGGAATTCGAAATCGGAGATCGAGTTCCACTTTCGGTCGTGTTAATTAAATTCAATTACTCAAAATAAACCCTTCTCGCCACGAAATATTGGTTAATTAGTAGAACTTGTATCAACAAAACACATTATTATCTGCAAAATTATTTTCTGTCTTCAAATAAACTGTGATGATTGAAAGGCCATTGAAAACAAATCATTCAGTCAATCTTTCATAAAGACCGTAAAAATGATTTCATGTTCGACTTGTACCGCAATCTTTCCAATATCTGGGAAAACAGAAACAAAAGCCCACATTAAAATAACAGGCCGTCTCCTCTGCAACAATAAACGCCATCCCACGGACTGTCACCTTTTTGATCTAGAGGTCAGAGCAGAGTTTTCAGAAGAAATCCACTTCCTTTCAAAACGGCTGAGGCGTGCTTAACAAATGTCACTGGTTCCATGATACAAAGAAAAACCGTGGCAAATTAATTTCGTCGTTTATAACATAAAACGGTTGATGGATAATCCCAAGTGTCCGACCTACGAATTTGATAGACTAATCCATTTGTGCCGCCTACAGATTATTGTACTCACCTTTGAACGCGTATTAAGTCAACAACAGCGAACAAGAATGGAAGAAAGCCAACAGAGGTGGATGAGTGGATTTACGACTATTTAGACGTCAAGCATTGTGAATCTCTAAGAGTTTGCTTCTTATTTGCTACGCTAATATTTTCTTATATGCGTTAGGTTTTCCATATTTATTCTGTTTTTCGAATCGGTCGACCTTTCTTGTATTCTCAGATGAAGCATACACTTTATTTGAACAGGCTTATTCACATTTCTGTTAGATGTATAAATTATTACTGAATATAAAACTAATATAAAAAGACATGATCATTCGTGATCAATATGCGGTTTCGCATAAATGCAGGCATCTTATTTAGGATTATTATAATATTCTATAACACATGTGAAGTATTATTATAATATTCTATAATACATGTGAAGTATTATTATAATATTCTATAACACATGTGAAGTATTATTATAATGTTCTATAACACATGTGAAGTATTATTATAATGTTCTATAACACATGTGAAGAATTATTATAATATTCTATAACACATGTGAAGTATTATTATAATATTCTATAACACATGTGAAGTATTATTATAATGTTCTATAACACATGTGAAGTATTATTATAATGTTCTATAACACATGTGAAGTATTATTATAATATTCTATAACACATAATATTATTATAATATTCTATAACACATGTGAAGTATTATTATAATGTTCTATAACACACGTGAAGTATTATTATAATGTTCTATAACACATGTGAAGTATTATTATAATATTCTATAACACAAGTGAAGTATTATTATAATATTCTATAGCACATGTGAAGTATTATTATAATGTTCTATAACACATGTGAAGTATTATTATAATATTCTATAACACATGTGAAGTATTATTATAATATTCTATAACACATGTGAAGTATTATTATAATGTTCTATAACACATGTGAAGTATTATTATAATGTTCTATAACACATGTGAAGTATTATTTTAATATTCTATAACACATGTGAAGTATTATTATAATATTCTATAACACATGTGAAGTATTATTATAATGTTCTATAAAACATGTGAAGTATTATTATAATGTTCTATAACACATGTGAAGTATTATTATAATATTCTATAACACATGTGAAGTATTATTATAATATTCTATAACACAAGTGAAGTATTATTATAATGTTCTATAACACATGTGAAGTATTATTATAATGTTCTATAACACATGTGAAGTATTATTATAATGTTCTATAACACATGTGAAGTATTATTATAATGTTCTATAACACATGTGAAGTATTATTATAATGTTCTATAACACATGTGAAGTATTATTATAATGTTCTATAACACATGTGAAGTATTATTATAATGTTCTATAACACATGTGAAGTATTATTATAATGTTCTATAACACATGTGAAGTATTATTATAATATTCTATAACACATGTGAAGTATTATTATAATGTTCTATAACACATGTGAAGTATTATTATAATGTTCTATAACACATGTGAAGTATTATTATAATATTCTATTCGTATTAGGGCCATAAGCTGCTTTCCATTGTTTGTTTTGAAGTCAAATTTCGTTACGATTTTATATGGTGTTGTTAGGCTGATTTTATTTTAAACTTTAGTTAGGACCAAATATTTTGAAAATTCATAAGTTTAGAAATAGTAATTGGTAAACAGGCTTTACTTAAGGGTTAAATAGCAGGGTAGACTAGATGCTATAACCTTGACTGACAAGCTGTCTCCCACAGAAAGTAATTGCACCTTTCTGTAGGAAATCAATTATGAATCGAAAAGAGACCTAATTGCTCAAACGTGTATTACATACAGTACCGAAGGAAGGAAGGAAGGAAGGAAGGAAGGAAGGAAGGAAGGAAGGAAAGGCTCCTTGAATAGAATATGCTCTACTTCACATGAATAGTTGATAATGTATTGAAAATTCGAGAAATATTGTTGTGGGATCTCCCCTTTTTCTATGATAATGGACTCGACGTGAGTATACATATCCTTCTGCCATAGTAAGATACGTAAATTATCAGAGAGTACTGAACTGATCCGTAAGATTCCGAACGATACCGAACGAATTTACTACCGCTGTCGCCAAAGCACTCCATTTCGGCCGTTTCTGTAAAGCTTCGGTAAAGAGCCCTGAAAAGACTATTTATTTCGAAAATTGAAAGAACTCTCGAATTACAGCTACTGTGTTGAGGCCATTATCACGACTAGCGACACGAGAGCGTCGTCACAGAGTAAAATATAGAAATTATAAATCCTTTGTTTGATTAGTTGTAACATGAATAGACCAATAGGATGGCGTGTGTAGATGTGATTCATCTGATCGAAAATAATTCGTTATCGTTGGGGTTTTGTTGTGAGATCTCCCTTTTTCTATGATAATGAACTCAACTTGAGTATACGTATACTCCTGCCATAGAGAGATCAGGGTCCGATCCGTAAGAATCGTAAAAGATCCGTAAAATACCGAAGTTACACAGAGAATACAGCATCAGTAGTCATAGTAGCTCTGAGCCCCACTCAGCCAGAATAGTATTACACAGCACTTGTGAGTTACGACGTGGACATACTATTTCCAGCACGGCTTAACTCCAAAACTTATATAGAGACGAAAAACTTTTGTATTTTAGTACTTTCGTATCGAGCACTTTTTCTTGTGTTTGGTTCCGTTTGTGGTTTTTTTTTACTGCGGAATCTTGAATGTTTTGTTCTTGTTCCGCTGGTTTCTTTTTTTTCTCCCCATTTATCCAACGACTTAGTACACGGATTGTAACGGATTTAGGTTCTGTTTGTTAATGGTTTTTTCGAGAGTTTATATTGGCATAAATTTACGGAGTGCATTCTTACAGAGTCTAAGTAGTTATTATTATCATTATATATATATATATATTCCTTAATACTCGTATTCCTGGATTTAGTAACCTGCATTCAAGTTTGTGTTTTTACGTTTAATATACTATTTTTCAATTTTTCGGCTATCTATTTTGTTGTTCATTATTTTGTGCGGTTTTTCACCCAAAACCACAACCGTTTTGAATGGTTAACCTTTCATATCTGGGTTGAGTTGTAGATTTATCTATGTTTATTTAACTCTTTGTTGGGATTTTCTTTTGATCAACAGGAGTGGATTATGAAATATTGGCAGTGTTATTGTAAATTTCAGTTTTTAAGTTAATACTGCGGTGGATTGAGGGTTTTACCAAGTAATTTCGAAAGTAACTGTCACCTCATCTACTAAGAAGATCGCGATGCTGACAAAGGTTTCGATGATGCGACACATGCAAAAACCTACTGTGTTTTTTGCAGCGGTTAAAGAATATGAACTAACAACCCGACTATACATAATACAAACTAAAGAAAATATTGTCATACAAGAAAATAATGTTATTGTTGTAGATTCTGGGTGTGGAACCGCACAAAATAATGAACAACAAAACAGATATTTGAGATAAAAAAATAAGTTATATTAAACGTACATATACAAACTTGAACGCAAGTTAGTAATCAAGGAATACGATTAGTAAAGAATATATATATATATATATATATATATATATATATATATATGTATATTATGGACTCTCCCGTCGATTTCGACGTATGAGTGACTAACTCACTTAGACTGCCACACAAAGAATTGTTTAGAGTGGTGAAGGCTTGTGTAGCACCATCCACACTTTTTACAACTGCGGATAACAAACAATTTCTTAATCAAATATTCCACTTAAAGACATAAATAGGTAATACTCATTAAGAATACCCAAAGAAGAAAATTCATTTGCCTACAACTGATTCACAGGTATAATTATCGATAGAAGGTAAATATGTAGCAGTTGTGGAATAAAGACGTAATGCCTTATCATCAAGCCCTGTACTCGCAAAATCCTTTCCAATCGCTGTAAAATGCTCTCAAAGGAAAAACTTTCTCTAATGAAAACTAAATTCGAGATTTCGTTAAAAACCTTTTCCACATCAAAACCTACGAAATTTTACTCAAGAAATATGGAAAGGCTTCAAACAGTCACTACAAATAATAAAGAATGTTATAGATTCCGGGTGATATAATGAACTAAATAATGAACAACAAAACAGATATTTGAGACAGAAAAATCAGTTATATTAAACGTACATATACAAACTGAAACGCAGGTTAGTAATCAAGGAATACGATTAGTAAGTAATATGCATATACAAATCTTTGAAGTGAAGTCGTGTTGAAATTAGTATGTCCGTATAAAATTATTTTGTTTGAGTGGAGCTCAGAGCTACTATGACTACTGACGCGGTATTCTCTGTGCAATTATTTTGAGACACTATTCTAGAAGTTTTAACTTATTTCGACTTTTTTTCTTTCTTTTTTAATTTTCTATCTATCGGTATATATTTTGGTTAGAGGACAATCCAAACTCTCTTTTAAGAAACAAAAAATAGTTTTAAATTACGTAATTCTTCTCAATTTTTGCATCCACATGAAAATGGAAGATTACAAGATGCATTTTAGATGCGTGTTACTTTTTATTACCATCAAGTCAAAAATAAGTTACAAGTAAGAAAAAATACATGTTCTGTGTACGGTGAGGCAAATTCAGTTGACAGAGCTGAACGGAAATTAACCGTTATGTGTAGAGTTAGTGATTGTAGCCTCGTTGTGGAAGTTCATTCACGCAGACACCCCGCTACAGATGACAATCAAATCAGGGAATTAATCTAAGATAACCCACATTACTCAAAGCAGGAATTAGAATAAACACTAAATTTATCAAAGTCCTGTATCTTTGATTATTTAGTGAAGCTTACGTACTCAAATCGCTACGATGTTTGGATACCACAAAATATAGGCAAAAATAATCTTTTGGAAAGCATTTCTACATGTAAATTGCTTCCTAAACGCTATAAAAATGTGCTCTTTTTAAAGCAGACTGTGAAAAGTGATGCAAAATGGATCGTTTACATCAATGCTAAGCGGAAAAGCTCCTGTGGTAAGTGACATGAGCCAACGTTCTCCACCTCAGTAGCAGGTCTTTTTTCTAAGAAAATAATGTTGTGCATGTGATGGTATTATAAAAGAATCTTGTAATGTTAGCATCTGTCAATTTAACGTTCAATTAATTCTGAAAAGAACTGAAATTAAAGAAAGAAATATGACCAAGAAAGGTGTTGTTTTCCATCGGGATAATGCAAGACCTCACGTTTCTTTGGTGACCTGGCAAAAATTTTGAAAGAGACATGACTGACTGTGCAGAAGATTATCCTGCAGTAGGTTGCCATTACTTCCTACGGTAGAAAAATAAAGTAAAATTGCAGACCTGCGAAAGAGGATTCAAACGGCTAAAAGCTTTTTCTTTACAAGTCAGTGTGAAAAGCGAAACTCTAGATCCTGATTAGATGATAAATCGAAAAATTCAAATACCATCAGCGAAACCGTTTTTTCACAGCTAATGAGAAAAACGGCCTGGGGGCCTACCACATGACCATATTTTAATATTTAACGATGGCCCCTTACCGGTCACGGCAGTCAGTCGATTTGTCAGCCAATGAGTCAGGAAAGACAGTCAGTCAGACCAGTCAGCCCAAAAGGCGCGGTTCAGATACGCACAACCCGACAAACAGGTCCGTCGCCGAAACATACGAAGGAGAAGAAGAAAGAAAGCAACTGCAACTGATAACTTCAACGGCCGTAAATCTTTTCACATCTCTCATCAGCCAGAAAGGAGAAGGAACAGCGTCTTTCTGGGTTAAGTAGGCCGAATCATCGTTTTACAAACGCATTCTACCAATTACTACTATCTCAATTTGACTTTCTCTTGCTCTCTTTTCGTGAATTCTCATTCACACTCCTTTTTCACTGTAATTTGAAAACCTTTCCTTTTCCACCTACTTAGTATAGGATACAAATCATTCATCAACCAGCTAAAAAAAAAAAATAAATTAGACACCCGCAAAATCAAATTCAAACTACAACATTTTGGAAAAACCCAAAGTAAAATTACACACCCACAAAATTGGATCGAAACGGCTAAAAAAAAATTTTTCACAAGTCAATGTTAAAAGCGAAACTCTGGATCCTGATTGGTAGACAAATCGAGAAAATCAAAATACATCAGCAAAACGGTTTTTTTCACAGCTAAATAAAAAATCAGAATTCTATATTTAAGGAGGTTCCCTGACCGGCCCATCAGTCAGTCGCAGTTAGTCAAGTCAGTCAGTCAAGAGCGTCACTGAGAGACAGCAGTCGGTTGATCCGTCACTCAAGCAAGCAGTCGATCTTTCACTCAGCCACTCCAGTTAACCCCGAGAGGAACAGTGCCAGATACACACAAGTCCGATAGGCGCCTACATCAAAGAGACCAGTGCCGACAAACTAATCCTTCGCCCACTTAATCACTTTACGAACGGAAAGAAGAGAGGAAACACCTGTAATGGCCATAAAAATTTTCACATCTCTCAGCAAACCAGAAAGGAGAAGTAACACTAGTTAAGTAGACTGATTCATCGTCTTACTACTAATTACTACTATCTCCGTTTGACTCTCTCTCTCTCTCTCTCTCTCTCTCTCTCTCTGCCCTCTGGAATCTTCATTGACACTCCTTTTTAACACAATTTGAAACAATTTCTTACCCACCTACTTAGCGGCTAGCACATAAAAAGTAAAGAAACATTGTGCTACTATTCTGTGTAATTACAAGCTCAAAACCAACACTTTCATACTCAACCAATATTCGTTCAAATATAACAGATATTTTTATACTCAACGACATTCGTTCAAATACAACAGACACTTTTATATTCAACCAACATTCATGTAAATATAAAAGAGACTTTGCTATCAAACGTAAGATAAACAAATTGTACAAATTGTTTATATTATATATATATTGTTAAATAAAACAATTTTATATTTTATACCACATTTCTTATAGCGTTGTCTTTTCTCGAAATTTGTGTTGTATTTTTGTAGACCGGAATTCTCGCATTAAAACCGCCTTTTAATGCGGGTTATTCTGGAACCCCACAAAGGAAAGAAACATTGTGTTACTTCTCTGTTTAATTACAGACTCACAACAGACACATTTATATTTAACCAACATTCACTCAAATCTAAAAGACACTGTTCTATCAAACAAAAGATACAAAGAACTTTACAAATTGTTTATACTGTATACATATTGTCAAATATAATATTTTCATATTTTTATACAAACATTTCTAATTGCGTTGTCTTTTCTTGAAATTTGTGTCATATTTTGTGGACAGGATATCCAGTATTAAATTTTATTTTTTAATTCGGGTGTTCTGGAACTACACAAATGTCAACGCAAGACAAGGATGGCAGTGAAATCAGGAGCAATATAGACTCTAAAAATGATTAAATCGTTGAAGGAACATTCCTATGAAAAAAGAATAAAGTACACGATCTCCCATATCTCGAAAATCTCTTAGGAAGGCAGAGGAAAGTATTGACTAGACAAACGGTCGCAGAAGAAGATCCAAGGAAAATAAAATCTTTTCGTTACAGGAGGATGAGGAGGCCCATCTACATTAGAACTCACCAAGTGTATAAAGAGCTACAGCTATTCGCCATGAGGCAGTTGAGTGCCCAATACTTTCAGTGAGTCAGTAGCACTACACTACAGATCCGTTAATAGAAAATTCCCTGTAGTCCAGCAAGTTCTATAACTGACGTTCTTAGACTTGCTATGGGGCCAATGGCAAGTTTTTTGCCGTAATATTATTGTCTTATTTTGTATCAAATTTTCTTACAATTTCTGTTCGTTATTTTTTAAAAATCGTATCACCCCGAGCAAGGCGGTAACGCCATTGATGTGCAGGGGGGCTACGTAAGAGAAAAAAGATAAGATATGAGGAGAGTGAAGAGAAAGACGAACCAGTTAGTAAGGAGCAAGAGATGGACTGCAATATAGGTGTGATGACAGTTGCAAAGGTGGAGAGAAAGGAAAGGCTAACAGGGTGGTGTTTGTTTTTTTTAATCGTATCACCCCGAGCAAGGCGGTAACGCCACTGGTGTGCAGGGGGCTACGTAATAGTGAAAAGATTGGAAAAGAGAAAGCCTGAAACCACATCCTAAAGAGGGAACAAGGGATGAGCCTCTTAACCTGTAAAAAAGACGTGGGTGGAGTGTGAACCGGGTGATAGATAGATCTGTCTACTCCAATGAGATAGATCTATCTGTTCCAATAGATAGATCTATCTACTCCAATGAGATAGATCTATCTACTCCAATAGATATATCTATCTACTCCAATAGATAGATCTATCTACTCAATGAGATAGATCTATCTACTCCAATAGATAGATCTATCTACTCCAATAGATAGGTCTATCTACTCCAATGAGATAGATCTATCTACTCTAATAGATAGATCTATCTACTCCAATAGATAGATCTATCTACTCCAATGAGATAGATCTATCTACTCCAATAGATAGATCTATCTACTCCAATGAGATAGATCTATCTACTCCAATAGATAGGTATATCTACTCCAATGAGATAGATCTATCTACTCCAATAGATAGATCTATCTACTCCAATGAGATAGATCTATCTACTCCAATAGATAGGTCTATCTATTCCAATAGATAGATCTATCTACTCCAATGAGATAGATCTATCTACTCTAATAAATAGATCTATCTACTCCAATGAGATAGATCTATCTACTCCAATGAGATAGATCTATCTACTCCAATAGATATGTCTATCTATTTCCAATAAGATAGATCTATCTACTCCAATGAGATAGATCTATCTACTTCCAATAAGATAGATCTATCTACTCCAATGAGATAGATATATCTATCTAAATAGATAGATCTATCTACTCCAATGAGATAGATCGATATTCTTAATCGATAGATCTATCTACTCCAATAGATAGATCTATCTACCTATCAATGATATAGATCTATCTACTCCAATAGATAGATCTATCTATCTCAATGAGATAGATCTATCTACTCAATAGATAGGTCTATCTATCAATGAGATAGATCTATCTACCCAATAGATAGATCTATCTATCTAATAGATAGATCTATCTACTCCAATAGATAGATCTATCTACTCCAATAGATAGATCTATCTACTCCAATAGATAGGTCTATCTATCCAGTCGAGATAGATCTATCTACTCCAATAGATAGATCTATCTACCTAATAGACAGTAGGTCTATCTACTCCAATAGATAGATCTATCTATCTAAATGAGATAGATCTATCTACTCTAATAGATAGATCTATCTACCCAATGAGATAGATCTATCTACTCCAATAGATAGGTCTATCTATCTAATGAGATAGATCTATCTACTCTAATAGCTAGATCTATCTACTCCAATAGATAGGTCTATCTACTCCAATGAGATAGATCTATCTACTCTAATAGATAGATCTATCTACCCAATAGATAGGTCTATCTATCTAATGAGATAGATCTATCTACTCTAATAGATAGATCTATCTACTCCAATAGATAGGTCTATCTACTTCCAATGAGATAGATCTATCTACCCAATAGATAGGTCTATCTACTCCAATGAGATAGATCTATCTATCTAATAGATAGATCTATCTACTCCAATAGATAGGTCTATCTATCTAGAATGAGATAGATCTATCTACTCTAATAGATAGATCTATCTACACCAATAGATAGGTCTATCTACTCCAATGAGATAGATCTATCTATCCCAATAGATAGATCTATCTACTCCAATGAGATAGATCTATCTATTCCAACGGATAGATCTATCTACTCCCAATAGATAGATCTATCTATCAAATGAGATAGATCTATTCACTCCAATAGATAGGTCTATCTATCAATAGATAGATCTATCTACTCCAATAGATAGATCTATCTATCTAATAAGATAGATCTATCTATCAATAGATAGGTCTATCTATCTATCGAGATAGATCTATCTACTCTAATAGATAGATCTATCTACTTCCAATAGATAGATCTATCTACTCCAAAAGATAGATCTATCTACTCCAATAGATAGATCTATCTACTCCAATAGATAGATCTATCTACTCCAATAGATAGGTCTATCTACTCCAATGAGATAGATCTATCTACTCCAATAGATAGATCTATCTACTCCAATAGATAGGTCTATCTACTCCAATAGATAGATCTATCTACTCCAATGAGATAGATCTATCTACTCTAATAGATAGATCTATCTACTCCAATAGATAGGTCTATCTACTCCAATGAGATAGATCTATCTACTCCAATAGATAGGTCTATCTACTCCAATGAGATAGATCTATCTACTCCAATAGATAGATCTATCTACTCCAATAGATAGGTCTATCTACTCCAATGAGATAGATCTATCTACTCTAATAGATAGATCTATCTACACCAATAGATAGGTCTATCTACTCCAATGAGATAGATCTATCTACTCCAATAGATAGATCTATCTACTCCAATGAGATAGATCTATCTACTCCAACGGATAGATCTATCTACTCCAATAGATAGATCTATCTACTCCAATGAGATAGATCTATCTACTCCAATAGATAGATCTATCTACTCCAATAGATAGGTCTATCTACTCCAATAGATAGATCTATCTACTCCAATAGATAGATCTATCTACTCCAATAGATAGGTCTATCTACTCCAATAGATAGATCTATCTACTCTAATAGATAGATCTATCTACTCCAATAGATAGGTCTATCTACTCCAATAGATAGGTCTACCTACTCCAATGAGATAGATCTATCTACCCTAATAGATAGATCTATCTACTCCAATAGATAGGTCTATCTACTCCAATAGATAGATCTATCTACTCTAATAGATAGATCTATCTACTCCAATAGATAGGTCTATCTACTCCAATGAGATAGATCTATCTACTCCAATGAGATAGATCTATCTACTCCAATAGATATGTCTATCTACTCCAATAAGATAGATCTATCTACTCCAATGAGATAGATCTATCTACTCCAATAAGATAGATCTATCTACTCCAATGAGATAGATATATCTACTCCAATAGATAGATCTATCTACTCCAATGAGATAGATCTATCTACTCTAATCGATAGATCTATCTACTCCAATAGATAGATCTATCTACTCCAATGATATAGATCTATCTACTCCAATAGATAGATCTATCTACTCCAATGAGATAGATCTATCTACTCCAATAGATAGGTCTATCTACTCCAATGAGATAGATCTATCTATCTACCAGATAGATCTATCTATCAATAGATAGATCTATCTATCTACCAAGATAGATCTATCTAATCTAATAGATAGATCTATCTACTCCAATAGATAGGTATATCTATCTAAATGAGATAGATCTATACGTAATAGATAGATCTATCTACCTAATAGATAGATCTATCTATCTAAATAGATAGATCTATCTATTCCAATAGATAGATCTATCTATCTAAATAGATAGATCTATCTACTCCAATAGATAGGTCTATCTATCTAAATGAGATAGATCTATCTATCAATAGATAGATCTATCTATCAATAGACAGGTCTATCTATCTAATAGATAGATCTATCTATCAATGAGATAGATCTATCTACTCTAGATAGATCTATCTATCTAAATGAGATAGATCTATCTATCTAATAGATAGGTCTATCTATCTAATGAGATAGATCTATCTACTCTAATAGCTAGATCTATCTTACTCCAATAGATAGGTCTATCTACTCATAGATAGATCTATCTACCTAATAGATAGGTCTATCTACTCCAATGAGATAGATCTATCTATCTAATAGATAGATTCTATCTACTCCAATAGATAGGTCTATCTATCTTCCAATGAGATAGATCTATCTACTCCAATAGATAGGTCTATCTACTTCCATGAGATAGATCTATCTACTCCAATAGATAGATCTATCTACTCCAATAGATAGGTCTATCTATCTAAATGAGATAGATCTATCTATTCTAATAGATAGATCTATCTACACCAATAGATAGGTCTATCTATCTGGATGAGATAGATCTATCTACCTTAATAGATAGATCTATCTATTTCCAGAATGAGATAGATCTATCTACTCCAACGGATAGATCTATCTACCTAATAGATAGATCTATCTACTCCAATGAGATAGATCTATCTATCTAATAGATAGGTCTATCTATCAATAGATAGATCTATCTATCCCAATAGATAGATCTATCTACTCCAATAAGATAGATTCATCTACCCAATAGATAGGTCTATCTACTCCAATGAGATAGATCATTCTATTTAATAGATAGATCTATCTACTCCAAAAGATAGATCTATCTATTTCCAATAGATAGATCTATCTACTCCAATAGATAGATCTATCTACTCCAATAGATAGGTCTATCTATCTAATGAGATAGATCTATCTACTCCAATAGATAGATCTATCTACCCAATAGATAGGTCTATCTATCAATAGATAGATCTATCTACTCCAATGAGATAGATCTATCTACTCTAATAGATAGATCTATCTACTCCAATAGATAGGTCTATCTACTCCAATGAGATAGATCTATCTACTCCAATAGATAGGTCTATCTGGCCTAAATGAGATAGATCTATCTACTCCAATAGATAGATCTATTCACTCCAATAGATAGGTCTATCTTTTACTCCAATGAGATAGATCTATCTACTCTAATAGATAGATCTATCTACCAATAGATAGGTCTATCTACCTACTGAGATAGATCTATCTACTCCAATAGATAGATCTATCTACTCCAATGAGATAGATCTATCTAACGGATAGATCTATCTACTCCAATAGATAGATCTATCTACCAATGAGATAGATCTATCTATCAATAGATAGATCTATCTACTCCAATAGATAGGTCTATCTACCCAATAGATAGATCTATACGATAGATCTATCTACTCCAATAGATAGGTCTATCTATCTAATAGATAGATCTATCTACTCTAATAGATAGATCTATCTACTCCAATAGATAGGTCTATCTACTCCAATAGATAGGTCTACTCTTATCTTAATGAGATAGATCTATCTACCCTAATAGATCTATCTACCTACGATAGGTCTATCTACTCCAATAGATAGATCTATCTACTCTAATAGATAGATCTAATGCCTCCAATAGATAGGTCTATCTATCAATGAGATAGATCTATCTACTCTAATAGATAGATCTATCTATCTAATAGATAGATCTATCTACTCCAATGAGATAGATATATCTACTCCAATAGATAGGTCTATCTACTCCAATGAGATAGATCTACTTCCAATAGATAGGATCTATCTACCCAATAGATAGGTCTATCTACTCTGAATGAGATAGATCTATCTACTCTAATAGATAGATCTATCTATTTCCTCCAATGAGATAGATCTATCTACTCTAATAAATAGATAGATCTATCTACTCCAATGAGATAGATCTATCTACTCCAATGACATAGATCTATCTACTCCAATAGATAGGTCTATCTACTCCAATGAGATAGATCTATCTACTCCAATAGATAGGTATATCTACTCCAATGAGATAGATCTATCTACTCTAATAGATAGATCTATCTACTCCAATAGATAGGTCTATCTACTCCAATGAGATAGATCTATCTACTCTAATAGATAGATCTATCTACTCCAATAGATAGATCTATCTACTCCAATGAGATAGATCTATCTACTCCAATAGATATATCTATCTACTCCAATAGATAGATCTATCTACTCCAATGAGATAGATCTATCTACTCCAATAGATAGATCTATCTACTCCAATGAGATAGATCTATCTACCCCAATAGATAGATCTATCTACTCCAATAGATAGGTCTATCTACTCTAATAGATAGATCTATCTACTCCAATAGATAGATCTATCTACTCCAATGAGATAGATCTATCTACTCCAATAGATAGATCTATCTACTCCAATGAGATAGATCTATCTACTCCAATAGATAGGTCTATCTACTCCAATGAGAGAGATCTATCTACTCCAATAGATAGATCTATCTACTCCAATAAGATAGATCTATCTACTCCAATGAGATAGATCTATCTACTCTAATAGATAGATCTATCTACTCCAATAAGATAGATCAATCTACTCCAATGAGATAGATCTATCTACTCAAATAGATAGGTCTATCTACTCCAATGAGATAGATCTATCTACTCTAATAGATAGATCTATCTACTCCAATAGATAGATCTATCTACTCCAATGAGATAGATCTATCTACTCCAATAGATAGATCTATCTACTCCAATAGATAGATCTATCTACTCTAATAGATAGATCTATCTACTCCAATAGATAGATCTATCTACTCCAATAGATAGATCTATCTACTCCAATAGATAGATCTATCTACTCCAATAGATAGATCTATCTACTCTAATAGATAGATCTATGTACTCCAATGAGATAGATCTATCTACTCCAATGAGATAGATCTATCTAATCTAATAGATAGATCTATCTACTCCAATAGATAGATCTATCTACTCTAATAGATAGATCTATCTACTCCAATGAGATAGATCTATCTACTCCAATGATATAGATCTATCTACTCCAATAGATAGATCTATCTACTCCAATGAGATAGATCTATCTACTCCAATAGATAGGTCTATCTACTCCAAAGAGATAGATCTATCTACTCCAATAGATAGATCTATCTACTCCAATGAGATAGATCTATCTACTCCAATGAGATAGATCTATCTACTCCAATGAGATAGATCTATCTACTCCAATAGATAGATCTATCTACTCCAATGAGATAGATCTATCTACTCCAATAGATAGATCTATCTACTCCAATGAGATAGATCTATATACTCCAATAGATAGATCTATCTACTCCAATGAGATAGATCTATCTACTCCAATAGATAGGTCTATCTACTCCAATGAGATAGATCTATCTACTCCAATAGATAGATCTATCTACTCCAATGAGATAGATCTATCTACTCTAATAGATAGATCTATCTACCCCAATAGATAGATCTATCTACTCCAATGAGATAGATCTATCTACTCCAATAGATAGATCTATCTACTCCAATGAGATAGATCTATCTACTCTAATAGATAGATCTATCTACTCCAATAGATAGATCTATCTTCTCCAATGAGATAGATCTATCTACTCCAATGAGATAGACCTATCTACTCCAATAGATAGATCTATCTACTCCAATGAGATAGATCTATCTACTCCAATAGATAGATCTATCTACTCCGATGAGATAGATCTATCTACTCCAATAGATAGGTCTATCTACTCCAATGAGATAGATCTATCTACTCCAATAGATAGATCTATCTACTCCAATAGATAGATCTATCTACTCCAATAGATAGATCTATCTACTCTAATAGATGGATCTATCTACTCCAATAGATAGATCTGTCTACTCCAATGAGATAGATCTATCTACTCCAATAGATAGATCTATCTACTCCAATGAGATAGATCTATCTACTCCAATAGATAGGTCTATATACTCCAATGAGATAGATCTATCTACTCCAATAGATAGATCTATCTTACTCCAATGAGATAGATCTATCTACTCCAATAGAGAGGTCTATTTACTCAATGAGATAGATCTATCTACACTCCAATAGATAGATCTATCTCTCCAATAGATAGATTCATCGACTCCAATAGATAGATCTATCTACTCCAATAGATAGATCTATCTATCAATAGATGGATCTATCTATCAATAGATAGATCTATCTACTCCAATGAGATAGATCTATCTACTCCAATAGATAGATCTATCTACTCCAATAGATAGATCTATCTACTCCAATGAGATATATCTATCTACTCTAATAGACAGATCTATCTACTCCAATAGATAGGTCTATCTACTCCAATGAGATAGATCTATCTATTCCAATAGATAGATCTATCTACTCCAATGAGATAGATCTATCTGCTTCCAATAGATAGATCTATCTACTCCAATGAGATAGATCTATCTACTCCAATGGATAGATCTATCTACTCCAATAGATAGATCTATCTACTCCAATGAGATAGATCTATCTACTCCAATAGATAGATCTATCTACTCTAATAGATAGATCTATCTACTCCAATGAGATATATCTATCTACTCTAATAGACAGATCTATCTACTCCAATAGATAGATTCATCTTACTCTAATAGATAGATCTATCTACTCCAATGAGATAGATCTATCTACTCCAACGGATAGATCTATCTACTCCAATGAGATAGATCTATCTACCCCAATAGATAGATCTATCTACCCACAGATAGGTCTATCTATCTAATGAGATAGATCTATCTACTCCAATAGATAGGTCTATCTACTCCAATGAGAGAGATCTATCTATCTAAATAGATAGATCTATCTACTCCAATAAGATAGATCTATCTACTCCAATGAGATAGATCTATCTACCTAATAGATAGATCTATCTACTCCAATAAGATAGATCAATCTACTCCAATGAGATAGATCTATCTATCTAAATAGATAGGTCTATCACTCCAATGAGATAGATCTATCTACGAATAGATAGATCTATCTACTCCAATAGATAGATCTATCTACTCCAATGAGATAGATCTATCTACTCCAATAGATAGATCTATCTATCAATAGATAGATCTATCTACTCTAATAGATAGATCTATCTACTTGAATAGATAGATCTATCTACTCCAATAGATAGATCTATCTATCAATAGATAGATCTATCTACTCCAATAGATAGATCTATCTACTCCAATAGATAGATCTATCTACTCTAATAGATAGATCTATGTACTCCAATGAGATAGATCTATCTACTCCAATGAGATAGATCTATCTAATCTAATAGATAGATCTATCTACTCCAATAGATAGATCTATCTACTCTAATAGATAGATCTATCTACTCCAATGAGATAGATCTATCTACTCCAATGATATAGATCTATCTACTCCAATAGATAGATCTATCTACTCCAATGAGATAGATCTATCTACTCCAATAGATATGTCTATCTACTCCAAAGAGATAGATCTATCTACTCCAATAGATAGATCTATCTACTCCAATGAGATAGATCTATCTACTCCAATGAGATAGATCTATCTACTCCAATGAGATAGATCTATCTACTCCAATAGATAGATCTATCTACTCCAATGAGATAGATCTATCTACTCCAATAGATAGATCTATCTACTCCAATGAGATAGATCTATATACTCCAATAGATAGATCTATCTACTCCAATGAGATAGATCTATCTACTCCAATAGATAGGTCTATCTACTCCAATGAGATAGATCTATCTACTCCAATAGATAGATCTATCTACTCCAATGAGATAGATCTATCTACTCTAATAGATAGATCTATCTACCCCAATAGATAGATCTATCTACTCCAATGAGATAGATCTATCTACTCCAATAGATAGATCTATCTACTCCAATAGATAGATCTATCTACTCTAACAGATAGATCTATCTACTCTAATAGATAGATCTATCTGTTATATATATTTTCGGAATCCCAACCATAGTCTTAAAGAAATGTGCCCCTGAACTCTCCTCTATCCTTTCTAAGCTCTACAACCTCTGCCTATCTGCTTCCTGCTTTCCTGCCTGTTGGAAATCTTCCTCTATAGTTCCTATATTTAAAAACACTGGAGAACCCTCTGACCCTGCAAATTACCGCCCTATCAGCCTTCTTCCGATCTTTGGCAAAGTGTTCGAAGCCATTATCAACGCCGAGGTGGTTCAGCATCTCACAGCACACAGGCTCCTCTCGGACAAGCAATATGGTTTCCGCTTCACCAGGTCTAATGCTGATATGCTAACGACCATCACCGAGTACATATACCAGGCACTCGACAGGAATGGCGAAGCTCGAACCGTTGCATTGGATATATCTAAGGCGTTCGACAGAGTTTGGCATGCTGGCCTTCTATGTAAACTGCGGAGCTATGGTATAACTGGACATTTGTTTGAACTAATCCAGTCATTCCTCTCTAACCGCACAATGAAAGTGGTATTAAACGGACATGCCTCTCAGAACTACCATACAAACGCAGGTGTCCCCCAAGGCTCCATCTTAGGTCCTACACTCTTCCTGATATATATTAATGATCTCCCTGATTCCATAAGAACCCAAATAGGTTTGTACGCCGATGACACCACAGTTTACTCTCGCCTCCAACAAAAATCTGGTGTAGGCGTCAAAGCTAAACTCGCAGCCGAGATTGAAAAAGACCTCCAATCCATATTGGACTGGGGTAAGAAGTGGCTAGTAAATTTTAATGCTTCTAAAACGAAGCTACTGTCAATTAACCATCATCGACAATCTCACCTACCTCCCATTAGCATGGACCAGGCTTGCCTCCCAGAGAGTAAAACACTACGCCTCCTTGGTCTCACACTTTCAGCGGACCTCAAATGGAATGACTATATCGAATCCATTGCTAAATCCGCTGCTATGAAAGTCGGTTCTCTGTGTAGGGCCCGGAAGTTTTTTCCGTCTAAATCTATCCTGCACATTTACAAATCTACCATCCGCCCGTGCATTGAATACTGCTGCCATATCTGGTCGGGTGCCCCTGCTGTTCTCCTCGGGCTTCTCGATAAGGTTCAGAGGAGGGTCTGTAATGTGATAGATACCGACTTGGCAGACCGCCTGCAGTCTCTCTCCCACCGGCGAGACGTGGCTTCGCTGTGTCTCTTCTATAAATACTTTCACGGCTTCTGCTCCGATGAACTTAGATCACTGGTGCCCCCTAAATACGAATTTGCACGAGATACTAGATTAGCAACTAGATCCCACCCTTTTACAGTGAAATCGATAAAATGCAGCCGTAACTTCTACTCCAACAGTTTCTTTCCTCGCACTTCCCGACTGTGGAATTCTCTTCCAAACGATTGCTTCCCCGACGGCTACAATCTTCAGGAGTTTAAATGTAAGGTCAATAGACACCTCCTAACACACTAACCTGCTCCCATTCTATCAAACACTCTTCCCATCTGCCCGACACTCATCCTCGCTATCCTTACTCATCTATTACCTTTCTCCTGACATTCCCTATGTCTATCCACTCCTTCTCTTTACCTTCCCCTATGTAGCCCCATGCGCAATAGTGGCAGTGGAATGCCTTGCTTGGGGTGAGATGATTAAAAAAAAAAAAAAAAAAAAAAAAAAAACTCCAATGAGAGATCGATCTACTCCTACTCCAATGAGATAGATCTATCTACCTCCAATTAGATAGATCTATCTACTCCAATGAGATAGATCTATCTACTCCAATAGATAGGTCTATCTACTCCAATGAGATAGATCTATCTACTCCAATAGATAGATCTATCTACTCCAATGAGATAGATCTATCTACTCTAATAGATAGATCTATCTACTCCAATAGATAGATCTATCTACTCCAATGAGATAGATCTATCTACTCCAATGAGATAGACCTATCTACTCCAATAGATAGATCTATCTACTCCAATGAGATAGATCTATCTACTCCAACAGATAGATCTATCTACTCCGATGAGATAGATCTATCTACTCCAATAGATAGGTCTATCTACTCCAATGAGATAGATCTATCTACTCCAATAGATAGATCTATCTACTCCAATAGATAGATCTATCTACTCCAATAGATAGATCTATCTACTCTAATAGATGGATCTATCTACTCCAATAGATAGATCTGTCTACTCCAATGAGATAGATCTATCTACTCCAATAGATAGATCTATCTACTCCAATGAGATAGATCTATCTACTCCAATAGATAGGTCTATATACTCCAATGAGATAGATCTATCTACTCCAATAGATAGATCTATCTACTCCAATAGATAGATCTATCTCCTCCAATAGATAGATCTATCTACTCCAATAGATAGATCTATCTACTCCAATAGATAGATCTATCTACTCTAATAGATGGATCTATCTACTCCAATAGATAGATCTATCTACTCCAATGAGATAGATCTATCTACTCCAATAGATAGATCTATCTACTCCAATAGATAGATCTATCTACTCCAATGAGATATATCTATCTACTCTAATAGACAGATCTATCTACTCCAATAGATAGGTCTATCTACTCCAATGAGATAGATCTATCTACTCCAATAGATAGATCTATCTACTCCAATGAGATAGATCTATCTACTCCAATAGATAGATCTATCTACTCCAATGAGATAGATCTATCTACTCCAATGGATAGAACTATCTACTCCAATAGATAGATCTATCTACTCCAATGAGATAGATCTATCTACTCCAATAGACAGATCTATCTACTCTAATAGATAGATCTATCTACTCCAATGAGATATATCTATCTACTCTAATAGACAGATCTATCTACTCCAATAGATAGATCTATCTACTCTAATAGATAGATCTATCTACTCCAATGAGATATATCTATCTACTCTAATAGATAGATCTATCTACTCCAATGAGATAGATCTATCTACTCCAATAGATAGATCTATCTACTCTAATAGATAGATCTATCTACTCCAATGAGATATATCTATCTACTCTAATAGACAGATCTATCTACTCCAATAGATAGGTCTATCTACTCCAATGAGATAGATCTATCTACTCCAATAGATAGATCTATCTACTCCAATGAGATAGATCTATCTACTCCAACGGATAGATCTATCTACTCCAATAGATAGATCTATCTACTCCAATGAGATAGATCTATCTACTCCAATAGATGGATCTATCTACTCCAATAGATAGATCTATCTACTCCAATAGATAGATCTATCTACTCCAATGAGATAGATCTATCTACTCTAATAGATAGATCTATCTACTCCAATAGATAGGTCTATCTACTCCAATGAGATAGATCTATCTACTCCAATAGATAGATCTATCTACTCTAATGAGATAGATCTATCTACTCCAATAGATAGATCTATCTACTCCAATAGATAGATCTATCTACTCCAATAGATAGATCTATCTACTCCAATGAGATTGATCTATCTACTCCAATAGATAGATCTATCTACTCCAATAGATAGATCTATCTACTCCAATAGATAGAGCTATCTACTCCAATGAGATAGATCTATCTACTCTAATAGATAGATCTATCTACTCCAATAGATAGATCTATCTATTCCAATGAGATAGATCTATCTACTCCAATCGATAGGTCTATCTACTCCAATGAGATAGATCTATCTACTCCAATAGATAGATCTATCTACTCCAATAGATAGATCTATCTACTCCAATAGATAGGTCTATCTACTCCAATGAGATAGATCTATCTACTCTAATAGATAGATCTATCTACTCCAATAGATAGATCTATCTACTCCAATGAGATAGATCTATCTACTCCAATAGATAGATCTATCTACTCCAATGAGATAGATCTATCTACTCCAATAGATAGGTCTATCTTCTCCAATGAGATAGATCTATCTACTCCAATAGATATATCTATCTACTCCAATAAGATAGATCTATCTACTCCAATGAGATAGATCTATCTACTCTAATAGATAGATCTATCTACTCCAATAAGATAGATCAATCTACTCCAATGAGATAGATCTATCTACTCAAATAGATAGGTCTATCTACTCCAATGAGATAGATCTATCTACTCTAATAGATAGATCTATCTACTCCAATTGATAGATCTATCTGCTCCAATGAGATAGACATATCTACTCCAATAAATAGATCTATCTACTCCAATAGATAGGTCTATCTACTCCAATGAGATAGATCTATCTACTCCAATAGATAGATCTATCTACTCCAATAGATAGTCTATCTACTCCAATGAGATAGATCTATGTACTCCAATAGATAGATCTATCTACTCCAATAGATAGATCTATCTACTCCAATAGATAGATCTATCTACTCTAATAGATAGATCTATGTACTCCAATGAGATAGATCTATCTACTCCAATGATATATATCTATCTACTCTAATAGATAGATCTATCTACTCCAATGAGATAGATCTATCTACTCTAATAGATGGATATATCTACTCCAATAGATAGATCTATCTACTCCAATGAGATAGATCTATCTACTCTAATAGATAGATCTATCTACTCCAATGAGATAGATCTATCTACTCCAATAGATAGGTCTATCTACTCCAATGAGATAGATCTATCTACTCCAATAGATAGATATATCTATCTAATAGATAGATCTATCTACTCCAATAGATAGATCTATCTATCTAATAGATAGATCTATCTACTCTAATAGATAGTTCTATCTACTCTAATAGATAGATCTATCTACTCCAATGAGATAGTTCTATCTATTTCTAATGAGATAGATCTATCTACTCCAATAGATAGATCTATCTACTCCAATGAGATAGATCTATCTATCTCCAATAGATAGGTCTATCTACTCCAATGAGATAGATGTATCTACTCCAATAGATAGATCTATCTACTGAATGAGATAGATCTATCTACTCTAATAGATAGATCTATGTACTCCAATAGATAGATCTATATACTCCAATGAGATAGATCTATCTTATCATATAGATCTATCTACCCAATAGATAGATCATCTATCTAATTGTGATAGATCTATCTACTCCAATAGATAGATCTATCTATCAAGAATGAGATAGATCTATCTACTCCAATAGATAGATCCATTCATCCAATGAGATAGATCTATCTACTCCAATAGATAGGTCTATCTTCTTCCAATGAGATAGATCTATCTACTCCAATAGATAGATCTATCTATCATCGAGATAGATCTATCTACTCTAATAGATAGATCTATCTACTCTCCAATAGATAGATTCTATCTACTCCAATGAGATAGATCTATCTGATGATAGATTCATCTACTCCAAATGAGATAGGATCAGTCTATTTCCACAGATAGATCTATCTACTCCAATATATAGATCTATCTATCTAATGAGATAGATCTATCTACTCCAATAGATAGATCTATCTATCAATAGATAGATCTATCTACTCTAATAGATAGATCTATCTACCTAATGAGATAGATCTATCTACTCCAATGAGATAGATCTATCTATTCTAATAGATAGATCTATCTACTCCAATAGATAGATCTATCTATCTAATGAGATAGATCTATCTATCTATAGATAGATCTATCTATCTAATAGATAGATCTATCTACTCCAATGAGATAGATCTATCTATCAATAGATAGATCTATCTACTCCAATAGATAGATCTATCTATCTAATAGATAGATCTATCTACTCCAATGAGATAGATCTATCTATCAATAGATAGATCTATCTACTCCAATAGATAGATCTATCTACTCTAATAGATAGATCTATCTATCTAAATGAGATAGATCTATCTATCTAATTAGATAGATCTATCTACTCTAATAGATAGATCTATCTACTCCAATAGATAGATCTATCTACTCCAATGAGATAGATCTATCTATCAATAGATAGATCTATCTACTCCAATAGATAGATCTATCTATCAATAGATAGATCTATCTACTCCAAATGATAGATCTATCTATCAATAGATAGATCTATCTTACCCAATAGATAGATCTATCTACTTCCAATGAGATAGATCTATCTACTCCAATAGATAGATCTATCTATCTAATAGATAGATCTATCTACTCCAATGAGATAGATCTATCTACTCCAATAGATAGGTCTATCTACTCCAATGAGATAGATCTATCTACTCCAATAGATAGATCTATCTACTCCAATAGATAGATCTATCTATCTAAATAGATAGATCTATCTACTCTAATAGATGGATCTATCTACTCCAATAGAAAGATCTATCTATCATCTAATGAGATAGGATCTTATCTACTCCAATAGATAGATCTATCTACTCCAATAGATAGATCTATCTACTCCAATGAGATATATCTATCTACTCTAATAGACAGATCTATCTACTCCAATAGATAGGTCTATCTATTCTCCAATGAGATAGATCTATCTACTCCAATAGATAGATCTATCTACTCCAATGAGATAGATCTATCTACTCCAATAGATAGGTCTATCTATTTCCACGAGATAGATCTATCTACTCCAATAGATAGATCTATCTATCAATGAGATAGATCTATCTATCTAATGATAGGTCTATTCATTTCCAATGAGATAGATCTATCTACTCCAATAGATAGATCTATCTACTCCACAGATAGATCTATCTACTCCAATAGATAGATCTATCTACTCCAATGAGATAGATCTATCTACTCCAATAGATAGATCTATCTATCTAAATAGATAGATCTATCTACTCCAATGAGATATATCTATCTACTCTAATAGACAGATCTATCTACTCCAATAGATAGGTCTATCTATCAAGAATGAGATCTATCTACTCCAATAGATAGATCTATCTATCTGAATGAGATAGATCTATCTACCCAATAGATAGATCTATCTATCTAATTAGATAGATCTATCTACACCAATAGATAGATCTATCTACTCCAATGGATAGATCTATCTACTTCATTAGATAGATCTATCTACTCCAATGAGATAGATCTATCTACCCAATAGATAGATCTATCTATCAATAGATAGATCTATCTATCTAACAGATAGATCTATCTACTCCAATGAGATATATCTATCTACTCTAATAGACAGAGATCTATCTACTCCAATAGATAGGTCTATCTATCTAATGAGATAGATCTATCTACTCCAATAGATAGATCTATCTACCTCATCGAGATAGATCTATCTACCCAATAGATAGATCTATCTATCTAATAGATAGATCTATCTACCTAAATGAGATTGATCTATCTATCTAAATAGATAGATCTATCTACTCCAATAGATAGATCTATCTACCCAATAGATAGAGCTATCTACTCCAATGAGATAGATCTATCTATCAATAGATAGATCTATCTATCAATAGATAGATCTATCTATCTAATGAGATAGATCTATCTACTCCAATAGATAGGTCTATCTATTTCCAATGAGATAGATCTATCTACTCCAATAGATAGATCTATCTATCTCCAATAGATAGATCTATCTACCTACCAGATAGATCTATCTACCCAATGAGATAGATCTATCTACTCCAATAGATAGGTCTATCTACTCCAATGAGATAGATCTATCTGTTTCCAACGGATAGATCTATCTACTCCAATAGATAGATCTATCTATCTAAATGAGATAGATCTATCTACTCCAATAGATGGATCTATCTATCAATAGATAGATCTATCTACCTAACAATAGATAGATCTATCTATCTAATGAGATAGATCTATCTACTCTAATAGATAGATCTATCTACTCCAATAGATAGGTCTATCTACTCCAATGAGATAGATCTATCTACTCCAATAGATAGATCTATCTACTCCAATGAGATAGATCTATCTATTTCAATAGATAGATCTATCTATTCCAATAGATAGATCTATCTACTCCGATGAGATATATCTATCTACTCTAATAGACAGATCTATCTACTCCAATAGATAGGTCTATCTATTTCCAATGAGATAGATCTATCTACTCCAATAGATAGATCTATCTATTCTTAATGAGATAGATCTGTCTACTCCAATAGATAGATCTATCTATCTATCGATAGATTCATTCACTCCAATAGATAGATCTATCTACTCAAATGGATAGATCTATCTACCTAACAGATAGATCTATCTACTCCAATGAGATAGATCTATCTACTCCAATAGATAGATTCATTCACTCTAATAGATAGATCTATCTACTCCAATGAGATATATCTATCTACTCTAATAGACAGATCTATCTATCCAATAGATAGATCTATCTACTCCAATGAGATAGATCTATCTACCTCCAATAGATAGGTCTATCTACCTAATGAGATAGATCTATCTACTCCAACGGATAGATCTATCTATCTACCAGATAGACTCATCTACTCCAATAGATAGATCTATCTACTCCAATGAGATAGATCTATCTACTCCAATAGATAGGTCTATCTATTTGAATGAGATAGATCTATCTACTCCAACGGATAGATTCATCTACTCCAATAGATAGATCTATCTACTCCAATGAGATAGATTCATCTACTCCAATAGATAGGTCTATCTACCCAATGAGATAGATCTATCTACTCAACGGATAGATCTATTCACTCCAATAGATAGATCTATCTACTCCAATGAGATAGATCTATCTATCTAATAGATGGATTCATTCATTCAATAGATAGATTCATTCACTCCAATAGATAGATCTATCTATCTAATGAGATAGATCTATCTACTCTATTAGATAGATCTATCTACTCCAATAGATAGGTCTATCTACTCCAATGAGATAGATCTATCTACTCCAATAGATAGATCTATCTACTCCAATGAGATAGATCTATTCATTCAATAGATAGATCTATCTACTCCAATAGATAGATCTATCTGTTCCAATAGATAGATTCATCTACTCCAATGAGATTGATCTATCTACTCCAATAGATAGATCTATCTACTCCAATAGATAGATCTATCTACCTTAACAGATAGAGCTATCTACTCCAATGAGATAGATCTATCTACTCTAAATAGATAGATTCATCTACCCAACAGATAGATCTATCTATTCCAATGAGATAGATCTCTCTACTCCAATAGATAGGCCTATCTACCTTAATGAGATAGATCTATTCACTCCAATAGATAGATCCATTCACTCCAACAGATAGATCTATCTACTCCGATGAGATATATCTATCTACTCTAATAGACAGATCTATCTACTCCAATAGATAGGTCTATCTACCTAATGAGATAGATCTATCTACTCCAATAGATAGATCTATCTATCTAATGAGATAGATTCATCTACTCCAATAGATAGATCTATCTACTCCAATGAGATAGATCTATCTACTCCAATAGATAGATCCATCTACTCCAATGGATAGATCTATCTACTCCAATAGATATATCTATCTACTCCAATGAGATAGATCTATCTACTCCAATAGATAGATCTATCTACTCTAATAGATAGATCTATCTGATCCAATGAGATATATCTATCTACTCTAATAGACAGATCTATCTACTCCAATAGATAGATCTATCTACTCCAATGAGATAGATCTATCTACTCCAATAGATAGGTCTATCTACTCCAATGAGATAGATCTATCTACTCCAACAGGATAGATCTATCTACTCTAATAGATAGATCTATCTACTCCAATTAATAGATAGATCTATCTACTCCAATGAGATAGATCTATCTACTCAATAGATAGGTCTATCTACTCCAATGAGATAGATCTATCTACTCCAACAGATAGATCTATCTACTCCAATAGATAGATCTATCTACTCAATAGATAGATCTATCTACTCCAATAGATGATCTATCTACTCCAATAGATAGAATCTATCTACTCCAATAGATATCTATCTATCCAATGAGATAGATCTATCACTCATAGATAGATCTATCTACTCCAATGAGATAGATCTATCTACTCCAATAGATAGATCTATCTACTCCTAATCTAGATATATCTATCTGCTCCAATAGATAGATCTATCTACTCCAATGAGATTGATCTATCTACTCCAATAGATAGATCTATCTACTCCAATAGATAGATCTATCTACTCCAATAGATAGAGCTATCTACTCCAATGAGATAGATCTATCTACTCTAATAGATAGATCTATCTACCTCCAATAGATAGATCTATCTATTCAATGAGATAGATCTCTCTTACTCCAATAGATAGGTCTATCTACTCCAATGAGATAGATCTATCTACTCCAATAGATAGATCTATCTACTCAATAGATAGATCTATCTACTCCAATAGATAGGTCTATCTACTCCAATGAGATAGATCTATCTACTCTAATAGATAGATCTATCTACTCCAATAAATAGATCTATCAACTCCAATGAGATAGATCTATCTACTCCAATAGATAGATCTATCTACTCCAATGAGATAGATCTATCTACGCCAATAGATAGGTCTATCTACTCCAATGAGATAGATCTATCTACTCCAATAGATAGATCTATCTACTCCAATAAGATAGATCTATCTACTCCAATGAGATAGCTCTATCTACTCTAATAAATAGATCTATCTACTCCAATAAGATAGGTCAATCTACTCCAATGAGATAGATGTATCTACTCCAATAGATAGATCTATCTACTCTAATAGATAGTTCTATTTCTCCTAATAGATAGATCTATCTACTCCAATGAGATAGATCTATCTATTTCCAAATGAGATAGATCTATCTATCATTCCAATAGATAGATCTATCTATCACAATGAGATAGATCTATCTACTCCAATAGATAGGTCTATCTACTCCAATGAGATAGATGTATCTACCTTAACAGATAGATCTATCTATTTCCAATGAGATAGATCTATCTTTACTCTAATAGAAAGATCTATCTATCTTCCAATAGATAGATCTATCTACTCCAATGAGATAGATCTATCTATCTAATAGATAGATCTATCTACCTAAATGAGATAGATCTATCTACTCCAATAGATAGATCTATCTACTCCTACCGAGATAGATCTATCTACTCCAATGAGATTGATCTATCTACTCCAATAGATAGATCTATCTACCTAATAGATAGATCTATCTATCTAATAGATAGAGCTATTCCATCTAATGAGATAGATCTATCTAATTTAATAGATAGATCTATCTACCTAATAGATAGATCTATCTATTCCAAATGAGATAGATCTCTCTACTCCAATAGATAGGTCTATCTACTCCAAATGAGATAGATCTATCTATCTAATAGATAGATCTATCTACTCCAATAGATAGATCTATCTACTCCAATAGATAGGTCTATCTACTCCAATGAGATAGATCTATCTACTCTAATAGATAGATCTATCTACTCCAATAAATAGATCTATCAACTCCAATGAGATAGATCTATCTACTCAATAGATAGATCTATCTACTCCAATGAGATAGATCAGATTTACTTTTCAATAGACAGGTCTATCTACTCCAATGAGATAGATCTATCTATTCCAATAGATAGATCTATCTACTCCAATAAGATAGATCTATCTATTTCAATGAGATAGATCTATCTACTTTAATAAATAGATCTATCTACTCCAATAAGATAGGTCAATCTACTCCAATGAGATAGATCTATTCATCTAAATAGATAGATCTATCTACTCCAATAGATAGATCTATCTATCTAATGAGATATATCTATCTACTCTAATAGACAGATCTATCTATCTAAATAGATAGGTCTATCTACCTAAATGAGATAGATCTATCTATTTCAATAGATAGATCTATCTACTCCAATGAGATAGATCTATCTATTTCAATAGATAGATCTATCTACTCCAATAGATAGATCTATCTACCTACTGGGCAGATCTATCTACTCTAATAGATAGATCTATCTACTCCAATAGATAGATCTATCTACTCCAATGAGATAGATCTATCTACTCCAATAGGTAGGTCTATCTACTCCAATGAGATAGATCTATCTATCTAAATAGATAGATATATCTACTCCAATAGATAGATCTATCTACTCCAATAGATAGATGTATCTACTCCAATAGATAGATCTATCTATTCTAATAGATAGTTCTATCTTACTCAATAGATAGATCTATCTACTCCAATGAGATAGATCTATCTACTCCAATGAGATAGATCTATCTACTCCAATAGATAGATCTATCTATTCTCCAATGAGATAGATCTATCTACTCCAATAGATAGGTCTATCTACTCCAATGAGATAGATGTATCTACTCCAATAGATAGATCTATCTACTCCAATGAGATAGATCTATCTACTCTAATAGATAGATCTATCTACTCCAATAGATAGATCTATCTACTCCAATGAGATAATCTATCTATCTAATAGATAGATCTATCTACTCCAATGAGATAGATCTATCTACTCCAATAGATAGATCATCTACTCCAATGAGATAGATCTATCTCCTCCAATGAGATAGATCTATCTAATGAGATAGATCTATCTATCTAAATAGATAGATCTATCTATCTAAATGAGATAGATCTATCTACTCCAATTGATAGGTCTATCTACTCCAATGAGATAGATCTATCTACTCCAATAGATAGATGTATCTATCTAATGAGATAGATCTATCTACTCTAATAGATAGATCTATCTATCTAATAGATAGATCTATCTTTTACTCCAATGAGATAGATCTATCTATCTATCTAGAGATAGATCTATCTACTCCAATAGATAGATCTATCTATCTAATAGATAGATCTATCTACTCCAATGAGATAGATCTATCTACTCCAATAGATAGGTCTATCTACTCCAATGAGATAGATCTATCTACTCCAATAGATAGATCTATCTATCAATAGATAGATCTATCTACTCCAATAGATAGATCTATCTACCTAATAGATGGATCTATCTACTCCAATAGATAGATCTATCTACTATTAATGAGATAGATCTATCTACTCCAATAGATAGATCTATCTACTCCAATAGATAGATCTATTTACTCCAATAGATAGATCTATCTACTCCAATAGATAGATCTATCTACTCTAATAGATGGATCTATCTACTCCAATAGATAGATCTACTCCAATGAGATAGATCTATCTACTCCAATAGATAGATCTATCTACTCCAATAGATAGATCTATCTACTCCAATGAGATATATCTATCTACTCTAATAGACAGATCTATCTACTCCAATAGATAGGTCTATCTACCTAATGAGATAGATCTATCTACTCCAATAGATAGATCTATCTACTAATGAGATAGATCTATCTACTCCAATAGATAGATCTATCTATCTAATGAGATAGATCTATCTACTCCAATGGATAGATCTATCTACCCAATAGATAGATCTATCTACTCCAATGAGATAGATCTATCTATCTAATGAGATAGATCTATCTACTCCAATAGATAGATCTATCTATCCTAATAGATAGATCTATCTACTCCAATGAGATATATCTATCTACTCTAATAGACAGATCTATCTACTCCAATAGATAGGTCTATCTATCTAAATGAGATAGATCTATCTACTCCAATAGATAGATCTATCTATCTAATGAGATAGATCTATCTACTCCAACGGATAGATCTATCTATCTAACAGATAGATCTATCTACTCCAATGAGATAGATCTATCTACCCAATAGATGGATCTATCTACTCCAATAGATAGATCTATCTACTCCAATAGATATATCTATCTACTCCAATGAGATAGATCTATCTACTCTAATAGATAGATCTATCTACTCCAATAGATAGGTCTATCTACTCCAATGAGATAGATCTATCTACTCCAATAGATAGATCTATCTACTCAAATGAGATAGATCTATCTACTCCAATAGATAGATCTATCTACTCCAATAGATAGATCTATCTACTCCAATAGATAGATCTATCTACTCCAATGAGATTGATCTATCTACTCCAATAGATAGATCTATCTACTCCAATAGATAGATCTATCTACTCCAATAGATAGAGCTATCTACTCCAATGAGATAGATCTATCTACTCTAATAGATAGATCTATCTACTCCAATAGATAGATCTATCTACTCCAATGAGATAGATCTATCTACTCCAATAGAAAGGTCTATCTACTCCAATGAGATAGATCTATCTACTCCAATAGATAGATCTATCTACTCCAATAGATAGATCTATCTACTCCAATAGATAGATCTATCTACTCCAATGAGATAGATCTATCTACTCCAATAGATAGGTCTATCTACTCCAATGAGATAGATCTATCTACTCCAATAGATAGATCTATCTACTCCAATTAGATAGATCTATCTACTCTAATCGATAGATCTATCTACTCCAGGAAAGAACTAGAGTCATGATTGTTAAGATATGTGTAGTTACTTAACTTTAATCTTGTTTTCATGCTTAATTTATCGTCTGGCTTCCTTTATAAATTGGCAGAAACTTCTCTGCTAGTTGGATTCTTTGTTTCTCTCTTTCTCTTTCCTCCTCAGCTGTTGGTCCTCTTTTTCTATCTGTCCCTTCGCGACCTACGAGTCACATACTGGATATTTCCTACCCTGCTTACTTATCAGTTTGGTTTTGCCAAAAAGTTAAAAAGAATTGTACTTTTTACCTTACGAGCAAAACCCATGTGTTTGGGATGGGAGGTCAACTTTCTTTAAAATATTGTTAACATTAAGTCATCTTGTGCTTAATTTCAAACTTGTTTTTATGTTTAATTCATTGTTTGGTTTTCTTTTTAACTTAGCAGAAATTTCTCTGGTTGTTGGACTCTTTGTTTCTCTCTTTCTCTTCTTTTGAACTTTTTGGCAAAACCAAAGTGATAAATATCAGGGGGGGTGAGAGACACCTAAATAGCCAGTATATGACCCGTAGGCCGTGAAGTGAGTTTAGTTCTGTGGCTAATTTTGCTGGATGACTTAGGCAGATAACATTCTTTTAAGCTTTGTTTCTTTCTTATCATTTCAAGGTCGATCTGTTAAGGATTTTTTCTCTGACATATTTTCTATTTACTATTTCAATAGACTCATCGATCCCGACAAGTTACAAGGCTGGAAATATCTCTGTTATAATCCCATTTGGTCAGCCATCTGATGACTTCAATCTTCGCACGTAATTTGTTATTTTCCAACATATGTTACAATGTAGACAAATAAACTCTCGAAATTTAAAGGGATATATTTTACTTCAATCGAGTATTTTGAACTTCTTAATGTCTTCGAAATCAAATTTTTGAATTCTGATTCTTCTGCTGTTTATAATACAAAAAAATTACAAAACCGATTCTTTGAAGCAAATGTTAACAGATGCCGTGCTACACACATACACAAGTACACACACGCACGCGCACACACACACGCACACACACATAGATAGATAGATAGATAGATAGATAGATAGATAGATAGATAGATAGATAGATAGATATACATATTTATCTAATCAATTCATCCCGAAACAATTCAATAATGACACTACGACGCAACTTATTACTGGGCAGGGAAGTGACTGAAAAGATATTAGAAGGAACCGGAAGCCTAATTTTGAAAACAAAACAAACACTACTCCTCCTCAAAAAGATGGGGATGAGTGTGAAACGAACGTTAGGGGAATTTATATATACCTCGCCACACACACACACACACACACACACACACACACACACACACACGTACACACACAGCCAAATACATATATATATATATATATATATATATATATATATAAAATATTGAGAGGAAAACTGGACACATAATTATGGGTTGGGTTTTACTCTCAATAATTTATATTGCTCTGGATAATATCCATTGATCTCTCTGTTTTATCTAATTAATTTTTTACATTGATTAAATAAATTTTTTGAGAATATCTACTCCGCTTTTTACGGGTTACCATTCTCTCTTATATATATATATATATATATATATATATATATATATATATATATATATATAAAGAAACGAATAAGGAAAAAAATAACGGAAAAATATTAATTCAAACAGTGCTTAATATAAAAATAGAGCAATAAATATTTATTATTAATTATACTTTAGAAAATGTACAAACCACAAATTATAAACTACTCCAAAATGTACATTTTTTTGAAATGGAATTAATTGTCTCATCAGATAATTACCATCAATATTAACTGCCTCATTGTTCTTTCAATGTTGAAACAAAATGTACATATTGTAGTAGTTTGTACAAGATCTAATATATATATATATGTTGGTCATTCGTGGTCGAGAGGCCTACGCTGCACCAGATCAATTAATAGCTTCTCCTATGTGGATAGGAGTCGCAGGTTCGAATCCTGCCGAATGACATTCATTTTCCTAACAAAATTTTATCTTAAATAATCAGTCCGGTAGAAATAATGATATATATTGTTTGATTATAAACAGAATATTTACTTAAATACGAGTCTCGTTCAAAAATAATGTTCAAACAAATAATTTCATATACATATATATATATAGCTCATTCAGTAATGAATTAGAGCACTCTGGCTATTGGTGTATTATACATCATACGCTAAAAGTCTGCCTTCTTCTGCCGAGCACCCATACCCCAGATGTAGAATCGCTGACTGATTCCATTTCGGTCGGGTTTCAATCCTCGATTAAAAAGCAATTGGTTGTCTAACCGTACTGATGCTCTCTGATACAGCGAAACAAATCTGTCTGCGGATGATTATATATATATATATATATATATATATATATTGATTGTTTAATTACTGAGTTTATGATCATAATTAGTTTAGTCTAGTGCTCATTTGTATTAAAACGTGTTCAATACAATTAGATTGTAGAAGGTTTGAACATTTTCCAGTTGTAAACAAGTTATCACTTCCCTGTCAAGTGAGCGTTCCAAAAAACACCGTTACGATTTGTTTGAACATTATTTTTAATTGATACTCATATTTAAGTAGATATTCTGTTTTTAATTAAGCAGTATTGTATATTTATATCTACTGGCTTGATTATTTAATCAAAAGCAGAATATCTACTTAAATATGACAATCGATCAAATATGTTCAAACAAATCATTTCAAATTGTCGGTTGTTTATAACCAAATTTTGTTAATCTTTGTGAATTTCCGTAATATATATATATATATATATATATATATATTATTATTATTATTATTATTATTATTATTATTATTATTATGGACTCTCCCATCGATTTCGATGTATGAGGGTCTAACCTTAGTAAGACATCCGCACAAAGATTTGTTTAGAGTGGTGAAGGCATTGTGTAGTACCATCCACACTTTTTGGAACTACTGATAACAAACAATCGGTGCAGAACGCTGCCACAGATCGCATGAACAGCAGACCTCAATTATTTTACCCATAATTGGAGGGAACGGACGGATTAATACCTTTCCCAAGCGTACTAGTGCGCAAGTGAATGCAGTGTGCTCGACTGAAATTGGAACTCGACTCACCGAGTTCCCCTCAGAGCCGACATCCACCGGCTTATATATATATATATATATATATATATATATATGTCGGCTTATATATATATATATATATCGGACCAGCAGACGGTACATCCCAAAAATTCTCATTGCACAATAAACAAAAAATGAATATGAATATGCAATATGTCAAAGGACAAAATACACATGATACGAACTTAAAGCATTTAGAAGAGATACAAGAAAATAGGGTTGTTTGTTTGATCTTGATAAATATATCTGTTAAAATGAGATGACTGTGTTGTTTTAATTTTTCCGTAATTTAGATAACAATTCATCTATTGCACTCTGTATAAAAATCTTTAGTCTAGTTTCAGAGATGTTTGATCGTTGTGACACTTGCACTGTCCAGCTAGCCGGGTCACTGACTGAAATACATCATTGCAATGCCTTGTCAAACTTGTAAGACAGGTATACTCTGGTGGATGTTATATGAAAATTTTCTTGCATATTGGCTGATTCTATTTTGAACAGTGCCAGCTTAGATTTTTACCAAAATTGATACTGAGAAAAGAAATGGGCGCACAGATATTGCACTTTTTGCTGTTTTGCTTTTTAAGAGTACGTTCCAACGCAGCATAAGCAACTATATATATATATATATATATATATATATATATATATATATATTACGGAAATTAACGAACATTTAACGAAACTTGGTTATAAACAACCGACAATTTGAAATGATTTGTTTGAACATTATTTTTGATCTATATGCATATTTAAGTAGATATTTTCTTTTTAATTAAACAGTATTATATATTCATATCTACTGGCCTGATTATTTACGATAAATTTTTATTATCGTAAATATTATTTTTATTATCCTGCTGAATGACACACATTTTCGTCATAAAAATTTATCGTAAATAATCAGGCCAGTAGATATAAATATATAATACTGTTTAATTAAAAAACAGAATATCTATTTCAATATGATAAAGATTAAAAATAATGTTCAAACAAATCATTTCATATATATATATATATATATATATATATAAATATATATATATATATATATATATATATATATATTGATTATTTAATTATTTATTTCTGGTCATTATAAAATTAGACCAGTACATAGCTGTATTAAAAAGTGTTCAATACAATTATATTGTAGAACTTTTGATTTTACCGTTTTTATAAGAACGCTCACGTAATGTGATTTTTTTTTAAAGATCCCTGTTTAAAAAAATAATAATAAATCCTCATTACGAGAGCGTTCGTGAAAGAAAACGGTAATAAATGTTACTGCAAATCTCCTGAACCTGACGATCCGTAGTGTGAAACCGCGGTAGGTTTTGGCTCACTCTAGATTTTTGGCTCACTCTAGATTTTTGTGTGTTTTTGCTCTACTATTGTATCTTTTCTTTCGTACTTTGTATTGAGCACTTTTTCTTGTGTTTGGTTCCGTTTGGGTTTTTTTCTTTACTGCGGAATCTTGAATGTTTTGTTCTTGTTCCGCGGGTTTCCTTTTTTTTCTCCCCATTTATCCGATGTCTTAGTACACCGGATTGTAACGGATTTAGGTTCTGTTTGTTAATGGTTTTTTCGGAGGTTTATTTTAGTATAAATTTACGGCCTGCATACTTACAGAGTCTATTTAGTTATTATTATTATATATATATATATATTTTTTTTTTATAATTTATATTTTAGAACATGTACATAATGTTTCTATATATATCCACGACAAAGGTACGTTTGTTTCAACATTGAAACTTCAATGTATCATCAGGCGGTGCGAAAAGTAATGGAAGGCCTCTTTCCTTCTATTGGTTTAGTTTTGTTAGAGGTGTCGGTGGGGCTTAGTGATAGGGGAATAAGTCTCTGACCGTTGGAATTTTTGGAAAGGGTGTTTTTTAAAGTGGTTGATTAATGAGAGTCTTTGATTTCTAGACAGATTTAACCTTGTAAGTTTTATTATCTAATGACTAATATATATATATATATATATATATATATATATATATATATATATAAAAGATTTTTTTGGGATCTGACGAATCGAGTTAAGAACATCAAAGCGGTGAAATATGTATTATCCAAGGTAATAATCGAAAATCCTTTATATAATATATAATATACAATATATTACTCTGTTAAATTAAATAAATGAATTTAACATTGAGTTCTCTCGAGTTCGTCTCTTTTGGAATTTACTCGGATTACATACCAAGTGTACTATGTTTTATATATATATATATATATATATATATATATAGAGAGAGAGAGAGAGAGACAGAGACAGAGACAGAGAGAGAGGAGAGGAGAGACAGAGAAAGAGAAAGAGAACGCGAACGGGAGACAGTATAAAAAATTCTTTTACAAACACAAAATCACGACATTACTCCATACAAGCATAAAAGGGTTTTCGACAAAATAATAAAATCATCTAGTACCATAGTACCATAATTTGGATAATTTTATTAAACAGTCAAAAGCTTTTCTATTTTTTTATTTCTTGATTTATTATTAGTAATACTTTTTTTTCTTTGCTTGTGTTGTCACTTTTTTACAAATGTTTTTTTTAAATAAGTTTATTAAAATCAACACTCAGAACTATTGAAGAATTTAATTTAGGACCAAATTTCGGAAAGAAAAACTATCTTTCAGGATTACAATGTAGCCATTTATACACCTTAGCCTAATGGCATGAAGAACGTTCTAGCGATATACAACATCTTAACTAGACACTAAAGTCACCAGATCTGAACAACATTCAAAATTTATAGTTTATTTTAGAAAACAAATGAGGAATCAATATCCTGGATTATCGTCATTAAGAGACTGGATACTTTTAATTAAAGAATGTATAAAATTTTCAGTCAACCCCAGGCAGAATTCAAGTTGTAATTATGCCAAACGCGGTTCTAACCAATAATGAATACATTTGCTAGAGATTTCAAGGGTTTTCTATTATCACCACTCCCGCAGCTTGTATGTACGCAAATCCTTCGCTTTTCAGTTATTAAGTTTAATGTTTATAGTAGAAGAACCAGCCTTGACGAGTGAGAACATCATGGCGGTGTCTTGACGTAACTTCGAAGTCGGCTCATTTAAAATGACAAACTCTTTGTTTTATCAACGCTCTATCTCCACCCCGATACTTAGTCAGTTAAGTGCCTTACGTGATACATGCATTGGGTAATCATCTCTCCAAAGAGACATGACTGACTGGGCAGAAGATTATCCCACCTTAGATTGCCATTACTTTCTGCGGTAGACTGGTTGCCAGCCAAGCCTACAGAACCCAATCTGTCCTTTTATTTATGTGTTTTCCTGATGTTAAGTATCAGTTTCAATTTTGTATCCATCCTATCCAAAACCCTTGTCGTTGGTTATGTGTTCCGTGCATTGTATGCTTCAAGTACTTCATTCATCATTGTCCAGCATTCGCTGCCATATTCATATACAGACATCACATAACAATAAATTACTCTCTTCTTTGTTTCCAGCGAAATTTTTCTCTCTCTCTTAATACTCTACTCAGTTTTTAGGAAAGCGTCCTTCAGTTCAGTGCCATACGTGATACACACTTTGGGCGATCATGTCTCGAAAGTGACATGACTGACTGGGCAGAAGATTATCCCACATCAGATTGCCATTACTTTCTGCGGTAGACTGGTTGCCACCCAAGGCTATAGAACCCAATCTATTCTATTATTTAACCCATAACTGGAGGAAAGAAACGGATTAATACCTTTCTTAAAGATATTTGCTTGTAAGTGAATGCAAGGAATCCAAATGGAATTCGAACTCGGCTTCCCGATTTCTCGTTTCGAGCCGATGACCACTGCACCACGACGCGCATCACATCACATATCGATAATTGACTTCCTCGGTTTTGTTGACGATAAAAACCAGATTGCCAAAATGGATTTTATTAGTAAAACCACTGACAAAACAACAACCTTAGCGTAAAACATTATCACAATCAAGCATTGTATATGATTTACTGAGTGAATAAATATGAGAGGAGAAAAAGATGAATGAACAGTCATTAAAAATTTAAAAGAAACGAGTCTCATTGGCTATAATTTTTGAAGGTCAAAGTTGACTGAAATGTAAGAAATCGAGAGAGAGTTCCACAAATATTAAGTGAGATTGAAGAAACTGTGAGCATAGAACTTCCGGTTACATCTAATCATTTAATTTGTAAAATGATGAGACATAGCTACCAATTCAGTCCTGCTAAAAAGAAAGAATACCGAATTTACCAAGAAGGAATTATCATCAGAATAATTACCATGAAAATATTTATAGAGAATGGTAAAGATAATTGAATGAAGCCTTTATACTCTTTCAGGACTGATAACTTTGCAGATTTTTCTTTGGATTTTGTTAAGAACCTCAAGAATACAACTCAATATAAAACCCATGTTCCTCCTTGTTAGTCATTTTTAATGAAATACACAATCTATCCCAAGGTAAATCGTGTGATCTTTTGTGGTTTAGCGTGTGTAGAAATTGCCTAATTGATTGTTCATTCCAAATACCTAAGCTATTAGCCATCTAACCAAATGGTTTTTGAAAATGTCTAATAGAATAGCCGAAAGTGCTCGATAATTTACATAATTTCTACATACATTAAATCGGGTAATAAATTTCTTGAAGGCACACAAGAAAAAAAACCGAATAGAACGTATATATATATTTCAGAATGTCTCAAAATGGTCAAACTTTTCATCTGGTGCCAAATGTGCTAAAAGATATTTTCTTTTACAATTCCTCCGTATTATTTAATAAATAGGATGTTCCTTGTGGTGCAGTGGATATCGATTCGGAACGACAAATCGGGGAGCTGAGTTCGAATTCTAGTTGAATTGCTTGCATTCACTTACGCACAAATAACATCAGGAAAGGTATTAATCCGACTATTCCCTCTCGTCATGTGTTAAATAAGAGAACAGATTAGGTTCTATAGCCTTGGCTGGCAACCAGTCTACCGCATAAAGCAATGGCAACCTACTGCGGGATCATCTTCCCAGTCAGTCATGTCACTTTCGAGACATGATCGCCTAAACCGTGTATCACGTATGACACTTAATTCACTGACTATTTAATAAATCAGTTTAACCAAGATCGGTATCTATAACAAATTTTCTTTTCAACCTAAAATTTAGAATTTTAAGTTACTTTTTCTTTTTTGTTGGTTGTCAAGTCGTGAATTTTAATATTAGAAAGATATATTTTTGTAAACAAAAACTTATTTCCGTTGCACATTTTAAATAACTTTTTAATGTGTTACAATTATAAATGTTAATTTAGAAAAACGCTTTTCCAAAGATTCATTTAAGAAAATAGTTCGTGGTAATATCTAATAAAGCCTGATCTGTTGCTATGACAAATATTTTAAGTATTTAAAGATTTGGAAGAAGCAGATGATAAAAACTTTGGTTATACAGAAAAGATTTTGTCAAGCGTTGACACGATTGCGTTATTTTTTCAGCGTCATTTTTATTTGGAACATTGGATGAAAATGACGAGAATGAAGAAAAAGTGATTATAGCTTTTTTTATGAAACCAGCTGTCAGAAAGTCATGAATTATAGAGCTATGACTTTTGAGAGCGAAGCGAGAGACTTGTATTTTTAGAAAAATCTAAATAATGATTTACTACAAATTAAAAATAAACAATGGCAAATTTGAGAAAAAAATATAAATAACACTAATATTAATTTAATTAAAATATTGACAACGTTTTGTAAAACGAGTGAAATACTCACTAAAAAGAGAAAAATCGAAAATTCTAATTTAATGTAAGCAATAAAATATATACGAACATCAATTGCATTCGTGTGTAAATATATTTGTAAACCATAGAAGAAAGATATATAAGAGTGGATAGACGTAAAAAGCATACATCCTGTCACTATGCTTCCTAAGAAGAATCTGTATATAAAATCACATTTTATTAACTAAGATTTTGAACAGGTAATATATATATATATATATATATATATATATATATTAGTCATCCACATACAAGCCTGTTTAGCTGTATCACAACTCATCAGTTTCGCTAGACATCTACTTGCTTCTGGCCAAGATGGAAACTCGACCGATTTGGTGTCAGTCAGAGTCGCTACTTCCTAAGCCATAGCGCATGGAATCATATATAACAGGCGTATACACACGCGTCTTTTTACGATTGAATACTTTAGAGTGGAAAAATTGAAAAAAAAACCAGTTACCAATTCGGCGACTTACGCATTACACTTCAGCAATGAATTGAGTGTATATACGCCGCTTATATATAACACGCTAAAATTTCCCTTCTCTGATTTCATGTGCCTACGGCTTAGGGTTTAGCGACTCCGACTGACACCAAATCAGCCGAGTTTCCATCCCGGTCGAAGGCAAGTGGATGTCTAGCCACACTGATAATACAGCTAAACAGACTTGTACGAATTTATATATATATATATATATATATATGATGGACTCTCCCGTCGATTTCGACGTATGAGGTTCAGACAACTTATATTTATAAAATTCATTTATGTTTTTGCCTCTGATGACTTTAGTCCAGCAAGAGATTTGCAAACAAGGTCGCAAATAGAACATGAATGTAGACTGACCGCTGCAGATAGTGGTGCCGCTGCTAGTCGTTTTGCTCTTTCTCGGTTTTCTTTCAGTTTGTTTCTGCTTTCAGATTGAAACTTCTGGAGACCTTCAAAACACCGTGATCGCCATTCTTTGCGGTCACTCACTACATTTTCAAGACCTCCATATGATATGTTCACTGCAGACACGTTACTCTTCAACTTGTCTTTGTACCTAAGCCAAGGCCGTCCCACATTCCTTCTCCCAACTGCCAGCTGACTGTACATCGCAATCTTCGGAAATCTGTCATCAGGCATCCTCAAGACGTGACCAGCCCACCGTAATTGCGATTGGATAAGTAATGGTTTGATTCCAGATATTTTGCATTTTGTGAACAATTCAGCATTTGAAATTTTGTCGCGGAGGCCAAGACCGCAAATGGAGCGTAGACGGCTTTTGTGGAATACGTCTAACTGATGAATGTGATGTCTGTACGGAGTCCACGATTCAGAGCCGTAAAGAAGAATGGAAAGAACAACAGCACGGTAAACAAGTATTTTTGTAACATCAATTATTTTCGGTTTGACAAAGCAGGCTGTAATTTTTCGGCATTTGTATATATATATATATATATATAAAACTCAACCTATAAAAAAATGGTTACAAATCCAGAATTTATTTCGGCATTTGTAAAAATTTTAGCCTGCTTTGTCAAACCGAAAAGAATTGATGTTATAATTTAATTCAGAACAAACCAAAAATAAATTTAATATCGAGAATAAATAAGGTTAGGTGAAAGTTAGAGGTGTTTACAGTTAAACATTGCAACATCAATACAGAAAGTCTCACAAAATTAAGAATATATACATCAAATCATACACACACAATATATACACACAGAATAAAAATACATGCACCAAATCACACGTGCACGCAAAAAAACAAGTTAATGAAAAAATATATGTACAACCACAAAACAGTAGTATCGATACAGACAACAGGAAAGTTTGTGAACGTGAGGTGGTAGTGTTTAATGCCTAATAAACAAAAATGATTAAGTATATATATATATATATATATATATATATATATATATGCACACACACGCGCGCATGTATATACATGTAAATAGGAAAACTCATCACATAATTAATCGGTTATAAATGAATATGTAGTTATTCATCAGCGGTCTGAACTAGGTAATTGTAATTGTTGATAGAAATGCTTGATTTATAACAGTTTAATTATGGGTTGAGTTTGCTTTTCAATATATTTGCTCTGGATAAGATACATTGAGCTTTCTATTTGATCTAATTGATATTCTAAATTTATTAGTTAAAAACTTTTTTTCTTTGATTATTCTCTTTGTCTTCCCGGGTTGCCATTCTCTCCTCTATATATATATATATATATATATATATATATATATATATATAGGAGAGAATGGCAGAGTCGCCGACTGACGCCATTTCGGTTGGGTTTCAATCCTGGGTAAAAAAGCAATCGGAGTCTAACCGTACTGATGAGCTGTGATACGGCGAAACAGATCTGTCTGCGGATGATAATATATATATATATATATATATATATATATATATATATAGTAATGAACTTAATCACAGTAAGTCAACACTAAAAATAATGCTAATAATAATATAAACCGTTTTATAACCCAGCGAGGCTATCTCGTTGGTTAAATAAAGGGGTAGAAAAAAAAGAAACAAACAGCGCACAAGAACAATTTATCTAGGGCTCGTTTGAAAGAAAAAAAAACCAAAAGGAAACCTTAACAGCAAAGTGCTCGATACAAAAGTACGAAAGTAGAGCAGAATACAATACAAAAATCTAGAATTGAACCACCACCTACCGCGATTTCACAGGAACGGTTCTTCAGGGCAAGAGCCTCTTGCCCTGAAGAACCGTTCCTGTGAAACCGCGGTAGGTGGTGGATCAATTCTAGATTTTTGTATTGTGTATATATATATATATATATATATATATATATATATATATATATATATGGCACTATCTCCCGCAGGGATACTTTCCCTTCTCCGTCGGGGATACTTTCGCAATGTGAGCTTGTGTAAAAAAATAATAATTTTAATACTATCAAAAACTTGTAAAATATGGGGGATAAAAAAATATAAATATTTTTACTATCATGTACTTCTAAAATCCGGGGAATATAAAATCTAACTATTTTTGGGAAAGAAAAGAAAAGGGAAATATGAATTTTTTTCCTTCTTTCGGGGGTTTGAAATGGACATTTCGATAAGCTGAAAACGTTTAGGCAAAACAAGTGTCAGAATTATTTGATAAGGTTAAGCGATGCCAAGATTCCTCGACAGACCCGCTGGTAAGCCAGAGTCTGTGGGAACTCGTAAGAAATCGAAATCCAACGATCCAGAGTATCGATTAAAAACAATGCTCAGACAAATCATTTCCAATTATCTGTTGTTATAGGTAATTTCCTTAATTTTCGTAATATATATCTTGAAATTATTTGTTTGAACATTATTTTTGATCGATACTCGTATTTAAGTAGATATTCTGTAATTCTTTAATTAAAGAGTATTATATATTTATATCTACCGACATGATTATTTACGATACATTTTTATTACGAAAATGTGTCATTCGGCAGGATTCGAATCAGCAACCCCTATCCACATAGGGGAAGCTACCATGTGATCTAGTATGTCTTAAACCTCTCGATCACGAATGACCATCAGTCTAAACGAGGTTTTAATCAAGCCTATATAACACACTTATCGATCGAGCCCCGCACGATTCGCATATATGTTTGAGTGAGCCCCGGTGGGTGGACGCGCGTTTGTGTGTGTCTTTGCGCACGTCAATGGGTGTACAAATGTGTATATATGTCTGCGTCTGTCATGACGGCAATTTTTCCTCCCACTTCCACAAATATACACGAATATACGTAGCCCTACATATAGCCAATTAAAAAAAAATAATACTCAGTTTGTCTGACGATCGCAAGAGCGTGAAACCCAGGGTTACAAACTCACAGCTATTTATATGTATATGTCATCTCTATCACCGATATTGAGCGCTCTCAAATAAGTACCACGCATATATAATATATAAATAATATAATATATATAGCAAATTGCATATATATTGATATTTATAATTATATACATACACATTTCACACACACACACACACACACACACACACACACACACACACATATATATATATATATATATATATATATATATATATTCTTAGCAATATCCTAATAAAGTCACATTTCAATCAGATCACAATACATTACATTGCATTTAGGCATATGGTTCTGGTAACATTTCGGTTGGTAACATTTCGGTCTTTCACGCGACGTGACTTTATAGAAGCCCATTAGAAATTTACAAACTGCGTCTGCTATTTAGTGACTGTTATCGTTGGATAGAAATGTTTTATGTCAACACAAGATAATAGCATCTTTGATGGTGGATGTCTTTATGTTGACCTTCCTGTAACCTCACTGAAGATGGTTAATGTGAACCGAAAGCTTAGAACCAGCATAATAAAAAAATATCCAAATGTTGGACAGTTTATCTCTTTATTTTCACCCGAAATTAAAAACCAAAATACGATGTTTATAACGGCTCATGATTAAACATAATAGACGTTCATTGTCTGTTATATTTACCAGTAAATACTGATACATTATATATATATATATATATATATATATATATATATATATATTTATATATACGAAAAAAATCGCAAGATCGCCAAGACCTACCGCGGTTTCGCACAACGGCTCGTCGGGGCCCTGACGAGCCGTTGTGAAACCGCGGTAGGTCTTGGCGATCTTGCGATTTTTTTCGTGTGTTTTTGCTCTGCGTGACTGCCTTTTTGTTAACCCTTTTTGGTTAGTTTAGTATCGAGCACTTTTCTTTCCTTGTGGTTCGTTCCGTTGGAGGGTTTTTTTTCTTTGCTGTGAAGAACTGTATGTATTGTCGGTCCTACGCAGTTTTCTTTTTTTTCCCCCTCTTTGTCCAAAGCTCTATAGCCGAGGACAATAACGGAGTTAGATTCTGCTGTTTATTCGTGGTCTTTAAAAATTACTTGTGTAACATTTTAAGATTTGAATACGTACAGAGTCGGTTTTATTATTATTATTATATTTATATATATATAGTCATCTGCAGACAGATCTGTTTCGCTGTATCACAGCTCATCACTACGGTTAGACTTCAATTGCTTTTAACCCAGGATTGAAACCCGACCGTCAGTCGGCGATTATACCCCTGGGCTATGGGCGTTCGGTAGAAGAAGACAGACTTTTTAGCGTGTATATTGTCATTATACCCGCCCAATAGCCAGAGTGCTCTAATCCATTATACTTTTCTCCATGCGAATCATCACAAAATGCAAAATACCACTTGTCTTCGCTGTTTATTATAAATATTTTAAATATATAAAAAAAGCACTGCTTAGTTTGGTCTAGTATATAAAACTCATTTAATAAAATCTAATTATTAGATTAAATTGCTTTTTGTTTTAAGAAGAATTCTTTCTCAGGCCGAGAACTTTCCAGCCTTTCCTCATGTCTAGTATGATGCGATCGAGTAATCAATTATCAACACTAGACTTTGCAAAGGGTCATTTGTCGCAAAGTTTTCTTACTTTTGATGATCATGAGATTTAACGGACAATGGTTTTGTCCATTACGCAGGACAGCAGGAAATTGAAATGACTGTACACAAAGTCCGCAAAGATTTTTGCTATTTTGATAGCGAATAATGAGTCTTTTGGAGACTCTGTTTCGGATATCAATGTGTCTGGGAATGGACAGACTCATTACCATTCCATCATCAGCCTGTATGAATGACGCAGATATTTACATGGCTTATCGCAAACTATTTAGACGTTGTCTAGTTCAATAAAATATTTTTTATTAAATTTACCTTCGTAAGACACAAGGTACAATGATGTTAACTGTGAGTCAGTAGGTGTGAAATTCAGTTCTCTGCGTAATGCAAACGCATGACATCTCAGGGAAAATATAAAACCTTTAAGCAATTGAAAAAAGAAATGTTTTCGACATCGGTCTTTCGAATTGTTTTCGACGGCAGACAAAGAAAGACATCCGAAAAAAATTTTAAACAAAGCAAAAGAATGCTTGAAGAAAGGAGTAGAATTTTAAAAAAGAAAAAATATATGACTTTCAGCAAGAAAAACAACTCAAGATGATCAGTCAGTTAAGTGCCGGGCGTGATACACGCTTAGGCGATCATGTCTCGAAAGAGACATGACTGACTGGGCAGAGGATTATCCCGCAGTAGGTTGCCATTGCTTTCTGCGGTAGACTGGGTGCCGACCAAGGCTATAGAACCCAATCTGTCCTGTTATTTGACTCATAACTAGAGGTGGAAGAAATGTATTATATTATTAAGTAGAAATAAGTGGGGGATCAGTGTATTACTTCATAACAATAGAAAACCGATCCCCCACTTTATGACCAGTAGAATCTTTAATCATGATTCCAACTATTATGTTCAGTCAGTCAGTTGTGCCATACGTGATACACGCTTGGGCGATCATGTCTCGAAAGAGACATGACTGACTGGGCAGAAGATCATCCCGCAGTAGGTTGCCATTGCTTTCTGCAGTAGACTGGTTACCGACCAAGGCTATAGAACCCAATCTGTCCTGCTATTTAAACCATACCTGGAAGGAAGAGACGGATTAATACCATTCCCAAGGGTATTTGCGCTTAAGTGAATACAATGGATTCAACTGGAATCCAATTATCTGGTTAATAGTCAGTCAGTTAAGTACCATGGGTGATCATGTTTCAAAAGAGTCATGACTGACTGGGCAGAAGATTTTCCAACAACAGGTTCCCATTACTTTCTGTAGTAGACTTTTTAAACGTTTATTGCTAAAACCATGCCATTTTCAATAGTGCTTCTCCTATTTAATTTTATTTAAGCAAAATGAAAACCCCAATATTCCAACTACAAATAGAAGAAACTAAAATAAAATAAGTAAAGCAATCGAAATACCTGGAAGGTTTTCTGACAGAGATAGAAAATGCGACATGGAATTCCAAAGATACGTTGTCATGGACAAGGGCGCATTTCAAAATGTAACAAGAGTTCTGAATTGCTATGTGATATCTGTCCTTCTGTGTAGATTTGAATGTTGGACGGATGAAGGATAACGGAAAGGCTTGAAGCAATAGAAGTATAGCTCTACAGAAGAATGCTGAGAATACCATGGACTGAGCACGTGAGCAACGATGAGCTGCTGGAGAGAATTCAAACAAAAAAAAAACTCATACTTAACATCAGGTTGAGACAGATGATGTTCTTGGGACAGGTAATGATGAAGGAAAGATTGGAGAATTTAATACTCACAGGACGGAAAAAGGGCAAAACAGGAAAAGAGGCATTATTGATAGGCTTGATTAGATGGTTGACAGAGCTGGTTTTTGGAGACATAGCAAGAGGGAAAATATTGAGAATGAAAAGAGACACATCCAAATGGAAGTCCATGATCGCCTACGTCATGAAGACAAAGAGGATAAGGCTAATAAAATCAAGAAGGCTTAGAGAATTTAACACTCACAAGGTGGATAGAAGAAAACATATAACGTGATAACCAACAAGGAACGTAATGAAAAAGTGTAAATAATGGGACATAGGAACAAGTTACATACAGAATAACAAACGTCGTCAATGTGACAGTTTTTCATAAATTATCAAAAGTATCAATAAGTTAAGTGTCATTCGTGATGGGCGATCATGTCTCGAATAAGACATTGCTGACTGAGAAATATTTTTCAGCCATAGGTTTTCATTACATACTGCGTTATACTGGTTGCTAACAAAAGCTATACAATGCAATCTGTCCTGCTATTTAACCCATAGCTGGATGGAGAATAACGGATTAATTTCTTTGCAAGGGGATTTATGCGTAATTGAATGCAAAGAATTCAATTTAGGCATAATTAATTGATTTAAAGATGGCAGAAAATGAAACAGGACAATCTGAAGGCGCAATAGCTGAAGAGGTTTTCCAAATTAAACAAAAGGAAAATTTTATTTGAAAGAAATGAAAGAATGTTCATTGTATGTAATATAAGTCTTTGAATATGGCAATGAATGCTGGACAATTTCCACACGGATGAAGTTCAGACTGGAGGCATCTGAGATGTGGTTAAACAAAGGATGTTAAGAATAACATGGACAGAGAATGGAAACAACCAGAAAGTTTTAAGGAAATTTAACAGATTGGAAAAGCGAAAGTTTGAGCTTCAGAATACATGATAAGAAGAAGGCTTGGAGAATTTGACACTCACAAGACATGTTGAAGGCTAGAGAGATAGAGAGAAAGAAACATTTTTAAATGGATAGGAGAAAAGGAAAGGAAAAGGAATTTAGAACAGTGTCAGGTTTTGCAAAGAATAGGACGTTGTGGAGTGCTATGGTCACCCACGTTCTGATTAATGTGGTGGAACATAAGTAAAAATGAAGAAGAGGACTTCTTTCGAAGATTAATTTTCATCGTTTTTTTAAGATACACTTATGACACTTTATGCCCGGGTTGGCTCGTCTAATTGTGACGCTCATTCTCGTCGACGGTCGTGACGGCACCAGTTGTGACCCTGCCACTCGGCTGGCCGGTTGGTTCGGTCGCTTGCTGGTTCGGGAACGGATCCCGCTGCGATGATGTCGAAACGGTACCTGCTGTGTCGACGCTTTCGGCCGCTGTTTCTGGGCGTCATGATCTCGTCACAAAAGCTGGTTTTGAAGACGTCTATTGCAACAACGGGCCACTGCCCCACGTTGTAAATTAATCTCAGAAAGCCGCGCTGTGCAATTTTAGTAGCAGTCTTTCCACTAAAACGGATGTGCGTTGTGGTACAGTGGATATCGGCTAGGAACGAGAAACCGGGGAGCCAAGTTCGAATTCCAGTTGAATCCATTGTATTCACTTATGCGCAAATACCCTTGGGCAAGTTATTAACCCGTCTCTTCCTTCCAGTTATGGGTTAAATAGCAGGACAGATTGGGTTCTATAGCCTTGGTCGGCAACCAGTCTACCGCAGAAAGCAATGGCAAACTACTGCGGGATAATTTTCTGCCCAGTCAGTCATGTCTCTTTCGAGACATGATCGCCCAAGCGTGTATCACGTATGGCACTTAACTGACTGACTGACTTTCCACTAAAACCAGACCGTACACTGGTGTACACTTGTGGTTAAAAATAAACATGGCACCAAAAAAAAAAAAATTGATAGAATAAATGAATAAAGTCGAACACGTCTGGAGAGTTACGAAGAATATCTTTATAAAAAAAAGAACAATTATTAGTCACAGTAGAGGACAATACAGTTGTCAAAATGATAATAATACAGTTATCGGAATTGCCAGTTTACAGCGAAGAGAGAGTTTGTTCTTTTAAAAATATCAGAGTTTTCAATCCTTAAATAAAAATGTATTTTCTATGTTACGTTAAAGTAAACAAAGCTCTTCAAATTTTCACTAAAGTCTTTTTATGTAATCATTAAATTTTCGTTAAAGTCTTTTCACATATTCTTTATAATCAGGGCTGCCAATTCTCTATGCAACTTTTAAATAGCAAAGTCCTTTCGGGTCCTTGTCGGAGTTTAACGGAGTTTACCGAAGTAGAGTGAACGAGGAATCAGAAATTTCGATTCTCCCATAATTAAAAAAAAAAAACAATAACGTTCTTTCGGGATTCCTATCGAAGGCGCATTATTCAGACTTAACTCTTTAACTTAATCGGCGGTAGGCTTCATTCGACATTAACTCTTTAGCCATAAATTCTGGGGTAGACGACCGGCCTTGAGTCATGCATCCCCCAGTTGGGATTCTTTTTACAAGGTCGTTACATTTCGACTCACCAACAATAAAACTCTAAACTCAAAAACTGATTTTTCTCGCCGAGTCCGCATTTTTATAACCACCCCCCAATCCTCTCCGGGGATTTGGCCGACTTAAAGCTTTTGACCAATGAGACAGTTTTCCACCAACACGATTTGCGGAGGAGCCGTGGCTCGACGAATTAAGTATACTTCCTTTCGATTACATCATATTTAGATTTTTAAATTCCCACAAATTTTTCTTCTCAGGGAACATCCGTTGAGGGATCTAACCTTACTTGAACTCATCAAGTAATCCCGACATTTTATTACGACTGCGACCGTTTCGTCAAATTTCCACCTGTCCCAAAATAATATGTATCGTATATGAAAAAGAAAGAAAACTATAATGAAAAAAGAAAAAAAAATATGACTTTTCTCTCTTTCCTTCTCATCTGTTAGCTAATTTATTTATTCCCCAGAATTTACAAGCACATGATAGTATTAAAATAGCTAATTATTCTATTCCCCGTATTTACAAGTATATGATCGTATTTAAATAGTTTTTTACATAAGCTCACATCGCGAATTACAATAAAGCACAACTAATAATAGTACTAATATTAATTTCTCTCTCTCTCTCTCTCTCTCTCTCTATCTCTCTCTCTCTCTCTCTCTCTCTCTCTGTGTGTGTGTGTGTGTGTGTTGCATTAAACCAAAAAAAAAAAAATATACCCGCCAGAGAGAGTGTCACAGTGTTTTGTATGGCGAATCATTAAAGTACCTAGTCATTAATATATGCTGTTAAAAATTGAGAAATTATTATAAAATAAGGATTGAAATTCAATGCTTTATGCTTGCCAATTATAAATTAAAAAAGAAAACTTAGTTCATGCTATTTGTCTATATTTCTGAAATGAGTTAGTAATTACAGTATTTACATTAAGCGGACTATTGTCCTCATCTTTGTTGCCAATTTTACGACGTTTAATAAAAGATAATTCTATTTGTCTATATTTCTGAGATGAGGTAGTATTTACAGTATTTACATTATTCGGACTATTGTCCTCATCTTTGTTGCCAATTTTACGACGTTTAATAAAAGATAATTCTATTTGTCTATATTTCTGAGATGAGGTAGTATTTACAGTATTTACATTATTCGGAGTATTGTCCTCATTTTTGTTGCCAATTTTACGACGTTTAATAAAAGTAATTCTATTTGTCTATATTTCTGAGATAAGGTAGTATTTACAGTATTTACATTATTAGGACTATTGTCCTTACATTTTTTGCTATTTGTACCTCGTGTCGGCCGTCGTACGCAGCCGCCTTTTTCATTAGGGTCAAAAATTGCAATATGAGCTGTAGTAAAAAAAATACTAGAGAAAACCTTTAACATTGGAAATACATGATATGATCTCTGGAAAAAAATACTAGAGAAAACGTTCAACATCAGAAATAAATGAAAAAACAATTAACATCAAAAATTTGCAATATGAACTCTGGTAAAAAAGGGTTACTAAACATTAGGTTTGTAAGTCCCAAACATTCAGTTGTTCTTGTCCTTAAAAACACATGGCGCAGTGGATATAGACGTTGGTTAATTCCTGACTTGACCTTTAGATTTGTCAGTTTTATTCCAGGCCACAGCATTGGTGAACAAGTAACTTGCAGGGTTAGAAGGAGATACCTCAAGACCTCCAAGAAAGACTCTTGGCAATAAATTGAGTTCATATACCCCAGTGATTGTAATAAAAGGCTCTTCTTGAAATTACTATCACCTGAAGAAGGCCGGAGCGTACAACGGCCGAAACGTCATATAAATAGCAACAAAGATGAGGAAAACAGTCCGAATAATGTAAATACTGTTAGTTAATGCTGGTTCCTTCATTTGTGTTACAATGGCTTTCTTTGCATGAAGTTATATATAATATTTTTAATATCTTTCTGACTATAATATATATAATATATTCACATTATAATATATATTCACAATATAATATATTCACATTCATAATGTATATTCACAATATAATATATTCACATTATAATGTATATTCACAATATAATATATTCACATTATAATGTATATTCACAATATAATATATTCACATTATAATGTATGATATAATATATTCACATTATAATGTATATTCACAATATAACATATTACATTATAATGTATATTCACAATATAACATATTCACATTATAATGTATATTCACAATATAACATATTCACATTATAATGTATATTCACAATATAACATATTCACATTATAATGTATATTCACAATATAACATATTCACATTATAATGTATATTCACAATATAGCATATTCACATTATAATGTATATTCACAATATATTATATTCACATTATAATGTATATTCTATTATAACATATTCACATTATAATGTATATTCACAATATAATATATTCACATTATAATGTATATTCACAATATAATATATTCACATTATAATGTATATTCACAATATAATATATTCACATTATAATGTATATTCACAATATAATATATTCACATTATAATGTATATTCACAATATAATATATTCACATTATAATGTATATTCACAATATAATATATTCACATTATAATGTATATTCACAATATAATATATTCACATTATAATGTATATTCACAATATAATATATTCACATTATAATGTATATTCACAATATAATATATTCGCATTATAATGTATATTCACAATATAATATATTCACATTATAATGTATATTCACAATATAATATATTCGCATTATAATGTATATTCACAATATAATATATTCGCATTATAATGTATATTCACAATATAATATATTCACATTATAATGTATATTCACCCAATATAATATATTCACATTATAATGTATATTCTGATATAATATATTCACATTATAATGTATATTCACAATATAATATATTCACATTATAATGTATATTCTATACAATATAATATATTCACATTATAATGTATATTCACAATATAATATATTCACATTATAATGTATATTCACAATATAATATATTCACATTATAATGTATATTCAATATAATATATTCACATTATAATGTATATTCACAATATAATATATTCACATTATAATGTATATTTAATATAATATATTCACATTATAATGTATATTCACAATATGATATATTCACATTATTAAAAATGTCGTGATTTAATGCAAGTTCCGTTATTACTATTCTGTGAAGCCTTTACTTTTTTTAGTAACTTTCTATCACTTCCTCTTCCTTCTTTTATTTATGTTTTTGTTTATCAAACTGCATTATGAGATTCTTTCCGCCATCGATTGTGATTGCCCGAAAAAATACAAACAAAAAAAAACACGCAACACATTATTTTTTAAAGTTCTGTCTAAACTTTCCTCGCCATCAGTCTTTTTAACCTGCTTGTTCAAAAGGGAATTAAAATCACAAAATAGGAAAGAAACGGAAAGCAAACATTGTTCTGAACAGAGTGATTACTAGTGAGTCAGTTTTAAAGATCTATCATTCGTGAAATTAGAAGTCAGAGTGAAAACCACTCCTGCTGATATACTATTTGAATATATTCTCTTGAGCGTCTTTTTTTGTGTGTAAATAGATTTGCTTTGTTTTTGTCTTAAAGACATTTGGCTAATGTCCATGATGGACGTCCTCCACTGAGACTTCTTTCTGAAATTAATGGCTGAAAATTCCAATACCAAAAAATGCAAAAGCCCTGTGTTTTCTGTTTATTAAATTAAAATAAAAGAATAAAACATTAGAATTTTTGATCAAGTCAAGACAAAACAAAATGTGTTTATTTTTTTAATTTTTTATTTTTTATTTTTTTTGCTACGATCAATGATACTTTGGTCCAATGGCATGATTCCAGTCTTTAGAAAGACTACCTTGACAATTACGTGAGTATGTCTTTTTTTAATCATATCGTCCCAAGGAAGGCATTTTACTGCCACTGATTTGCAAGGGGTTACATAGGATGAAAGTTATGAGAAAGAGTGACAGGTTATAGGGGTGTCAGGAAGTGGGTAAGAAAAGGATTAGAATACTGATGAGAGTGGAGTGGAAGAAGAAAGGAGCATGAGAGTGAGAATGCAGGTTAGTGAGATCGGAGATGACCATTGATATTACATTTAAATTCATGGAGATTGTAGTTGTCGGGAAAACAAGTAAATGGAAGGGAATTTCACAGGCGGGAAGTGCGAGAAAAGAAGCGGATGGAGTAGAATTTGTGTTTACAATTTATTGGTTTCACAGTAAAAGGGTGGAACCTAGTTACTAATATTGTTACAGAAAAGATCGATATTCTTCAGTTTCATAGTTTTATTTAAATCAATTTATAGAAAGACTTAAATAACTAAGAAATCTTTATTTGAAGTTTATTAATTCTATCATTAAACTCAATGAAATTTATTAATTCTATCATTAAACTCAATGAAATTTATTAATTCTGTCATTAAACTCAATGAAATTTATTAATTCTATCATTAAACTCACTGAAATATATTAATTCTATCATTAAACTCAATGAAATTTATTAATTCTATCATTAAACTCAATGAAATTTATTAATTCTATCATTAAACTCAATGAAATTTATTCCGTCTATCATTAAACTCAATGAAATTTATTAATTCTATCATTAAATTCAATGATATTTATTAATTCTTTCATTAAACTCAATGAAATTCATTAATTCTATCATTAAACACAATGAAATTTATTAATTCTATCATTAAACTCACTAAAATTTATTAATTCTATCATTAAACTCAATGAAATTTATTAATTCTATCATTAAACTCAATGAAATTTATTAATTCTATCATTAAACTCAATGAAATGTATTCATTCTATTATTAAACTCAATGAAATTTATTAATTCTTTCATTAAACTCAATGAAATTTATTAATTCTATCATTAAACTCAATGAAATCATTTGCTATACCTGTTGCCAGCAAAATTGCTTCAATTAAATCATGTTAGATGATGTTTTCTCAACAAAATGTGTTTTGCACACTAAAAGGTCTAGTCTACGATTTGTCTATGCATTGTATATTGTTCTCATTTGCTAGGTTTTTAGAGAAATTTTTTGAATGAATTCCAAAGAAAAATCTGCACGGTTACTGGTCATAATCTGGAATCTCGATCTCAGTCACATTCCCGTTGCTGTAAAGAATATCTGTAGTGTAGGAAGCTGGCTAATGTTTCTTTGATTTAGCCTTGTGCCATCAGTCAGTCAGTTACGTGCCATACGTGATACACGCTTTAGGCGATCAAAGAGACATGACTGACTGGGCAGAAAATTATCCCGCAGTAGGTTGCCATTGCTTTCTGCGGTAGACTGGTTGCCGACCAAGGCTATAGAACCCAATCTGTCCTGTTATTTGACTCATAACTAGAGGGGGAAGAAATGTATTATATTATTAAGTAGTAATAAGTGGGGGATCAGATTATTACTTCATAACAATAGAAAACCGATCCCCCACTTTATGAACAGTAGAAGCTTTAATCATGATTCCAACTATTATGTTCAGTCAGTCAGTTAAGTGCCATACGTGATACACGCTTGGGCGATTAAAGAGACATGACTGACTGGGCAGAAGATTATCCCGCAGTAGGTTGCCATTGCTTTCTGCGGTGGACTGGTTGCCGAACAAGGCTATAGAACCCAATCTGTCCTCCTATTTAACCCATAACTGGAAGGAAGAGACAGATTAATACCTTTCCCAAGGGTATTTGCGCGTAAGTGAATACAGTGGATTCAACTGGAATTCGAACTTAACTCGTGTCGTACTTAATCGAATTCTTCATGTGCAGACGTTCTTCTAATAACGGATGGGCGAATCCATGTTTCAAAAATACGTGTAGAGAAAGTTAGTCAGTCTGTTGACACAAAGGCAAAGAGAAAAGAAACTCTTTTGTTGTCCTGACCTTAAACAGATAAACATGGATTCCTAAAAGCTTGAAAATTCTGCCAGGTTCTCTATATTTCTATTATTTTATAATCATTTCATGCCATGCAAGACAATAAAACCACAGAAACGCCAGATATTACTAAATATGAAATAATGTAAGAAAAATAAAAAAACGTTATTAAAAAAAGGAACAAATCAATAAAAGAACAAGAATTAAGAAGATAGAAGATAACGATTGGCATTACATTTAAATCTTTGAGAATTAAAGTTGTCTGGGAAGCAGGAAGCCAAGAGAGATTTCAACGATAATTAAATGCAATAAACAACCAGTTGGTAGAAAAACATAGAGTTTGAAGTGTAGGGAGTTGGTGAATGCTTCTTTTGTTCGGCCTTATGTCATACTTAACCGAGCTCCCTACAGCTTACAAGTTTTGTAAGTTATAATCATCAGAAAGTTTTTCATCACCAGAAAGTTGGTATTCATTTGGTTGGAATATGTGGAATTGTGTGGAATAGCGTAAGTAGAATAAAATATACATTTTGAATTTGAAAATGGAAATTTTTTCGATACCCACTGTACCCAGTTTTTTTTCTCTCACTGTAACCGGATGCGCACTAGTGGGGAACCCGCCTTACCTCGGATGAGTTGATGAAAAAATATTATGATACTTGTTTCTGGAATGATCGTTGTTGTATCCATTTCCAGGTATATTTCAAAGCTGTCTATACCTCTGATGACTTTGGGCATCTCACTATGAGGTAATAGTAAACAAGCTTGTTTGCAAGAACAATTAAGACTCATTACTTAGTTCAATCTTCGCTGAATGTTCCATACTTTCAGCCTTCTGCCATTGTAGCTTAGGACGCTGGTTGATGCATCTTTGATTCGGCCTTGTGTCAGACTTAACCGAACTCTCTGCAGCTTACAAGGTTTATGCAGAGTTATACTCGTCAGAAGGTTTTTATCATCATCAGAATGTTGTTAGTCAGTTGGTTGGAATATGTGGAATTGTGTGGAAGAGTGGAATAATAAAATATACATTTCGAATGTTAAAATAGAAATTTATTAAAGAAAAAGACTAACATAATTTGTAGGAGTTTAATGTACACTTAACAACATTAAGAAGTTAAGTTAAGTTTGTGCAAAATGTTCATAGTAGTAATTGTTGAAATAGATAAGGTGAAAGAGAAAGAGGACAATGTCCGAGTCGCTTGAAGTTGAAAGTTACATTTTAGTGTTGTCTTTCTCGCTGCTTTCTTCTGACTGACTTAAGGAAGTCCTTTTATTGCAATCTAGATATTTTCGCACTTCCAAGCGAAGTCCTTTTGGTCTTGCAAGTCGCTCCCATTTATCAAAAATCATTTTAACACCTACTTGCAAAATCTGGTTTCGACTTTTTCTTTAAGCACATGGTCAATCCTTTTTCTATTTCGGAAAACCAAAATTTCACATGTTGGAAGAGGAAGAGTACAATGTTCGAGTTCACCTGAAGCTTCTGTCGTTACATTTTAGCGGTGTCTCTCGCTGCTCCCATTTCTGACTCTTGACTGACGTCGAAGTCATTTATATAGTCTTTTTGAATTTCACACTGGATCGACAAGTCCTTCCAAGTCTTACAAGTAGCACCCATTGGTCAAATATCATTTTAACACCTACTTGCAAAATTTAAGCCGCAAGTACGATAGTGTTCTTCTGCTTCTCTGTGCCCTGTCCTTTCAAGACGTAGGCAATCATGGCTTTCCACGTCTCCCTATCCCCTGGTGACTCTTAGCATGCTATCTCTTGTTACACCATGCAACCCTCGTTCCATTATCTACCTGATTAGGTCCTTCAAATATGCTATCCGCTGCTTTTCCCTGTCTCTTTTTCCGTCTATCTAGCGTGTTAGTATCAGGTTCTTCAAGCCCTCCTTCCTCATTACATGTCCCTGGAACTTTAACTGTCTCTTCCTGATGCTCAGTTTTAAGTTCCTTTTCGTTTCCATCATTTCCAAAACCTTATCATTGTTCACATGCTCAATCCATGATATTCGAATATTCTTTTGTAGAACACATTTCAGTTGCTTCAAATTTTTCCTTCGGCTTTGATGGTATTGTCTAGCATTCAATGCCATATTGAAGAACTGACACCACATAGCAATCCAGTACTCTCTTCTTTGTTTCTAGTGCAATTTTCCTGTTTCTTAATACTTTACTCAACTTCTGGAATGCTTCCTTCGCCATGCCAATTCGCCTTCGGATCTCGGTGTCGGACTTTCCGTCTTCTGTTATAACACTTTCCAGGTATTTAAAATTTAGTACTAGCTTGATTTTAGTATTCCCGATCTGCATTTGACATATTGGGCTGCCCTTTTTATGATGACAATGCATTCGGGTTTCTTGTAGTTTTATCACTTCTATTTTCTTTTCTGTGTTTGCTATATAGCATTGTATTATCTGTGTATCTTATGTTGTTTAAATTGTGGCTTCCGATGACGAATCCAGTTATGTCTTCTAGGATCTTCAAAATATTCTCGCTTTACCAGTTGAGCAGATCCGGTGAAATGACACATCCTTGTCTTACGCCCCTTTCTAACTTTATATATCAGCTGAATACTTTACCTGTCCGTATACAAGCGGTTTGCTGCCAGTAAAGATTCTTGATTACTCTCAGGTTTTTCCCAAATATATCAAGGCTACCGAGCATCTCCATCAATTCTTTTTGGCGTATTTTGTCAAACGCCTTCGCATAATCAATAAAGCACAGGTATAAGTCCTTCTTCTTTTGTATAACACTTTCAGCATCCTAATCATAAATATGGCGTTCCTTGTTCCAGTGTTTTTGACGAAACCGCACTGTTCTTGTCCTTTACATGGCCTGATTCTGCTTCAGTTTTGTCATATGGCTCATTAAGCTGATGGTTCTGTGGAGTTCGCACTCGGTTGCTCCTGGCTTCTTATGTAGTGCTATGAAGATCGACTTGCTGAGGTCATCTGGTATTACACCACTATTTTAAAAATCATTTAATATTTCTGTAATTTTCTCTAAGCCAAATTCTTTGGCTTTGTTTCTATTCAATTTGACGATTGCAGATTTCATTTCAGACATTAATATTTCCGGTCCGTCCTCATCTTTGTGCATTATTGGTTGCTCTCTCTTGTCGTGGAAAAGATCTTTCATATATTCTTTCCTTCGTTGGAGTATTTCCTCTTTCTCGAATATGATTGTTCCATCCTTGGATTTTATACATCCTGTTGAAGAACAGGTTTTGTGTCCTGTCAGTTCGGTAATCTTAAATTTCTCTTCTGTTTACGATTACTCATTCTGTTTAATAAAACCACACTTAATACATAACATCATTCTCTCCTTACTTTTGTGATCCTAATAGAATAACACATAGATTTCTTTTCTGGGTCATATTACTTAGATTTTCATTTTTTTTTAATTAATTTTATTTTGTTTTATTTTATTTTTGAATATTCTTATTAAAATTAGAGAGATTGGTATATTAGCCCGTCTAAATAAATTATAGATTATAACGACTTCTGATGATGTCTTAAATTTTCCTTTATATATATATATATATATATATATATATAATTTAACATTTATATTAGTACATATCAATAACTAATGTAAAGTGTACATTTTGTTTCTATATTGAAAAGACAATGTCTCATCTGGTAATTATTAATAAATAATCTTAGCAATTGTAGAAATTCTAACGAATGATCTTTTTGTAACAAGTGTTTAACAAAATATTTTGTGCATATGTGTTCTCTCTCATCAGTAGAAAATTCAAGGGTTACTAAAATTTATATTAGTTATGCAATGAATCAATTTAAGGAAACGGTTTTATAATCATCTCCCATTCTTCACTAATCCGGACAAACGATTAATGACTTTTTTTCTAAATATTTTTGGAAGTTATAAGAGGAGAATGAAACATGCAAAATTAAATAGAAAATTCTCAAACAAGCTAGAATTTCTAAATCGGTGAATGAACCATGCTTACTCTCTCTGCAAGAGAATTTGCAAATTATTAAGTTTCCTAATAGTGACCTATTACTAAATCAAAAATATGAAGCTACAGTAAATTGCAAACTTTAATTTTATAATCCTCCTAAAATCTTCCAACAAATCTCTTTTTTATCTTTTATTTATATTAGGTTATCTTTATTGTTCGATTTCAGTTTTAGGTGCCATATTTTGTTCAATATTTACGGGTAATATGCTTAGCCACGAATTACCTTTTTATATCTATTATTCTTTCTCTTAATATACTGATAGTACTTCTAAATTAATATATATATAAATTAATATATATATATATATATATATATATATATATATATATATATATAGTCTTGGGCATGACCGTGAACTGCATCCGGCAGCAAGGCCTCTTATTAGGAGGTTGTGAGTAGCGTGGAACCACCTGTTAATTGCTGTTGTTCCCAGGTCCACCCTGACCCAGAGTTGTGGCACGTGTTAGGGTCCCGGCTATGGGCAAATAGTTAACCCCCCCACAAACTGGGGTCAAAAGCCTATGAAAGCATACAAATAATTTTATAGAAATGTAAACATTTTAAAGGAAAACTATTACCAAGAATACAGTTTTGAAGAAAAATTATTACCATAACTCATTTTTAAAGAAAAAATAATTCTCAGCAAAACATTTTTGAATACAAAACTAGAAGACATTTTCAGTTTTCTAAAATAAAAAAGAATAAATGCAAAAAAAAAATTTAATTAAAATCTTACTAAATCAACCTTCTTACTATAACTAAACATATAAAAAAATAAAACTTAAAACTCTACCTTTTTGGCATTAAATAACCTATAGAGGTTGATATGTCGTCAAACAAAACTCAAACTCAAATGTATATATATATATATATATATATATATATATATATATATATATATATATATATATATTTTACTTGTATTTTTATTTTATTTTTATCTGTATTTTATTTTTTTTGTTTTTAATTTTATCTTTATATTACCTATAGTTCATTTTGAGTTCTATGGAATGCTTTTTTTGTTTTAGTTTGTTATTTCCTTTAAAATTCCCAAGATATGAATTTCAACATTGTAACTTACTGTTACACTTCATTTTGGTTCAAAATTGAATTTCAGTTTTTAGCATCATTTTCTATTGGCTTAAAACTTTCCTAAAATCTTTGTTTATTTTTCTTTACTTACAACTCTTTTTGTCTCGTTGTAAATGTTTTTTTACTCATTTCCTTTTGCCTTTTTCTCTTCATTTTCTTTATAGTATTTCTTATGCTCTCTTTCATCATTTTGACTTTCTTTTCTTTCCTCTTTCTTTTCCGTTTCTTGAGTTATTTTTTCTTTTCTTTCCACTTCCTTTTCTAGTTGTTAATTGTCATTATACTTCTCTCCTTTTACCTTTTTCTCTTCATTTTCGCTATAGTATTTCTTATGCTCTCTTTTATATCAATTTGACTTTCTTTTCTTGGTTTCTTCTTTCCTTCTATTTTTTTCTTTTTTCTTTTTTCTTTATTTGCCTTTTACCTTGTATGAAAATATTTCAAAACTGGAAAGTGAAGTTGATTTTTCATAAAATAAATTTTAAAAAAGCGTTTATTACCATCGTTACTACTTACCTAATGAGACATTGTTTTTCATTGTTTTTTCAATGTTAAAACAAATTTTACAATTTTGTATGAGTTATTTAGATGTTCTAATGTACACGTTAAATAATAAATATTTATTGCTTTATTTTCATATTGAACTGTGTTTTGAATTACTGTTTGTGGCGTTACAATTTCATTCTCGGTTTTTTACATTTGCATACATATATGTATATATATATATATATATATATATATATTAATTTTTGTGTATTTAGTTAGCAAATTTTCTTTTAAACATGTCATATTAAATAAATTGCAAACAATATGTTTGCTTATTTTTAATAAGATACGTTCATACTCACGGATAATCTTTCGTGTATTACAATGAAAAAATGTACCATCCCTGTCTCTTACGAATAGATTACTATCTTTTTTGGAGTCTCTGCTAAAGGCTTTATTTGAAAACCTTCTATAATAAAAACGATCCGAATGAGGTTAAAGAAAGTTTTGTGTCTAGTAATACTTTTTTCTTTTCGAGTATGAAATGTCAATTCCCACATATTGACCACTTGACTCCAGTTCTTCCCACGTTCTTTCCACATCATCTCGCGAATCTTATTTTTTTCTCTTCTTGCTTTCCTGCAAATGTTATCACACTGCACTTTCTATTCTTCTCTTGCCATTTCTTTAAACTTTCACTCTTCTCTTATGTAGCCCCCTGCGCACCAGTGACCGTACCGCCTTGCTTGGGGTAGAACGATTAAAATAAATATCTGGACAATTTAAATTTTTAATGTTGAGAATAATGTTGAGAGATCGGCTAATTCATTTTTCTACTTTTGTCAATTATAAAAACCATATTATTGCAGATCATTACACCGGATGAAGACTTAATCATAAATCATCCAAAAAGTTATGGAAAGAAACATTAACAATCCAAAAATTATTAATAGCCTTTTTAATTTTAATTTACAGTAAGAACAATCTTGTTCTGTTCATATAAAATATTATTACTATGTTTACTAATATGTTTGAGTAATACAGAGGCTTAATTCTCGAAAATATGGTATTTAAAAGACAGAATCGTCTTCTAATTTTGCTTCTTCTTGAGTTTGTTAGCTCGTTAGTTTCTACGTACGTTACGCCTTGCAAATATAAGATAAATAATAGATAAGCCGTTTTGATCGCGAGGAAAAAGCAGAAAGGTCATATCAAAGACGCATTTTGTTTTCAGATGAAAAAACGAAAGAAAGACAAGGGAAAGATAAAGAAGTGACAAAAAAGGCATATATAGTGTTTAATTTCTGCTTTAGTGAAAACTTGTTAATTTCATTTTTTTTTCAGTTACACATTTAAATAACCGAATCCATAAGGATGTTTGTTATTACAATGTTTTTCTTAATGATGTTACACTCATATATTTAACCATTCAATATAGGAATTCAAGCGTGTATTTTATAACTTTAGAACTCGCAAAGATCTTATTCAATGATTAACTTAAGAATTATGATACTTCAAAAAAGTCGATTGGTAAAACTGTGACATTTCCATCGATATTTCTCGTCCTGTTTAATTTTCTTCGTTAAAATGCAAATAAAATCAAGAAGGCTTAAAGAATTTAACATTAACAAGTTGGATAGAAGAAAAGATATAACGAAACAAGCAACAAGGAACGTAATGGAAAAGTGTGATTAAAGAGGCATAGCAACAAGTTACATAATAATAAAGGTCGTCAATGTGACAGTGTTCCATAATTAACAAAAGAGTCAGTCAGTTAAGTGCCGTTCGCTTGGCGATCATGTCTTGATAGAAGCATTACTAACTTGGAACAAGATTTTTTACAGTACGTTGCCATTATTTTCTGCGGTATACTAATTGCTAACCAAGGTTATAAAACCCAATCTGTTCTGTATTTAAACCATAGCTATAGGGAGAGTAACAGATTAATACCTTTCCTAAGGTTTTTTTGTGAGAAAGTAAATGCAATTAATTCAAATAGAATAAAACTCATCTCGTTCGGTGAGTCGAGTTCGAATTCCACTTGAATTCGTTGCATTCACATACAGTCAAGGAAACTGTAAAAGATTGCCGCTCATGTCCTAAACAGATATAAAACTGTTATGGGAAAACACACCTATTCCTCAGATAATGGATTCTTCATCCTATATTAATAACAGTTAACAGGAAGTTAACAGAAGTTCTTGATAAGTTCTTAGGAGTTCTTAGGAAATTCATAGGAGTTCTTTAGTTCTATTGGAGATCAGTAGAACTACTAGGCAGTTGATATTAGTCGGCAGTTAGCCGAATACTAAAGAATCAGCTTTCATTACCAAGTTCCTGACATTTTGGGTGCGTTAAGTCGATTAGCAACCGACATAGCACAATTATAACCGTCAGTGCGAAAACTACTCCACAACACACACACACGCACACACACACACACACACACACACACACACACACACACACACACACAGAGAAACTGTGTAATCCAGTCAAGAATGAAAACATATAAAGTGGAATAAAAATGTTAATAAACACTTCGTATTGACTTCTTTAAAATAAATAATATATTTTTGCTGTCTGTTTGTTCCAGTTCTTTAAAATTGTTAAAATTGTTTTGAAATTCTTTCCGAATCAATTAATATAAAAATAAAAAATAACTCTATTAATATAAAAACGAAAAGCCACTCATTACTTGAAAGATTCTAACTGCACTGTTAGAGAAAGCTAAAATACAATATGATAAAGAAAATTGAACTTCATAATAAATAAATTCCCTCCGAGCTGGTTTACGTCCCAACCTACGTGTGTAAGCCACGATTCAGTTCTTATGATTGGGGTGTGTGTCACT
>JBBBDQ010001269.1:1677500-1920000 GCA_037127315.1 Ascarosepion bandense
GAGCAAAGTTGATGTCTATGATTGCCTACGTCTTGAACGGATATGTCACATGAAGAAAAAGATTGCTTTCAGAAGTTTAAAAAAAGTTGACACTAGAAACATTACACTTTACCACTCCATTTAGAGCTGATGATTATTCCAGCTAGTGACCTACATTTTAAACCAGGGATTTCCGAATTGAACTTGCCTGTTGTCGCATTGGTATCATTCTTTTGTGACTTTTAAATATCTCCTCGGCGACCGGCACTCTTTTTTCTAGATACTGCAAAGTAAATTAGGCCGAACATCATGAATATAGATTGTGTTGTCAAGCTAGACTCTGAAAAGCATCTTCTTCTTTTATGTGCCATGACCCTTCAAGATGTAGGCGATTATATCTCTTCACATCTTCCTTTTCCTTAAATAAATTTTGATTTTTTGCTATTTCTCCCAAAAACTGTTCTGACATTCATTTTCTCATGTATGTTTCGAGCTAGTTTCCTTTGTCCATCTTCCCCTGTTTCTGACTAGTGGGTATCAGTTTTTCCAAACCTCCTTCATCATTACGAGCCCATATGCAACATTTCCTAAGTTGAAAGTTTTCCTCAGAGTTTTTAGCGCAACATATGGTGCATAATTGGAGTAGATAGACTAAACTATCGCCCGGTTCCCACTCCACCCATGTCTATTGAACAGGTGTAGAGGCTCATCCCTTGTTCCCTGTTTAGGATGTGGTTCCGTGCTTTCTCTTTTCCAATCTTTTCATTCTTACGTAGCCCCTGCGATTCAGTGGCATTACCGCCTTGCTTGGGGTGATATGATTAAAAAAAGAAGTTAAATATTTTCTTCTTTCTTCTATATTTTTCAAGACACAGGTGATCATAGACCTCCACACTTTCTTGACCATTTTATCACTTGAGAGATTTTGTCTTGTGATTTCTCCCAAATCCTGCACTCTCAGCCATTTGCTTAAGACCATCAAGTATGTCACGGATTATTTTCCCCTGTGGCATTTCCTCTCTATTTATCATTGAAGCATCGGTTTTTCCAAGCCTACCTTCCTCTTCATTTATCCCTGAAATTTTAATTGTTTCTTCCTGATGTTAATTATCAGTTTCATTTTTTATTATATTTTCTACAAAACCTTTACAGACGGCTGCTTTGTAGAAACGACTCCCAAGATGATATTTCCCCGATTAAAACAATATTAACGTGTTCAAGCATAGGGTCAGCCGTTCTCTTCCCTACTTATCATCATTAACTCTGACTCTAACACTGAACACCTCTATCATGTGTGGCTTTTGGGCTGTAGGCAGGGTGAAATTCGACTTAAAATAGAGTTATTAATCATTTTAGAAATCTGGTTTATGATAATGCGTATTATGAATGAAAGGAGATGATAAAATGTGAAAGTTATGATGTTATGGAAGATAATAAACGATTATGAATGGAAGGAGGTGATAAGATGTGAAAATTATGATGTTATGGAAGATAATAAACGATTATGAATGGAAGGAGGTGATACGATGTGAAAATTATGATGTTATGGAAGATAATAAACGATTATGAATGGAAGGAGGTGATACGATGTGAAAATTATGATGTTATGGAAGATAATAAACGATTATGAATGGAAGGAGGTGATACGATGTGAAAATTATGATGTTATGGAAGATAATAAACGATTATGAATGGAAGGAGGTGATACGATGTGAAAATTATGATGTTATGGAAGATAATAAACGATTATGAATGGAAGGAGGTGATACGATGTGAAAATTATGATGTTATGGAAGATAATAAACGATTATGAATGGAAGGAGGTGATACGATATGAAAATTATGATGTTATGGAAGATAATAAACGATTATGAATGGAAGGAGGTGATACGATGTGAAAATCATGATGTTATGGAAGATAATAAACGATTATGAATGGAAGGAGGTGATACGATGTGAAAATTATGGTGTTATGGATTATAATAAACAATTATAAATGAAAGGATATGATAAGATGTAAAAATTATGATGTTGTGGAGGACAATAAACGAATTACATTTAACATGAAGAAGCAAAGATGTGAAAAATATGATGTTATGAATGATAATAAACTATTATGATGAAAGTAGATGATAAGATGTAAAAATTATGATATCGAGAATAATAAACAAATAACTTTTGACATGAAGAAGCTAAGATTTAGCGTTCAGTTAAGTATCTACGCGTTTAGCTTTTTAATTGGAATAAGTGAATATTCTTCTTGTTTGCTTCCCTCAAGGACGTAGATGCTTTTGGCTATCGTCTTGTCTTTTTGAGCTCTTAATAAAATATGTCATATTTGTATCTCTTCTAATCTTCATTCTGCCAACCATCTGGTTAATATCTATATGCCCTGCCTTTCTCTAATCTTCTATCCTTCAATATGTCCTGTCAGTATCAAATTGCATAAGCTTACTTGTCTCTTCATATGCTCGAGAGACTTCAACGTGTCTATTTCTGATATTATGTAAAGTTTACTTTTGTTTCCATTTTCTCTAAAACGTAGTCGTAAATCACGTGTTACTGTAAGCTTTTCCTTGGTTCAGGAAGAGGTGACTATATCTCAATCAGCAACGATATACATTCACTAAGATTATGTAAATACTGCTCGTCTATATTTAAGTTAAAAAGCATTTACCTTAAAAATGAGAAAATAGTATTTATTTGGATTTGAGTCGATAATCAATGATTTGCTTCGTGAATATACAGGGGTGTGCACTTCAATCCGGAAAAACATATACTGAAAAAATTGTTTATTCAGAATGACAAATATTTTCATGACAAATTGCTTTATAACAATTTTGTCTGATCTCTCTTCTACCATATTATTCAATCCAACCCCTTCCAGCTTCACTCACAGCCTGCAAACCTCCTACAGGCGTTGGTCACCTGCTATCTGGACAAGTTGGCCATGGCCTCGATGATGGCAGCCCTCAGGGAGTCGACAGTATTGTGTACACGTTTGTTGAACTCTCTTTCAAATTCTTCCCATAGGTAATAGTTGCAAGGATTCCGGTCTGGGCTATTAAGGGACCAGAACCCCTTTGACCAAAACATGTCAGCTTCTCGTCACACCAAGCCTGGACAAAATCAGACGCATGAGCAGAAGCTCCGTCCTGTTGGAAGAGACATGGATGCCCTGCAGCTACCTGAACTATCCATAGCTTCACAATATTCTTCATGACATCCAGGTAGACCTCCTTCGTCATGGTCTGATCTTTGCCAAAGAAGTTTGGAGGCATGACGTTCCCGTAATCGGAGATAATAACATCGGAGGTCCGATATTTTATCTATAAGGAGTCAGGGACTCACCCCAAGCCTCATCAGACTCTTTGAAGGTCTTGGCAATATCGTACACAGTCGATCTTGAGAAAATTAAAATCTCAATAATCTCTTTAAACCTGCAGCTACAACATAGGGCTACAATAATTGCAGTACGGCGCCGCTCGAGTTTACTGGACATTTTGCTTAATTTGTTCTCCATTCAACAGATTGTTGTCAGACAAATCTGAAACAAGAAAAATTTGATATATTTTATCGTCGAAATGTGGCCTCCCTCTGTCTCTTCTATAAATACTTTCATGGCTTCTGCTCGGATGAGCTTAAGTCACTGATGCCTCCTCAACAGGTGTTTACCCGTGCAACCAGACTGGCAACTGGGTCCCACCCATTCACAGTCAGGTTAGCCAAATGCAGACGACAATTCTACTCCTGCAGCTTCCTCTCTCGCACTTCCCGCCTGTGGAACTCGTTCCCATATTCTTGCTTTCCTGACGGCTACAACCTCCAGAAATTTAAATGCAAAGTTAATACTCACCTACTAACTACTGGACTCTAGCTCTCTCCCCTCCCCTGTATAACCTTCCCTTTCTCTCCTTCTATGTATCTGTCATCGCACCTTCTTTCTCAGCTTTCTATTGTTCCTCTCTAACTAGCTTGTACTCCTCACTCTTTTCTAATTAATCTTTCTACATTTATGTAACCCCCTGCACATCAGTGGCGTTTCTGCCTTGCTCGGGGTGAAATGATTAAAAAAAAAAAAAAAAATTATGCCAAGTTAAAATTAATCCGGATTGTAGCGCACCCCTGTACAATTATTAGTCGTTTATATTTTATGAGAAAAAAAACATGATAAAGTAGAAAAATGTTTATCACTTTTTTTAAATAATAAAATACTTTATTTTCTTATTACTTAATTGTTTGCTTTCTCCTTTTTACTGATTTATTTCATCATGAGATTACAGGAGGTGATTATCAATAATCTTTGCCGTTGTATTAGTTTTTGATTAGGCGACGTTGTTTACGCTGACGTTGATTCACAAAATGGCTGTTATGTTTAATTCCCGTCTACTTTCTTACATATGAAAGGACAAGGCAGTTTAAAGGCAACACAAAGATTAGAGATTAAACACTATAACAAACTTAGAAGAAATAAAAAAGTTACATTAGGGGGAAACAAACAAAAGCATAAAAAAGAAAAAATTAAAAATATAAATTGGAAATATGCAGAAAAGAATTAAAGACGGAATGAAGGGATTGTGGTTTTCTGAACCTGATGACAAAACCGTGTCTTCTTCTTCAATTCTCTTAAGTCCAGAAATACAGGCAACAGAGATATATTGTGCAGTTTCAAAATAAGCACTTATTAATCAACTATTTGTATATTTTAACTATCACACGTAAATTGGATACAAATCCGTTCACTGGTTAAATCATCAACATGTTAATAATCATCCCCATACGTCTGGTTCTGGTGGTAGTGTCGCTGCGTATTTGAGCACCGGAACAGTTCCCTTTATATACCTCGGCTGAAATCTGGGAATATATTTTATTCTTGTGTCTTTGGCAAACAGAGCTGGCAGAATCTATCACACCCCTACTCAAACCACCACCGATGTTCACTAACTAGAAGGTACGCCTGGGTCCCACACACCTAACCGCTGATTCGATCGAAGAATCCGCCACCGTATCTGTTAATTTTCGTCTTGGAATCCATCTTCCCTGTAATCTCCTCATTGGCGGTGTTTTTAGCTATGAATCACAGTCTATCCTTTTGTCCGAAAAGACCGATGACCCTTTTTAAAAATCCACAAGCCCTTTAAAATCGTTTGATGGTAAACCTGCTGTGAAAATCCAGGTAGGAGTAAGTAGTTTAGTCACCGATGAACCAATGATGTGCCATCTAGTACTGAGTACCAGTAGAACTCGTAATGACACGGCATGAAAAAATATGACATATATTATGTGACATAATTTTGTATAGAAGGGTATTTACATTCAACAGGTGCTATGAAAGAGAAAAAATACGGAAGTTGGCTAGCAGAAGAAAAGAAATAATGTTATGAAAATAAATATTATGTCGAGATAAATTTCAAATTCAGATGTGGAGACAGAAAATATTTATAAAATAAATATTATTGCATTGAAGGAATGTATTGTGCCTTGTGTTTTGATAAGCAGGGTAGCCAAGATCAGATAATGTAAACCTCAAGATTATTGCTGTAGACAATGTATCTGGGACATGACGTGCGCAGGGTGAGATTTGGGCGATATATAGATCGGAAGACATTTGAGTTGGAGTAGTAGACAGTCGCAGTTGATATAGGAAGATGCACCGAGGGAATGTCTCACATTTTTATTGTATCTTTACTTTTCTATACTTTAATTAAAATGTACGCATATTATAAATTAACTAGCAGTATAGCCCGCGTTGCTCGGGTATAATGAAAGCTTTAAAATGAATCCATGGTTCTGGACCACAGACTCTTTGGACGTTGGCACGAAAGACTAAAAAGCAATAGTTGTTTCCAGTTAAAGTGAAATTGTAGACTGAAAGAAAAATGAATGGATGTAAGTCAAATTTTGATTTCCTGGTATCGATATCAAATAAGTTTTTTCGTCGTAAACTAAATATTGAAGGTTAAATAAGTCCTCTGAGTAAATGGTATCATGGCTGAGACTGAGAACCACAAATATACTTACTTAGAGCCAAACACGTAGCAAAAACTAAAATAAAAATGCTGAAAAAATACAGACATACGGGCAGATAAACAGACACACACACACAAACATCTTACCTTTTATATATATATATATATATATATATATATATATATATATATTATCAATTTTCTGCACTATTGTAAGAACTACAACCTTGAAACTTCTGAATATCGTTTCTTATGAATTTGTCTATGAGTGTATAAATTTGATTAAAATCGGACCATTTTTTCTATAACCCTATTTTTTCGATTATCGATTTTTTATATTTATCAGAGGTACCCCGACACAAACCCTAGCCAAGAACACTCGCAGTCGCTTATACTACAACTGTGTAAATTTCCATGAAAATTGGTTCAGCTGTTTCGGAGTCTAGACATCTCACCCAGGAACCAGCTCCGGAAGCCATCAGCTCATTTTACAGCAATACAGCCACACAAGGAAAAGTATCACCAGAAACATCCACAGATTCGGGGTAAATGACTAGTTTCCTTTGTTTCTCTACATTCACTGTGCAGAGTTGGTTCAGTGCTAAAGAGCTTCTTAGTGTCTTTGTTTCCTTATATATATATATATATATATATATATATATATATATATATATATATATATATACAATGGCTACTTCCCGTTCAAACCTTTAACCTATTTTGGTAACAGCTGGATCGAAGATCCCAGTTTTTGCTGGAAGGCCGACCGATCTGAAACCATGGCTAATGGCATTAAAGAAAAAACAAAGGGTCCATGAACTAACAGACCCCGAATTAATTAACTTGGCCTATGACTATTCAGATGGAGTCGTATCCGAATGGATTGGAAGCTATCTTGACGACCATCCAGACACTTCCAGTGAAACCTTATTCGATGAGATCACAGCACAGTATGGGGAGTTTATAAACCCTGCTGATGCTGCTCGAGCATTGATTAGGGTGACGCAAGGAAAAAATGAATCGCTTGCGGAATTAGCTAGTAGAATGTCAAGTCTTGCAAGGCTGGCTTATAGGGACTCTGAGCTGATAGAAGGGTCAGCTATACAAGTACAGCTGGTCGAATTCTTCATTGATGGGATAAACAATTCCTTCATTAAAGAAGATGTGGCAAGAGCTAAACCGAAGACACTGTCGGAGGCTTTGTCATCAGCCAGAGAAAGTGAAAGGCTCTATGAGCGACTTCGTGTGTGTCGGGAAAAGGAAAAATTTAATAATAAATTTTCAGGTAGAAATTATTGACGACAGGAGGGAATAGGCTCTCATACAGTACTAAGGGAACCGAAAACGGAGGGTTATCATAAAAAATGGGCTGGAGAGAGTCATGGTTGTTACAGCTGTAGACAACCAGTACCAAAAAAGAAAGGGATTACTTTAAACCAGCAGGAACGCTGGAATTGTGACAAACAAAAGTGTCCGAAGTCTGAAGGCCGTAATGTAACTTACTGGAATTCAGAGAAACGAAAAACCAAGACACCGGAAGAAACTAAAAGTTGCAAAACTAACCATATTCAGTCATTAAAGAAAGGAAAGAATAGGGTTACTTTAGCTCCTAAAATAAAAACAAAACAAAAGAATTCCTTCTCGAAACGGGAAATGGTTAAAAGTCCCAATACAAAAGGAGCTGAAGAATATGAATCATTCACACAAGGCTCGGACATGATATGTAGGGTAGATATCATGGGCAAGCAGGTGGAAGCATTGATAGAGTCCGGATCAGAAGTCTCGCTTCTAAAGTCCTCATTTTCTGAAGACTTAAAAAATAGCAAAATGAAATTGAAAGATTCATACTTAACAGTAACCCAAGCAAATGGGGAAAAATGGAACTAAGTGGCATGATCCACCTACCTATCAAAATATCGGAAAGATTAAGACAGGTTAAAAATTATACATTGCACCTGACTTGAACCAAACCATGATTTTAGGGGAGGATTGGTTAAAAATAAATAAAGCACAATTGAGTTTTAATCCAAATCGACTTACGATAGGAGGGGTAGAAATTCCCTTGGGTAGTAAAACCAGCGGGGAAATTAAAATCTACTCTGTGGGCAGTGTAAAATTACCCCCACGAACTGCTATTTCCTGCGCAGCCAAACTAATGGTTTTCTACGTTTCCCTATCCCTGGTGGCTCTGAGCACGCTTCTCCTGTTACACAGTGCATTCCTCGTTCTGTCTTCTACCTGATTAGTTCCTTCAAATATGTTATCCGTTGCTTTCCCCTGTCTCTTTTCCTCTCTTTCTGGCCTGTTAGTATTCTCCAACACCTCCTTCCTCATTGCGTGCCCCAGGAACTTCTTCCTGATGCACAGTATTAATTTCCTTTTTGTTTCCATCATATCGAAGACCTCATCATTGCTCACATGCTCGATCCATGAGATTCGCAGCATCCTTCTGTAGAACCACATTTCAGTTGCTTCAAGTCTTTACTTCATCATTGATGATATTGTCCAGCATTCACTGCCATATTGAGGGACGGACAGCACATAGCAATCCAGTACTCTTTTCCTTGTCTGTAGCAAAATTGTCCTGAGCCACCCTAATAATGTGTTCCAGTACACATTGTCTGCCCTAATCTATGGATTTCGGTACACATTAGTCACACTAATCAATCGATTCCTCTACGCATTAGACACTCTAATCAATCGATTCATGTACATATTAGCCACGCTAATCGATTGATCCCTGTACACATTAGCCTCCGTAATCAATGGATTCCTGTCTAAATTATGTTGATATAAAAACGAAATAATATAGGGAAACCATAATTTTATGTACAAAAGTTGTTTAATCGACAAAAATTACAAATTATTTGAATTAATTTAATTTTCTTTAAAAACAACAGAAGGAATACAATTACACAAAATAGAGTACTGAGGACTCGGCTGAATAGAATGGTTAAAAAAAAATTAAAATTTACCAGAAGAACAATTGCAGAAAACAAGAAAAGAAAGATGTTTGCTGATACATGAACTCCTTCTGCTTCTCTTGAGTATGTTACAGCAAAATTAGTTGTTATTGCTATGGAAAAACACCTGTCATGAAATGTATTAGAGAAATAAAGAAAAGAACGGGGTATTTATGAATTACAAGTTCAGAATGAAGTAAAGAGAGGAAACAAGTAATGAATTTAAATTTCAATTGATGCAGAAAGCATAATGAAGAAAAATGAATTAAAAAAAAATTTGAAAAAGAGAGTCGGAAAAGAGGAGGTATAAAGAGTAACGAAACACTGGAAATAAAAAATGGTTCTTTCATTTTTTGTATTTTTTTGTATCATTTCACGTCGATTAATATTCGTTTATCTCCATCGGTCTTTCTGCAACTTTGAAAATTCACTTTAATAAGTTTAAACGAAAGCAATATATACTTTTAAAATATCCGTTTCTAATTCCATAAAATGTTTTAACAACCAGAAAAATATTCAAAGAAAAAATATAAAATACACGAAATCCTGAAGAAAAAAAATTGAGACTGATTAATTTGTTTTTCATCAACGCTGTGAATGTTATAATAATGCCTTAGTTATACAAGTTTTACTAATGAACCCATAGATGGGGAGAGGAGGGTTATATTCATACATTTTGGAAGGGTATCAGCGACTAAGTGTTTATATAACGAACAAAAAAGGAACTCGAAATCTGTTCTCAGATTAATAATTTTGAGCCATTATCTGTTAAAACATGCAAACATAATAGTTTACAGTCACCCATTTGGTAATTATCAGGTTCAATGTTGCTTAACTTTTGTGATCGAACAGTAACCAGTTTTCAAGGTGATGTGGCCGTAATACATCATGGAGAGAATGACATTAAGATATCGAAAATAAAAACACAATAAGAAAGGAATGTGACACGATAACTAGGCATATATGTATTTTATTATAATAGATTAAAATAGAAAATAGATTAGAATAGAAAATAGTTTAAAAACATATTTAACAAAAGTGAAAAAGAAGAGGAAAAATTAAATAAATAAACGCTTTTTCTTTTATGAGGAAAATTGTGGAAGAGACAACGGTATCCGATTACTGTTTTAAATCCTACCACTCTTCCGGTAAATATTTGACTCAGTGATTTAATGTGATAAAGAGATAAAGTTCAGCAGGTGGGTTGTCGAGTGACCCGGTCAAAGGCTGTCCTTTACTGTATCTTGACCACACATTAAGAATTTTCCGGCGGAAGCTTTATTAAGATAAAAAAAAAAGATAACTGAAATTTCAGACTTACAGTCGCCAATGTTTTTCACCGGTGGTCTAAAGCATTTCCGGATTTCCGGATTCATTTAAATAAATAGCAGTCAGTTAAGTGAGTCAGTCAGGAGAGTTGAGTTCCGCCGGGCGTGCTTGAAGTAAGAATCTCCGTTCGTCTTGTTTCGGTCAGTTCGGATTTCTTGATCTCCATTAATTAGAGTTAGAGCTGTGTGTCACATTCGCCTGCCCCAACCGAAAAGGCTAACTCTGAACTAAATAAAGCATCATTTCAACTCATCCAAGTTGTGAAAGTTCGTTCCTTATAGTTCAATCTTGTACCCCCAGCTGTTCGGCCGACATTTTCAACAAACTCCCGGCAAGCATCACAGCGTGAAGAACGGCCGCCGGAGAAAATTGTTCGGACGATCCATTGGGGTGGTACAGGAAAAATAAGAGTAATGTAACAGAAAAATGGTGGGTAAACCAATTAAAAGATAAAGGAAAAAAGAAAAAAATGGTAAAAAGATTAAAAGAAATCAAGAAAGGCAAATCCAAATGAACCACCCCCACTTAACATCTTTGTAGGGGCCTCGGCTATGCTTGTCAAATTGGTCTTGTGCCAAACACAACCGAAGTCTCAACAATATAAAATATCTGTAGGTTGAAATAATGTTTGGAAATATGAAAGTATTTTGTTTGTGAAATAAGTGTAAATTTATTAATAGAACTTAACGACAAATTTGTTAGAAGAAAAACAAAATGTTCATAGAGAAAATGCATATAGTTAATTGTTCCAAGAGAAATGTAAGTATTTTAAATCTCCCACAGAAATCTAGAGTTCATAGTTGATAGTAGCAGTATGTGTTAATGTAAAAAGATTAAAAAAGCTGCTAATAAAAATCTGTGTTGTTTTCCTTTTTATGGCCGAAAAAAAAAAAGAAGAGGAAAGTCAAGAAAATGAAGAAGTACTTATCCGAGTCCATTAAAGCATCTTGATGTTGCTGTTTTCTTTGACGGTGTGGGTGAAGACGGAGAAAGGAAAATTGGAAGGAGCGGTAGAACGAATTGTGACGCGCCCTTACGTCCGGGCCGGCTTCTTAAAATTTCTTTTGTTACATTGCTACGCGCTTCGATCTCGGACTACCTTGACCGGTCATGAAATATGGTTTAAGTAGTGTATTTTAGTCATGCGACCGGCTCCAACAGGCATTTTTATTTTCTAGGTGTGAAAAAAATTAACTGGCGTCCTATCCAATCAGCATCCAGAATCTTAGTTTTAAGTCGTTCTGATCTTTTTTCCTGGTGTGCAATTTTACTTTTTTTTCGTTTGAGTTAATTGATGTATGATATAGGATTTTAATCCTATATCTTTAAAGAGGTGTGGTTAGAAAAAAGTCAAATGAGAATTTGCCTTGTAACAATCCAATCTTTTTTAATAAGAATTATTCGCTTAATGCAATTTAATTTAGGCGCATAAAAAAAACTTTATATGATGTTTATTAGTTGCAGCAAACCAAACAGCATTTTCCATTATTTCCAGATCGGAATTTTCTATTTCAGAACAAACAACAGATCTCATTCTACTATAATACCGGCATCCACACTTCCTGTCAATAACAACTGACGTATAAAAAGTGCGAAAGATACATTGCCGTCTAAATGACACAACAATGAAAAAAACAATGACAACTTTATTTTAACAGATATATTTACTAACAAAACACAGAAAATATATTGAAATACTAACGAGTAAATGTATTCATCAAAATCGCTATTGGCTTCAAGCACAGCCTCCAGACGTCTTTGGAATCCTGCTTTTCATCTAAACCCCCTCTTTATTTAAGTTAGTAAATGTCGTCATAATCCTTGCCTTCAGTACATCTTACATGTTACAAGGAGTTTTATTAGTCTCTCGCACAACTGCGCCCTACAAATAATAATCAAGCGGTTTGGGGTCTTAGGACTTAGGTCGCCATATGTAAGGGGTGATGAGGTCACAGAAATCGCCAAACGGCTATGGCTGGGTTCTCCAGCTCGTGTAGCATGGTACAGAGTCCTATTGCCAGACATAGGTTCTTTCAGCAGGTACACTCTTAACCCAGGGCATCACACCTCTTCAAGTCACCTGATGTAGGCCTTCCTGTTGAGTCTCAGCAGATCACCAAAAAATTCATTTCTTTTTTTTTACCAGAACGAATCGAATGAGTTTTCCGAGTTACCGTTCCTTCGTAATCACCATTAGACTTATACAAATCTTTCATAACCCTCTTCACTGTTGTCCGATTGACACCTAAACACGCTGAAATATTCGTATTAGAGCTTACGGAAGGAATGCTAAGCAGTACTGCTTGCTGTTTCTAAATGTTTGATGAATATCACTTGGTGCATTTTTATCATAACAAGCGATGCCCAACTGACCAGACTATACAAAGTATTCGAGAAAAATTAAAAACAAACAATGCGTATAAGGGAAATTAAATATATAAAATGGCGAATTTTTACCACCCCACCCTGTATATACGACCATCTAATGGAGTAATGGAAAGTTTTTTTACATATCGATTTAAGGCGAGATAACAGTTCCAAATTCAGTGCTGAACGACACGTACGCTTTATCTATATCTATAAAAGCAGCATTTTGATACTGAAAATTCTACTTCTTAAATAAGGCAAATTTTTATATGTGTCGTTGCAGCAGCCCTTAAACACACACACACACACACACTCAAACATATATATATATCTTTTTAATCGTGTCACCCCACGCAAGGCATTCCACTGCCACTATAGCGCAGGGGGTTACATAGAGCGATTGGGCATGGGAAATGTCAGAAGGAAGGTTGTAGACGATTTAGGATGTACATAGGGAGAGAGTTGGAGAGAGTGGGTGTGAGTTAGTGTGTTAGGAGGTGTCTATTGACCCTACATTTAAACTCCTGGAGGTTGTAGCCGTCGGGGAAGCAAGCATGCGGTAGGGAATTCCACAGGCGGGAAGTGCGAGGAAATAAGCTGTCGGAGTAGAAATTGCGGTTACATTTCATCGGTTTCACTGTAAAAGGGTGGGACCTAGTTGCCAATTTAGTATCTCGTGCAAATTCACATCTAGGGGGCACCAGTAATTTAAGTTCGTTAGAGCAGAAGCCATGAAAGTATTTATAGAAGAGGCACAGGGAAGCCACGTCACGCCGGTGAGAGAGATACTGCAAGCGGTGAGCCAAGTCGGTATCAACAACATTACAGATTCTTCGCTGTATTTTGTCAAGAACACCGAGGAGAATAGAAAGGGCACCCGACCAGATGTGGAAGCAGTACTCAATACACGGGCGGATCGTAGATTAATATGTGTAGGATAGATTCAGGCGGAAAGGATTTCTGGGAGGATTTAGCAATGGATTCGACGTAGTCATTCAACTTGAGGTCCGCTGAGAATGTCAGGCCAAGCAGGCGTAGTGTTTTACACTCTGGGAGGCAAGCCTGTTCCATGCTAATGGGAAAGAGAGAGTGTTGAGTTGTAATAATGTTACGCCTAGATTATTGATCTTTTCAGTTGTATTTTGGCAAGCAGTTTGTATCGTAAAGTGCTCGATATCAAGGTAAGTCTGTCAGTTAAGTGCAATACGTGATACACGCTTTGAGCGATCATGTCTCGAAAGAGACATGACTGATTGGGCAGAAGATTATCCCTCAGTAGGTTGCCATTGCTTTCTGCGGTAGACTGATTGCCAGACAAGGTTATAGAATACAATCTGTCCTGTCAATCGACCCATAGCTTTAAGAAAAATAGGTGTATCATATTATTAGGTACTAATTAGTGGGGGATCAGTTTATTACTTCAAAACAATATAAAAATCATCCCCCACTTTATGCCCAGTAGAAGCCTTAATCATGATTCCAACAATTATATTCAATCAGTCAGTTCAGTGCCATACGTGATACACGCTTTGGGCGTTCATGCCTCGAAAGAGAAATGATTGATTGGGCAGAAGATTATCACGAAATAGGTTGCCATTGCTTTCTGGTGTATTGGTTTCCAGCCAAGGCTATAGAACCCAGTCTCTCCTATTATTTAACCCATGACTAGAAGGAAGAGACGGATTAAATTGTGCGTAAGTGAATGAAAGGATATCAATTGGAATTCGAACGTGGGATGTTGATTTCTCGTTCTGAGTCGATATCCACTGCCCCATAACGCACATCCGCTTATCGAGGTAAGAGAGAGCGAAAATAATTTAAAAGAAGGAACCGATGAGTGAAAACATCATTACAGCGTCCTAACGTGACTTTGAGTCCACATAAACCTTCTCAGTCAAAGTAACAGTCATTTGCATTAAACACGAACATACTTACAAAAGTAGATAGATCTATCTAAACTTATTTATAAATGGAACTTTGTCTCTGTGTGTGTGTGTCTGTGTGTGTGTGTGGTTGTGTGTGTGTGTGTCCCCGTTACATATAGACTCCGAATAGGCTGAACCAATTTTCTTGAAAATTTACACAGTTGTACTATAAGCGGCTGCGAGTGTTCATAGCTAAGTTTTGTGTCGAGGTACCCCCGATAAATATCGAAAATCGATAATCGAAAAAATCGCGTTATAGTCCGATTTTAATCAAAATTGATACACTCATAGACAATGACATAAGAAATGATATTCAGAAGTTTCAAGGTTGCAGTTCTTACAGTAGTGCATAAAATTTGATATTGATACCAGGAAATCAAAATTTGACTGACATCCATTCATTTTTCTTTCATTCTACGATTTGGGTTTAACTGGAAACAACTATTGCTTTTTAGTCTTTCGTGCCGACGTCCAAAGTGTCTGAGATCCAGGACCATGGATTAGTTTTAAAGCTTTCATTACATCCGAGCAACGCCGGGCTATACAGCTACTAGATAGATAGATAGATAGATAGATAGATAGATAGATAGATAGATAGATAGATAGATATTCTGACTTAGAATATGTTCTCGCTGATGTTTCATGAAAAATATTTGATTATTTACAAAAATTGTAAGAAACTTGTCACTGAAAGTATTGTCCAGAGATTGCCATTCGCATTTGAGGCCAACCACAAATCGACCCATTTTTTTGCATCTTAACCCTCTAGGGCCATTCGTATCATATTTGATACAGTATTTCCCTATAAGGAAACATTTGGTATTTCCCTATAAGGAAATATTTGGTATTCATTGACTGAGCAGTCAGTACTGCTTTCATTTGAAATTTATAAAACATTTCTCTTAAAAAACTTTTCAGGAAAATATTTCTTTCAAGGCTTGTTTTCATACTGTATCAAATATGATACGAATGGCCCTAGAGGGTTAATTAAGAAGAAAATGCCATGTGACATCCATCGAAAAAAGTAATAATCAGACGGCATATCCGATAAAAATGACGGGTGGGTCAGGTCTTCCAATGTACTCATTTCCAACTACGTTTTCATCCACTTTGCAACATGTGACCAAGCGTTGTGATATTTCAGAATCACATTGTCTCTTCTCTATTCGCACATCGACCGTTATTTCTTCAATGCTCGGTTCAAATTGTTGTCAATAGGTTTCAGTCCGTGATGTTTTTATTCGGTTTGAGCAGCTTATAATAAAATAGACCTAATGCAGAGCAGAAACTTCAAAACATGGATATTCGGCTTTGTCTCCGATGTCGATGCATAGCAGGGCTTAACCCACAATTCTCTATGCTGAGGGTTATCGTAGCATATCCACTTTTCATTGCCTTTCACGATAAGATGAAAAAAACCTCTCCTTTAAATTTACTACAGTCATCACTCTTTTTTTTTATCATGTTGTATATTGAATATTTTAAACAAAAAGAAAAAAATTCAAAATTATTTTCAAATCATTTGTTTGATGATATGTATGAAGCTTTTATATTGGTTATTAGTAAATATAAATTTCGGTTAATATTAATATCAGCAAAATAAATACAAAATTTGAAAGAATTTGAAAGTGAAGAAATAATTCTGTCAAATAGACATGGCTTTCAGTGTCAAAACACTGAAACGCTACTGTATAGGAGTCGTACACACACGATTCTTTAAAATCAACTAATTCATCTAATTTAATGACCTCTTTATTCTTATACTTTTATTTATTTATCTTTTTTTATTTTATAGTTTTTAATCTCCTTATCTTTATATATTACGAAATAAATTAACGACATTTTACTGCCTGAGATAGTGACTGAAAACCGAAACCTTGTAACTATTGAGTTACAATATGCTATAATAATAATAATAATAATAATAATAAATATAAAGACCTGGAAATTGAAATGGAAGAAATGTGGAAATTGAAAACAAGAGTTGTGCCAGTGATAGTAGGTGCACTTGGAATGATAAAAAATGGAACAAAACAACACATTGAAAGAATCCCTGGAAACCCCAGCTTAAGAGATATACAAAAAATTGTCTTATTAAGTATAGCCCACACACCAAGGAAAACTTTATCTATGTAATGCTAGGGATGATAGGGAAGATAGAAAAACATGAAATGGAGTCATAACAACACGCCACGACCTGCCTTAGGTCTCCCCGCAGACTTGGTTGGTAGTGAGACCAAAGCAGAAATCGAAATATGATGAAAAATGACATAATAATAATAATAATAATAATAATAATAATAATAATAATAATAATAATAATAATAATCGTCACGCTAGAGTAGGGCAATATTTATATTGGACGATGTGCAAACACCATGGAAAATATGTAAACAAACAATGGTATAAATATCACCCAGCACCGGTGACAGAAATAATTTAACATTTTCGTAACACATTTTCCCATTTTACGGAACTTATTTTTACTCTGACTCCATCTTTAAGTGACCATTTTATGAGTGACTAACGGAAATTATTTTTCCAAAAGTGTGTGTTTTTTTTTTTTACTTACATTGTGGTACAGTGGATATCGGCTCGGAACGAGAAACCGGGGAGCCGAGTTCGAATTCCAGCTAAATCCATTGTGTTCACTTACGCGCAAATACCCTTGGGAAAGGTATTAATCCGTCTCTTCCTTCCAGTTATGGGTTAAATTTAAATAGCAGAACAGATTGGGTTCTATAGCCTTGGTCGGCAACCAATCTACCGCAGAAAGCAATGGCAACCTACTGCGGGATAATCTTTTGCCCAGTCAGTCATGTCTCTTTCGAAACATGATCGCCCAAGCGTGTATCACGTATGGCACTTTACTGACTGACATGGTATAAAAGGCTTCTAGTTAGGTTCTTAAATTACAGGGTCATATATTTATTCCAAAACTGTCCGTGCTAAAAGGGTATCATGGTTTTCTCTATTTCCTTTTCTTTTATATACAAATATTCGCACCTACCTTACATTTTATTTCTTTTTCTTTTGTTTCTTGCACTTTTTAAAAACAATTTGTGTTTAAATACAACCATAGAAAAAATTTATATTTAGTTATTTTTAATTCGTTATTTCATCGATTTTTATCATGATAACTAATGTTTATATTATTTTGTATATATGTGTGTATATATATATATATTTTTATATGAGGTTGCTTTCTGTTCGTATGTCGGGGTCACCACTGTTGTGTTGCTTCGTTTTGATATAAATAGAAGATAACACAAATTTGAATTAATGATGTTTATTTTTGTATAAAACTAGGTTTTTACATCAAGTTACAACCTTTAAATTTTGTGTGGATACAGGAGCAGACTAGCTAAATTCTCCTCACTGTGGGATGCTAGTAGTTAACGAGCCTATCCCTTCTGGACTCTAGTGGTCAACTGACTAGCGTCTTTCCTTTTTCAAAATCTCCTACCCCAAACTACTGTCCTTAACTCCTACTTCTTAGTCCTACTCCTACCAAAAGAAACGGTTCCTTATTTTGCCGCCTAATTTTGAATTCTTGGCGTCAGTGTGTCTAACTTTTTCTATTTTTAGAACACTTGCCATTTTATAAACCATGACAGAAGTTCCCCCTTTAGAACGGAGTGTACTAATAATAATAGTACTCGTTATATTTCTTCCAGGAAAATTTTCGACCTGAACGAGATTTTGTATTTATCATGGGAGAATCTTCTTTTTTATTTCTTGTATTTTCTCATTCTCTCAAACAGGGGTAAGATTATCTCTGAAAATCTTAGTATTAATTTTCTATAAAATCCTACCATTCCAAGAAATCTGCGTAGCCCTTCTGCGTCGTTAGGGTAAGAAAAAGATTTTAATTCTTCTATTCAACTAGTTGTAAGTTTAATGCCATCTACGCTAATATGCAAGTCAAAGAAATCCAGGGAAGTCGCATTGAAATACAGATTTTCTGGCTGAAATTTTAAAATTGTGTTCATTTAAAATATTAAAAACAGATTCAATGTTTTTTTATGAGAAATCTCATCATTGCTGAAAATTACAATGTCATCAATATATATAAAAACACAATCAATGTATTCAAAAATTTTATACATATACCGTTGAAATTTAGCTGACGCATTTTTTAATCCAAACGGCATATAATTATATTCATGAAGACCAAATGGGGTGGTCAGAGCAGTCTTTGCTACATCGTCCCGATGCATTTTTATTTGGTGGTAGGCTGAAATCAAATCGATTTTGGAGAATCGTCGTTTGTTCGCAAGTTTTGCTGAAAAAGAGTTTATATTTGGTATAGGGTACCTGCCAGTCTTGGTTATGCTATTGAGAGAACGATAGTCTCCACAACATCTAAATCCTCCGCTTTGTTTAGATACTATATGTAGTGGGCTAGACCACTCGCTTTTGAAAAGGGAGATCACTCCGTCTTTTTGTAGGGCTTTAAATTTGCTACACGCGGCTTCCAGTTTTTCTACATTTAGCCGCCTGGCGTATGGCTTCCTGTACCAATTCTGTGGTAGACGCCGCAGTGTCTTTTGTTACTGTTCTTATGTGGTGTGATTAGGTTCGGATATTTTTCTTTAATCATGTTCCGTATGAATGACGGGAGCTCCGTTTCACGACTAGATTCACCGCTGATGCATATATTTTTAAACTCTTTCTCTGGGTTGTTGTAGGATCGTAAATGGTTTTGTTACTGCAGTCTACTATTAGACCAAACTTGTTGAGGAAATCCAGTCCAAGGAGTGGGTTGGTGATATCAGCGATCACGAATGTCCAAGTAAAGATTTCCTTAAAATGGGTAATCCAATTTCCAAACTCGCTTGTCCGTAGCATTTTATTTTCTCCCCATTTACAGTGGATAATGATATGGGAGTCGTTTTAATGTAATACCATTTACTGCAGAGGTTGGCAATATTGAGATACTTGCTCCAGTATCTACCATAAATTTTAATTTGGTAGCCCCTAATTTTGCGGTAATTTCTATTGGCGGCGAACCTCGTGGGACTGAGCTTGTTCGCCCTATTAGTTTTCCGAATAACTTCTCGTAGGTGTTGCTGGTCGGGAACTAGGCAACACTTGTAGATTGTTCTTTTTGGGCCATTTACACCAAGGTTTACATGTTCTTGCTTCATTGGCGAAATAAATATGCGCTCTGCAAATTTTTGTCCGTTGGTTATTCCGATATTCCCTGACATTTAGTGCCACTGATGTGTCTTGGCTGTATTTTCCTTTATAATTTGTTTGTGAGTTATGCTTAGTAGATAAGGGTCGCTGAACAACAAATGTATTATCGTTATTCAATAATGGCATCAGTTCATCTGCTAAACTGCCAAGTTGGGTATGGTTTAAATCTTTTTGCGAGGCTATTACTGGAGCTATTGTTGACGGTAACGCCTGCATGAATTTGTGTCTCACAATGTCGTCGCTAACACCAATCCGTTTAGCTACGGATAGCATTTCGTGCAAATATGTCGACGGTCGTCCTGAAATAGTCGAAGACGACATTAATTTTTCTAGAAGCTCCGGTTTTGTTTGTTCGTGAGATTCTATCAGAGTCCGTTTTAATTCCTCGTAGTCTTGTGATGTGAGGGTAGCATTTGGTAGGTTACCCACTTCTTCGGCTGGTAATGACGATATTACCGTATAAAACTTTGTTTGTGACGCTGTCACATTTCGCAAGTGAAACTGGGCTTATTATCGTAAACCATCCATTTACAGCAGTTTCCATGAATTCCGGTACTTTGATATTGACTTGATGAGTCGTTTCCTCTTCTGTCTGCTCCATTTATCCTGTTATATGTGTGTATATATATATATATATATATATATATTTTTTTTTTTTTTTTTTTAATCATATCACCCTGAGCAAGGCAGTAACGCCACTGATGTGCAGGGGGCTACATAGGAGTAAAAAGATTGGTAAAGAGAAAGCCGGAAACCACATCCTAAACAAGGAACAAGGGATGAGCCTCTACACCTGTTCAATAGACGTGGGTGGAGTGTGAACCAGGCGATAGTTTAGTCTATCTACTCCAATTGAAAAAAAAGAAATGAGAAGATTGGAAAAGAGAAAACCGGAAACCACATCCTAAACACGGAACAAGGGATGAGCCTCTACACCTGTTCAATAGACGTGTGTGGAGTGTGAACCGGGCGATAGTTTAGTCTATCTACTCCAATTGAAAAAAAAGAAGTGAAAAGATTGGAAAAGAGAAAGCCGGAAACCACATCCTAAACAGGAAACAAGGGATGAGCCTCTTCACCTATTCAGTAGACGTGGGTGGAGTGTGAACCGGGAGGAAAGGAAATGAGGTCAACATGGGCCACGAAACAGATATAGATAAAAAATACCATTGGAGTGATTAAGCCACAAAAATGAATTCAGGTAGGATAATTAGCAAGAGAAGAACGAAAAACAGATGCCGCAAAAGGTAACTTTAATGTTGGCCAACAGATAACGAACAAAAGAGGAAAGTGCAGGGAGATGAAGAAATAGAGAAGTTTGCTGGTAAGTCATCGTAGTAAACGGAACGAACATTGTCGGCATAGAAAGATTAAATAGATGCTCTTTTCCGGCAGGAGGCTCAAAATATTATGATGGGTTGGTTTGTTTGATTTTACGATATATCAACGTATTTGGGGTTATTTAATGTTAAAATCAGTTTTTACTTCCAAGAAAATATTCTAGTCTATAAGCATTTACTTGGTTCGATGATAGACAAAATAGAGGTCGTTTATATCTAAGCCTATATGCGTTGACTTAATTCATGATTATTGATATTTTGTATATAAGTCCAGAAGCATTTACTATATGTATATTGATTTAATAAGCGCGGCTTAGATGTGGCAGAAGGCCTAAAGTATAGGGTAACCAGTTAGGATCGAATTCACTATTCAGTTGCAACAAGTTCTAGCCAGACGAGCTTGCTAACCATTATATATATATATATATATATATATATATATATATATATATATATATATATATCCTACTAAACAGGTAATTTAAATTTATTTTTGTGATGGCATTTAAAATTAATTTCATTTCATCATTTCAAAAGCTGGTTATTTCCACTGAATTTAATTATTTTTATTTTTTCATCTAAGCATAGGTTATATAAGCATATAAAGATAACAGGAGTTTGCCTATTATCTTTATATATATATATATATATATATATATATATATATATATTAATGCAGGTTTCATTGAATAATATAGACAAGTTTTGTCTATTAATTTTGTGTAGGATCCGTTCATACCGTCTGATATACTTGATGGTGATGTCGTTAAAAGACAACAAAAAATCACAGTATTTGTTGAATTTTTTATCAGGTCTAAGCTTTCGGCTCACATAAGCCATTATCAAAGAGTAAATAATAACACACAGTAAACATAGAACATTTAAGCTATTAACAATAAAGATAATTGAATTGAAAATATAAGTCCATCCCTACATATATGAGGTTGCTTTCTGTTCGTATGTCGGGGTCACCACTGTTGTTTTGCTTCGTTTTGGTATAATTAGAAGAGAACACAAACTTGAATTAATGATGTTTATTTTTGGTATAAAACTTTAGGTTTTTACATCAAGTTAGAACCTTTAAATTTTGTGTGGATACAGGAGCAGACTAGCTAAATTCTTTTCACTGTGGGATGCTAGTAGTAAACGAGCCTATCCCTTCTGGACTCTAGCGTCTTTCCCTTTTCAAAATCTCCTACACAAAACTACTGTCCTTAACTCCTACTTCTTACTCCTACTCCTACCAAAAGAAACGGTTCCTTATTTTGCCGCCCAATTTTGAATTCTTGGCGTCAGTGTGTTTATCTTTTTCTATTTTTAGAACACTCGCCATTTTATAAACCATAACAATATTAATGTTTATATTTCTTTATTTTTTCTAAAATTTTAATATTATCGAATGTGAAGATTAAACAGTGTTCATAGAACATTGTCATTTCTTTTCTAATACTAAAAATATTATTTATTGTAAAAAAAAGTTGAGTGGACTACTAATTATGGCCGGTAGTATATATATATATAATTATACATTTATGAATTAATTGTACATTGCGACACGGACATTTCTATGTTTCGAGATAGATTCTCATCATCAGGCAATGTTGCTGTTGGTTGTGCAAATGATTTATATTTAAATGACAAAAACTATGGTTTGCTGTGTATGCATGTGGGAAGATATAAAAAATTACATGTGGGCTTTTTTTGTCTAATAAGCGTCAAGATTCATCTTGGGATTTGTCACCAATATATATATATATATATTTATATATATATATATATATATATATCTATATATATATATATATAATGTAAGCACAAAGGGCATGGATCGTTTAAAGACATACATGCATGCTCGTGTTTTTTTATACTATTTTCTATGTTACTGTGATGGTTTTAATAGTTTTCTTTACAGGCCAAGAATAGTTAGCTTTACATAGACAACACAAAGAATAAGTTTAAACTTAGGTGGAGCCAGCAGAAACCATACTTATTCAGCTATGTATTTCTATCCCTAGGGAGTCATAGTAAAAGTAAATTTCCGAAACATGAGGAATTCTGTGTTGCGAAAATTTTTAATTTATTATATTACAGATATATATATATATATATATATATATATATATATATATATATATATATATATATATATATATCTGTAATATAATATAATGTAATAGTATTTACGCTCTCACACCCTGATTAAGCACTCTGGAAGAGTGGGAGACTTTATAAACAGTAGCTACTCCGGCATTTACGCAACACTCGTTTGATAATGAATTGGACCACTCTAGCTATTGGGCGTGTTTATACGCGCTAAAAAGCCTGCCTTCTTCTACCGGACGCTCGTGGCATAGGGGTAGGAAGCGATAGGAGTCTAAGCCCTACTGATGAGCTCTGATACAGCGAAACAGATCTGTCTGCTGATGACTATATATATATATTTATATATGTGTGTGCTGTTAAATATAAGAGACAATATCTATTATGCTTAATCATGAGCAGTTCTAAACATCGTATTTTGGCTTTAATTTTAGGTGAAAATAAAGACAAATGTTCTCCAACATTTGGATATTTTTTTTATTAAGTTGGTTTTAAGCTTTCGGCTCACATGAGCTATCTTCAGAAACGTTACTAGGACGTTAACATAAAAACATCCACCATCAGAGGCGATTTTATCTTGTGTTGAGATAAAATTTTGCTAGGCAACGATAACAGTTACTCAAAATAGCAAACGCAGTTCGTAAAATTGTAATGCGGCTCTGTGACGTAACACCGCGTGAGAGCTCGGAATGATAACAGAACCATATATTTAAATGCAATGTAATGTGATTTTTATTAAGTGTGGGTTGTTTTACCCAAACTTAATAAAATCACGTTTAAATCTGGTCATAACACATTACATTGCATCTAAATATATGATCTATATTTGTAGTTGTCTTTCTCTCTTTGAGGTTTTTTGTATGATCGAGCCATTCTTTTTGTAGATTACCGTTACAAATGTCTGGACACGTGAGCATCTGTGTGTAATTATTTTCTAGATTATTTTGAATATTACCAGTTGTATCATTTGGGTCTGACGAGCAGCAAGGTCAGCGGCGAAATACGTATTACCCATGAAATTGTAGAATATCTAAAAGATTTTCTAAATTATACATACATATATATATATGTATATGTGAGCGTGAGACTCAGAGAGAGAGATAGAAAGAGAGAGAGAGAGGTAGAGAGCTGTAGACAGCATGGACGTGTTTGTCTTGACTGTGTATGCATATTGAATTTTGCATTTATATTAGTGATAGTGGTAATTCCTTGTCAGAATCACATTTTTTTTATATGTGTTATAGTGGAACAACCTGCCATCCCCCGAGAATAGAATGCTCTACCTGATAAAAGAGGGTAACGAGGCGTACGAAGACGGAAGGTCTCAGGCATTCGCCTGACTGCTCTATGACACTGTCAGCACTCTGCCTTCGGGTAGAAGGCGCTCTCTGCTTCCGAGCAGAGAGCACAAACCCAGTCGTGGTTCCGCCGAAGGGTAGAACCATGACTAGGGAAAAATAGACAGAGATTGTTTGGCCCGGCTATATGGCCGGGAATACCCACTATAAAATGACCATGTGTCACATCTGGCCTTGCGTGGGAAGACAAGTAAATATGGGAAGGTCTTAGGCATTCGCCTGACTGATCTATGACACTGTCAGCTCTCTGCTTCCGAGCAGAGAGCACAAAACCAGTCGGAGTTCCGCCGAAGGGTAGAACCACGACTGGGGAAAAACAGACAGATATTTTTTGGCCCGGCTATATGGCCGGGAATACCCACTATAAAATGACCATGTGTCACATCTGGCCTTGCGTGGGAAGGCTAGTAAATACAGGAAGGTCTTAGGCGAAGGCATCCACTATTCGATTGTCTATTCCGATCCAACCCGTTGTTGTGTGTTATTGTTAATTGTACCTTAGTACAATAAATCTGTAACTCCTTATTCCTGGTGTTGAGTACCATTCTTCAACTGATCTATTTACACTGTATTCCTTTTCGGGATATATCAATATGCAATGTGTAATATACGATATGTATATTATGTAATACATTTATAGGAGCAGTATGGACTTTTTTATTCCTTCTTTCATTAATTTTTACCACATGTTTGTTTATTTTTTTTTTTTTTTTTTTTTTCGTAACTCCCAGATCAACTTTCACAACACTATAAAGAACAATATTCAGAATTTCTGAAAGAATAATATTCAAGCTTTTTAAAAATTATCGTTTATTATTCCATGCTGGATTTTATTTCTGACATTTTATTTCCGTCGCTACATATTCGTCATCCTCTTATTCCAATTGTTAACAAGACCACCAAGGTAAGTGTTCTTTATTGCTTTAAAGAAATTTAATTTAGATTTTTTCTGTTCCTCTGTCATGCGGTTCTGTGAAAATTCCTTGCGAGTTCACACTGATTATAAATAAGTTCTTTTTCACTTACTAAATTCAAATTGTTTAATGAAATAATTTTACATAGAAGTGTGAAACATGTTTCTTTTCACACTCTTGAAAAAACGACAGTTGACGTTTAGTGATGCATCTTATGAAATGGACGACTTATCGCAGGGGTTTCGCTATGTCAATGCAACCGTTTGTCATATGATCGCTGGTTTATTTTAAGGCTCTGGTAACGACATATCTTGATTTGATGACATGTCGATCATGGTTGTAGATACAAATGGTATTTGCCGAAGAAAATTTCTCGTTAAACCACAAAGGTTATGCATTATTGCATGTATTGATATATTATTTTTTGTGTTTTATCAACATTTCGCTGGCAACTTAAAGCAGAAAACATTTTTATATTAAAGACATTTTTTTCAGAAAATGAATTACTGAAAAATTCCTAATAATTAATCCATATCAGGGACACAAGTAATGAATTCATGCCTTTCCAAAGGGTATTTGCGAATAAGTAAATATAACGATTTCGAGTGGGATTGGAACTCAACTCACTGATTAATGATGCGGTACCGTTATCCATTAAAAAATCCACACATCCAAGTTTATATCACCTGGTATTCGCAAGCGGTCAGCCATCAAGCTATTGACCAAATTCGATCATCCTTAACTTCTGTGATCGTATGTGAACCGCTGTTTAACATGGTATTCCCAAGCGGTCAGCCATCAAGCTATTGACCAAACTCGATCATCCTTAACTTCTGTGATCGTATGTGAACCGCTGTTTAACATGGTATTCCCAAGCGGTCAGCCATCAAGCTATTGACCAAACTCGATCATCCTTAACTTCTGTGATCGTATGTGAACCGCTGTTTAACATGGTATTCCCAAGCGGTCAGCCATCAAGCTATTGACCAAACTCGATCATCCTTAAATTCTGTGATCGTATGTGAACCGCTGTTTAACATGGTATTCCCAAGCGGTCAGCCATCAAGCTATTGACCAAACTCGATCATCCTTAACTTCTGTGATCGTATGTGAACCGCTGTTTAACATGGTATTCCCAAGCGGTCAGCCATCAAGCTATTGACCAAACTCGATCATCCTTAACTTCTGTGATCGTATGTGAACCGCTGTTTAACATGGTATTCCCAAGCGGTCAGCCATCAAGCTATTGACCAAACTCGATCATCCTTAACTTCTGTGATCGTATGTGAACCGCTGTTTAACATGGTATTCCCAAGCGGTCAGCCATCAAGCTATTGACCAAACTCGATCATCCTTAACTTCTGTGATCGTATGTGAACCGCTGTTTAACAAGGTATTCCCAAGCGGTCAGCCATCAAGCTATTGACCAAACTCGATCATCCTTAACTTCTGTGATCGTATGTGAACCGCTGTTTAACATGGTTTTCCCAAGCGGTCAGCCATCAAGCTATTGACCAAACTCGATCATCCTTAACTTCTGTGATCGTATGTGAACCGCTGTTTAACATGGTATTCCCAAGCGGTCAGCCATTAAGCTATTGAACAAACTCGATCATCCTTAACTTCTGTGATCGTATGTGAACCGCTGTTTAACATGGTATTCCCAAGCGGTCAGCCATCAAGCTATTGACCAAACTCGATCATCCTTAAATTCTGTGATCGTATGTGAACCGCTGTTTAACATGGTATTCCCAAGAGGTCAGCCATCAAGCTATTGACCAAACTCGATCATCCTTAACTTCTGTGATCGTATGTGAACCGCTGTTTAACATGGTATTCCCAAGCGGTCAGCCATCAAGCTATTGAACAAACTCGATCATCCTTAACTTCTGTGATCGTATGTGAACCGCTGTTTAACATGGTATTCCCAAGCGGTCAGCCATCAAGCTATTGAACAAACTCGATCATCCTTAACTTCTGTGATCGTATGTGAACCGCTGTTTAACATGGTATTCCCAAGCGGTCAGCCATCAAGCTATTGACCAAACTCGATCATCCTTAACTTCTGTGATCGTATGTGAACCGCTGTTTAACATGGTATTCCCAAGCGGTCAGCCATCAAGCTATTGACCAAACTCGATCATCCTTAACTTCTGTGATCGTATGTGAACCGCTGTTTAACATGGTATTCCCAAGCGGTCAGCCATCAAGCTATTGACCAAACTCGATCATCCTTAACTTCTGTGATCGTATGTGAACCGCTGTTTAACATGGTATTCCCAAGCGGTCAGCCATCAAGCTATTGACCAAACTCGATCATCCTTAACTTCTGTGATCGTATGTGAACCGCTGTTTAACAAGGTATTCCCAAGCGGTCAGCCATCAAGCTATTGACCAAACTCGATCATCCTTAAATTCTGTGATCGTATGTGAACCGCTGTTTAACATGGTATTCCCAAGCGGTCAGCCATCAAGCTATTGACCAAACTCGATCATCCTTAACTTCTGTGATCGTATGTGAACCGCTGTTTAACATGGTATTCCCAAGCGGTCAGCCATCAAGCTATTGACCAAACTCGATCATCCTTAACTTCTGTGATCGTATGTGAACCGCTGTTTAACATGGTATTCCCAAGCGGTCAGCCATCAAGCTATTGACCAAACTCGATCATCCTTAACTTCTGTGATCGTATGTGAACCGCTGTTTAACATGGTATTCCCAAGCGGTCAGCCATCAAGCTATTGACCAAACTCGATCATCCTTAACTTCTGTGATCGTATGTGAACCGCTGTTTAACAAGGTATTCCCAAGCGGTCAGCCATCAAGCTATTGACCAAACTCGATCATCCTTAACTTCTGTGATCGTATGTGAACCGCTGTTTAACAAGGTATTCCCAAGCGGTCAGCCATCAAGCTATTGACCAAACTCGATCATCCTTAACTTCGGTGATCGTATGTGAACCGCTGTTTAACATGGTTTTCCCAAGCGGTCAGCCATCAAGCTATTGGCCAAACTCGACCATCCTTAACTTCTGTGATCGTATGTGAACCGCTGTTTAACATGGTATTCCCAAGCGGTCAGCCATCAAGCTATTGAACAAACTCGATCATCCTTAACTTCTGTGATCGTATGTGAACCGCTGTTTAACATGGTTTTCCCAAGCGGTCAGCCATCAAGCTATTGAACAAACTCGATCATCCTTAAATTCTGTGATCGTATGTGAACCGCTGTTTAACATGGTATTCCCAAGCGGTCAGCCATCAAGCTATTGACCAAACTCGATCATCCTTAACTTCTGTGATCGTATGTGAACCGCTGTTTAACATGGTATTCCCAAGCGGTCAGCCATCAAGCTATTGACCAAACTCGATCATCCTTAACTTCTGTGATCGTATGTGAACCGCTGTTTAACATGGTATTCCCAAGCGGTCAGCCATCAAGCTATTGACCAAACTCGATCATCCTTAACTTCTGTGATCGTATGTGAACCGCTGTTTAACACGGTATTCCCAAGCGGTCAGCCATCAAGCTATTGACCAAACTCGATCATCCTTAACTTCTGTGATCGTATGTGAACCGCTGTTTAACAAGGTATTCCCAAGCGGTCAGCCATCAAGCTATTGACCAAACTCGATCATCCTTAACTTCTGTGATCGTATGTGAACCGCTGTTTAACAAGGTATTCCCAAGCGGTCAGCCATCAAGCTATTGACCAAACTCGATCATCCTTAACTTCTGTGATCGTATGTGAACCGCTGTTTAACATGGTATTCCCAAGCGGTCAGCCATCAAGCTATTGACCAAACTCGATCATCCTTAACTTCTGTGATCGTATGTGAACCGCTGTTTAACAAGGTATTCCCAAGCGGTCAGCCATCAAGCTATTGACCAAACTCGATCATCCTTAACTTCTGTGATCGTATGTGAACCGCTATTTATGGTATTCCCAAGCGGTCAGCCATCAAGCTATTGACCAAACCTTCCCGATCATCCTTAACTTCTGTGATCGTATGTGAACCGCTGTTTAACATGGTATTCCCAAGCGGTCAGCCATCAAGCTATTGACCAAACTCGATCATCCTTAACTTCTGTGATCGTATGTGAACCGCTGTTTAACAAGGTATTCCCAAGCGGTCAGCCATCAAGCTATTGACCAAACTCGATCATCCTTAACTTCTGTGATCGTATGTGAACCGCTGTTTAACATGGTATTCCCAAGCGGTCAGCCATCAAGCTATTGACCAAACTCGATCATCCTTAACTTCTGTGATCGTATGTGAACTGCTGTTTAACAAGGTATTCCCAAGCGGTCAGCCATCAAGCTATTGACCAAACTCGATCATCCTTAACTTCTGTGATCGTATGTGAACCGCTGTTTAACAAGGTATTCCCAAGCGGTCAGCCATCAAGTTACTGACCAAACTCGATCATCCTTAACTCTGTGATCGTATGTGAACCGCTGTTTAACAAGGTATTCCCAAGCGGTCAGCCATCAAGCTATTGACCAAACTCGATCATCCTTAACTTCTGTGGATCGTATGAACCGCTGTTTAACAAGGTATTCCTCAAGCGGTCAGCCATCAAGCTATTGACCAAACTCGATCATCCTTAACTTCTGTGATCGTATGTGAACCGCTGTTTAACATGGTATTCCAAGCGGTCAGCCATCAAGCTATTGGACCAAACTCGATCATCCTTAAATTCTGTGATCGTATGTGAACCGCTGTTTAACATGGTATTCCCAAGCGGTCAGCCATCAAGCTATTGACCAAACTCGATCATCCTTAAATTCTGTGATCGTATGTGAACCGCCGTTTAAAGGTATTCCCAAGCGGTCAGCCATCAAGCTATTGACCAAACTCGATCATCCTTAACTTCTGTGATCGTATGTGAACCGCTGTTTAACATGGTATTCCCAAGCGGTCAGCCAACAAGCTATTGACCAAACTCGATCATCCTTAACTTCTGTGATCGTATGTGAACCGCTGTTTAACATGGTATGGATTTCAAACCTGTGCATTTGCTGAAATAAAAATAAAAATAAGAATTTAATAATTTGAATTAACATTCAAAATTCCCCTCGAAAAAAATAAGAATTTCTGTGAGAACCTTTTACAAGGGTTAAATTGACGTGGGAAAAAGTTTATCAAGTGGACTGACTTAGGTGAAAAGTAGCTGTAATAACATGTTTCATACCTTTAGACATTTTCTTTCATTATTGAATCATAATTGTTCAGATGGCTCACCTCGATTTAAATGATTTATTTTCCTGAAAATATTTCCAAGTCATAGACACAAAAATAGAGAAGGATTTTCAACATTTGTTTATCAGCGTGTGCCGAGCTTCTACGGAATTTGGCATCGTATATAGAAACTCTGAAAGAAGAAAATATCTTCTTCTATGTGCCTTGTCCTTTCAGGACCTAGGCGATCATCGCTTTCCACGTCTCAAATCCCTGGTGGCTCTTATCAAGCTTTCTCCTATTACACCTTGCAACCCCCGTTCTGTCATTCACTAGCTCAACGCCATATATCTAGAAAATAAATGTATAGAAACTAGCATGGCCACAAAATCAGTTTATGTATTGATTATAATAGAGAATTAATCCCTCATTTTATACCCACATTATAATTTATTTTAAACAGTTGGCATATATATTCTTGTTCTATTTGCCCTGTCCTTCCAGGAAATAGGCGATCATGGCTTTCCACGTCTCCCTTTTCCTGGTGGTTCTTTGCACGTTTTCCCCTGAAACGTCTTATAGTCCCCGTTCTGTCATCCACATGCTCAGGCCCTTTAAATATGTTATCCACTGTTTTCCTCTGTCTCTTTTTCCCTCTATCAGGCCTGTTAGTATCAGGTTCGTCAAGCTCTCCTTCCTCATTGCATGCCCCAGGAACTTCAGTTGTATCTTCCTGATGCTCAATATTAATTTCCTTTTTGTTTCCATCCTTTCCAAAACCTTGTCATTGCTCACATGCTTGGTCCATGATATTTGCAGCATCCTTCTGTAGAACATTTCAGTTGCTTCAAGTTTTTCCTTCATCTTTGATGATATTGTCCAGCATTCACTGCCATATTGAAGGACGGACAGCACATTGCAATCCAATACGCTCTTCCTTGTCTCTAACAAAATTGTCATGTTTCTTAATACTTTACTCAACTTCTTGAATACTTCCTTCGCCATGCCAATTCGCCTTCGGATCCCTGTGTATCATTTTCCGTCATCTGTTATAACACTTACCAGGTATTTAAATTTTTGTGCCTGCTGGATTCTAGTATCCCCGAACTGTATTTGACATTTTGGGCTGCCCTTTTTGCTGATGACTATGCATTCGGTTTTCGTGCAGTTTATTTCTAGTCTTTTCTTGTTAGTTTCTTCAGCTACCTTCTGTAGGTGGTCTTGTAGTTTCCTTTCTGTGTCTGCTGTCAGCACTGTATCATCTGCGTACCTTAGGTTGTTTAAATTGTGGCCTCCGATTACGAATTAGGCATAACTTGTCCAGCATTCACTGCCATATTAAAGGACGGACAGCACATACCAATCCAGTACTCTCTTCTTTGTATCTAACGAAATTGTCCTGTTTCTTAATACCATACTCAATTTCTGGAATACTTCCTTCGCCATGCCAATTCCCCTTCGGATTTCTGTATCGCACTTTCCGTCTTTTGCCAGGTACTTCAATTTTTGTACCTACTTGATTCTAGTATCCCCGACCTGTATTTGGCATATTGGGCTACCCTTTTTACTGATGACCATGCATTCGGTTTTCGTGCAGTTTATTTGTAGTCCTTTCATGTTATTTTCTTCAGCTACCTTCTGTAGAATGTCTTGTAGTTTCCTTTCTGTGTCTGCTATCAGCACTGTATCATCTGCGTACCTTAGGTTGTTTAAATTGTGGCCTCCGATTACGAATACAGACATAACTTCTAGGGTCCTACTTATCCAAATGTGATGAGACGTTGAACTGCCCCATTTCTTCCTAAGTTTTACCACTTTCCGTTCTTTATCATAATCTTCAGCTGAAATCATCCTCTCTACACTATTGCCTGTACCACGTGTTCCTGTGTCGATTTGCATTCTTTCTTCATAATTAATGTGAATAAAGTCTTTTTTTCAAAGTTGAAAAAATGGAAGCACTATGACAGTCTTACAAATCATGTAGTACCACGTCATACCGTCCTCCTTGCAGAGAAATATGTGTACACTTTCTGGCATTTGTTATGACAAATTCATAATTTTAAAAACAAAATTATTTTATTCTTGACTTAATTCTGTCTTTGGCTTAACTCTGAATATTTTTTTTCAAAAAATGAAAAAAAGATAATAATTTAATTCTTTTAAAAATTACATTTGCATTTAATAAATACTGATATTACAAAATAGGAACTTTCTTAAAATATGTATATAGAAATACAAACACTTGCACACGCAAACATACAGATATACACACACATATATATGCTATATATATATCAGTGTGTGTGTGTGTGTGTGTGTGTGTGTGTGTGTGTGTGTGTCTGTGTGTGTGTGTGTGTGTGTGGACATAATGTAATATTCTAATGTCGCTTAGTACAAAAATTGCATTTTTGAGTAATTTATTTTACACAGAAACTCGAAGTCGGCATAACAGAAATAACACTTTTTGAGTAAAAAAGCTCTCCAAACTGATTCTAATTATATATATATATATATATATATATATATATACTTTGCAGCACATGTTGATGAGTTTCTAAATGGCCAGTACATCATGCGGCAATTTTCAGAACGGTTTTGTCTTCGCAATTTCTTTCAAAGAGACCCAAAGATAGTCTCCCCAGGATTAAAAAATTATTAAAGTTATAAATTTAGTTGGTCTACTTAATAAACGACTATCTATCTATCTATCTATCTATCTATCTATCTATCTATCTATCTATCTATCTATCTATCTATCTATCTATCTCTATATATATATATATATTCATTTTTTTTTCATTTGTAAACGAGCTATTACGCGACCTAGGTTTTTATCATGCAATGTCTTCAGGTGATTTGCAAATCGCCTGAAGACATCGCATAGTAGAAACCTAGGTAGCGTAATAACACGTTTACAAATGAAAAATATTCAAAAGTTTTGCAATATAATTGTATTGAACATTTTTTAATACAAATGTGCACTGGTCTAATTTTATTATGACCAAAAACTATGTAATTAAATTACCAATATATATATATATATAGTATATCGAGGCAGCAAGTAATTTTCTAAACATACGCTGTTAAATATAAGAGACAATGAATGTCTATTATGTTTAATCATGAGCCGTTCTAAACGTCGTATTTTTGCTTTAATTTCAGTTGAAAATAAAGACAAAAATTCTCCAACATTTGGATAATTATTTATTGGTTTTCTTCTAAGCTTTCGGCTCACATGAGCCATCTTCAGAGAGGTAGTTTAAACTGAAATATTATAAAATCCACCATCACCGACGATATTATTTTGTGTTGACATAAAACTCCACTTGGCAACGGCAATTGTTACCAAAAATAATAAACGCAGTTCTTAAGTTTGCGATGCGGTTTTATGACGTCAAACCGCGGGATAGCGCGAAATGACAACAAAACCATGTAGTCAAATGCAATGTAATATGTTATTTCCTGTTTTAAAGTTGATTATATTGAGTGTTGGTTGTTTTGATTTGATGTACATGGTCTCCAATATCTCTATGTTCCTCTTACTGTGTGTATGAGTAAGGATCACCGTATTTTGACCAAAATTTGTTTGATATTACCTACATGTTTATGTTTTTGAGAGAAATGTTGTTTAATAGTACTCTGATCAGAAAGATATATAAGTCTACAGGAGAGCGTGGTTGTGGTAAAACCAATATATGTACAAGGTTTTTGATTATTATCAGAGATGCAATCTCTGAATGGGCATGTAAATTGGTACACTACATTGGCTTTTTGTAGAGAAATATATATATATATATATATATATATATATATATATAGATAGATAGATAGATAGATAGTCGTTTGCGGATAGCTATTTGCGCTCTCACACTCCGATTGAGCACTATGGAGAAAAAACAGAAGCTACTCACACATCTACGCATCGTTCATTCAGTAATGATTTTGAAACCTGCGTATATATATCAGTCAGTTAGCTAAGCAACAAATTTGATACATGCTTGGGCAATCATGTCTCATTCGGGACATGACTGACTGGGAAGAAGATTTTCCAGAAGTAAGTTGCCATTAGTTTCTGCTGTAGACCGGTTTCCGACCAAGGCTATAGAACCCAATCTGTCCTATTATTTAACCCATAACTGGAGGGAAGAAACGGATTAATACCTTTGCACGTAAGTGATTGCAATTAATTCAACTGGAATTCGAACTCGGTTCCCCGATTTCTCGTAACAAGCTAAAACCCTACTTCCATTACCAAGGGCCCATACCTCAAATTTAGAATCGCCGGCTGATGTCAATTTCGTCGGGTTTCAATTCTGGCTAGAAGCAATCGGATGTCTCACCGTACTGAAAATCTGATATAGCGAAACAGATCTGTCTGCGGATGACTATATATATATATATATATATATATATATATATAAATTAGAGAAAGTTTTCAAAATTCAAAGGTGTCGGATGTACATTTCGACATAGGATCTCTAATAGAGATTCTACGTCACGTCAGCGACATTGTTTTTTTCCAAATGGCGAAGGCCTTGGGGTAGAATGTGGAAGGGTTTTAGGTTAACAACGGTCACAAAGTACAACAGGACAGAGCTGTTAGTGGCGGGTTTACAGGGTTTACAGGGTGTTGAAACGGTATATAAATATACCGTTTCAACACCCTGTAACCCCGCCACTAACAGGAAGCGGAGGAATAGAAGTAAATGTAATATCTTAGAAAAATTTTATTTAAGTCTATCCATTACAGGAAGTCATGAATTTAAAAGTTATTAAAGAAATATATATATATATATAGGGATTTGGTAAGGGAATTCATATTTTATATAGATAGACAACTAAAGGGGTTAAATTACATTTTTAAGGTTAAGATTTTGGGCTGTTTGAAGTGGTGTATTTAGGCGGGAAGGAATGGGCTTCAATATAAAATTTTAAACTTTTTTATTTAAGTTTATTTAATTAAACCTTTTAGGTAGAAGCGAGCTAAATGCCAATTACAGGAAATTATCGGTTTAAAAATTATTAAAGAAAAAAATATTAGAGAAAAAAAGAAAATATATATGTACATATACATATATGTGTTAACCAAGGAAAAAGGGGTTTAGTAAATATATATGTATATATAATACAATACTTTTTTGTCACCCGGAAAATTATTTATAATATATATTACATATCGTCAGATTCTAAGAAAAAACATAAAAAGAAAGAATCTGTTGCATTTTCAATATATATATATATATATATATATATACATTTTTTTTTTTTTTTTGGTAGTGGGGTTCGGTTCTAATCAGTTAAACAAGTGCCACGCGCATTGCAACCGAAAATAATTCTGTATGTAAATTTTAAAGTTATTTGCATGTCTAAATGACCATCTGACGAAAAATTGTTAACAGACATTTCATTTTAAAAGTATATTTACCAAAATTACAGAAACATATTTTGAAATACTAAAGACAATATTTATTTAATAAAATCAACATCTCGTCAGTCTTCTATCCATTAAAATCAGATGTGAGAACTATTTTCATTTTTGCGTAATGTAGACAATTTCTCCATCAAAACCCGTATATATATATATATATATATATATGCATGCATGTATGTATATATATATATTTGAAATTTCATAAGTTTAAATAGCTGGCAGTAAACAGGTGAAAAATAGTTTTGCAAATATTTTCTAAAAATGAAACATTTAAAATATAATTTAATTATTTTCTAAATATGTCTTGAAAGTTTCAATTATCAATTGTTCGATTTTCACAAGTTTTCCGAAATCAATGTGTTTCGACGGCGAAAAGAAACTTAATATTTCCAAAATTAATTCAAAATCAGCCTTTGGCGCAAGAGAAACAAACGTTTATCAAAATTTCGAAAATTATTAAACGTATTTCAGTTTTTAGCGAATATTTGGATAATTTCTCTCTCTTCCTCTCTCTCTTCCTCTCTCTCCCTCTCTCTTATATATATATATATATATATATATATATATATATCAGCATGAAGTGTGGGTAGAGAAGAATCCAAATGAGTGTCCTGTACATACAGTGGTAGGATAACTCTCTAAGAGAGCTCTAAACACATATTCATATAAATACATATAGAGCAAATATAAAAAAAATAAGGCAGACACATTATTTCATGGTGAATCGGAAGTTTAGGCCTATTTCAGGCAAATCATCATCGGCTTCCGTCTTTATTTTACAAAGGATTTTACACGAATGAGATTCACAAAGACTTTAAAAACAAATAGAAATAACGGTCCCTCCATTAAAAGATAATTTTTTTTCTTAAATTTCTCTGTTAAGAGAAATCTTTGTTTCTTAAATTTTCTCCCTTAAGGGAGCGACCGTTATTTCTATTCGTTTTTTAAGTCTTTGTGAATCTCATTCGTGTAAAACTCTTTGTAAAATCAAGACGGAAGCTGATCATGGTTCGCCTGAAATAGGCCTAAACTTCCGATTCACCATGAAATAACGTGTCTGCCTTAATCTTTATATATATATATATATATATATATATATATATATATATATATATAGTGCATCGAGGCAGGTGATCATTTTCTAAACAGATACTGTTAAATATAAGAGGCAATGAATGTCTATTATGTTTAATCATGAGCCGTTCTAAACATTGTTTCTTGGATTTAATTTCAGGTGAAACTGAAGTCCATAATTCTCCAACATTTGGATAATTTTTATAAAGTTGGTTCGAAGCTTTCGGCTCACATAATATTTGTCCATATTTGTAATACTACTCACTCATGCACACAGTAAAAAGGGAGCGACCGTTATTTCTATTCGTTTTTTAAGTCTTTGTGAATCTCATTCGTGTAAAATTGTTTGTAAAATCAAGACGGAAGCTGATCATGGTTCGCCTGAAAAAGGCCTAAACTTCCGATTCACCATGAAATAACGTGTCTGCCTTAATCTTTCTTATATATATATATATATAGTGCATCGAGGCAGGTGATCATTTTCTAAACAGATACTGTTAAATATGAGAGGCAATGAATGTCTATTATGTTTAATCATGAGCCGTTCTAAACATTGTTTCTTGGATTTAATTTCAGGTGAAACTGAAGACCATAATTCTCCAACATTTGGATAATTTTTATAAATTTGGTTCTAAGCTTTCGGCTCACATAATATTTGTCCATATTTGTAATACTACTCACTCATGCACACAGTAAAAAGAACGTTCAGATATTGGAGGTCATTTAGCAATTAAGGCAACCCACACTATAATAAAATCACATTTCAATTTGGTCACAGCACATGACATTGGATATAGACACGTGGTTCTGTCAACATTTCAGTCTTGAATGTGGTGTGACGTCATACAGCCGCATTACAAATTTACGAAGTGCATCTGCTATTCGTTGACTATTGAAGCAATGTTTTATGTCAACAAAAGATAAAATCATCTTTGTTGGTAGATGTCTTTATGCTAACGTCCTTGTAACCTATCTGAAGATGGCTCTGAAATTGAAGCCAAAATACGATGTTTAGAAAGGCTCATGATTAACCACAATAGACATTCATTGTCTCTTATATATATATATATATATATATATATATATATATATATATATATATATATTAGGAATTAATGCCACACATTTCTATTACTTTAATCGTGATTGAAAGCAAACTAGGAAAGAACTGTAATGAAAAAAGCAACCAAACACACTTAATCTACATCTAAAATTGCCGTAGAGAAATTATATCGACATTAACAGCTGACGCTATATGCACTCTTTGATATAAAACAGATTAGATATCCACTAAAAAGGGCTCTTTAAAATGCAAACACACACACAGACATAGATGTCTAGATGTTTTGCAACATTTTAACTCAAGACTATAAGGAGCGTGTGTTTATTAGTGTCTCACTAGGCGCGCAGACGAGCGTACTGTAACTAACAATTTAGACTATCGGCTATTAATATATAAGATTATTTTCGGATAATCCAACAACTGATTTATTAACCTTTTATAGACATATGAATAGATTTGCACAAACTGGTGTATACTGGTAGAATTTCAACACTGCCTTTAGCCTGTAACTGGGAGTGACAATTTTACATTGGAGTTTTGAGCGCTTTCCTGTCGTTTAATTTTCATTAAAGTTCTATCCTAGAGTTTTCGCAATGGGTATTGAACACTGATTTTATTTCGTAACGTGTCTGGATTTTTTCTTTTAGGTTTTCTTATTTTTTATTTATTTATTTAATTTTATGTGATATGTGTCCTCCCATATGGCACTGAATACCGGACAATCTCTTCAAAATGAAAAAAAAATTAAAAAAGTATTAATGTTATTGTACAGAGAAAAGCTGAGAATATCATGGACCAAATCTTTGAGCAACGACGAAGTTCTTGAGAAAATGGAAACAAAAAAGAATCTAAACATCAGGAAGAAATAGAAAAAATTATTATACACATAATAAGGAATGGAGGCTTTGAAAATCTGAAATGGACAGAAGTAAAAACCACGCATAATATTAGGTTGACCCAAAAGTTCGTAAACACTTGCGAAATGGGTCTATCTGGTCCAGCACAATCGAGACAAGTGATGAGTTCAGAAAGAGAAAGAGACAGCGTCGGTTCCAAAACAAGATCGATTCGGCAAGAAAGTCATGTTGTGCGTTTGGTGGAACTTTGAAGGAATCGTACATTTTGAGTTGGTTCCGAATGGTCGTGCCATCGGTGCTGAACTTTACTGCCTGCAACATGAGCGGGTCTACGAAAAGTTGAAGCAAAAGTACCCGACTCTGATCATCCGAATGCGCGCTTTGATGCAGCAGGAATATGCATAGCCACACACCGCCAAGAAGACCAAAGACAAATTTGAAGAGGTGGACGGCGTTGAGGTTCTGCCACTTCCAGCCTACAGTCCTGACTGTGCTCCATCAGATTACGGCCTTTTCCACTCAATGCAATACTTTCTGAAGGGCCCCCGATTCGACTCGTTTGATGAAGTCGATGAAGCGTGTCAAGAAGTCTTTGATTTGAAGCCGGCTGAATGGTACTTTGACCAGATCCGAAAGCTTGCAGATCGATGGCAGAAAGTCTTGGAAAATGATGGTCTTTATTTTGAGCAATAATTTTTGTTGTTTTTGCGAGTAAAATTTCAATTTTTTGCATGTGTTTCCTGGTAACCTTAGATTACTTGGCGAGTAAAATTTCAATTTTTTGCAAGTATTTACGAACTTTTGGGACAACCTAATACTAGTGTGCCTCATAAAGTGAAACTCTAATAAATACATGCTTCTTACAGTCTTGAAAATAAAATGTTGCAAAGATTTTAATAATGAATTTGATAGCATTAGACTTCCAAACAGTAATAGGAAGAAAACAGAATTTTAAGCTGGAAATTTCTTATTAAATAAATGCTTTATATTAGATTAACAAAATAGTTTCAGTCTTTTTATCATATAAAGTTATATGTTTCCATTCTGTCTAAAACTAAAAAATAATTAGCAGAAATTTAAAAAGCTACCATGGCTAAAGGGATTAGCAGCCTATGAAAGATCACAAGAGAACTAAATTATAATGTTTTTCTAAGCATAGTGGGATTGACTAAATGAATAGCAGAAGATGGTTTAAGAGAAATAGCATAAAACAATATTAAAAGTTAAAAAGGGCAGAACATGGTGGAGAGCCATGATTGCCTACCTCCTGAAGGTACAAGGGATATAAAGAAGAAATTGAAGGCAGCTTGGTATTGGAGTTATTTTAGCAATTTTCCTTTTACCGATTATTTGGTTCATTCTGATTATTGCTATCGTTAGCCTGATGGGAAAATACTCTTACCTGCAGAGCAGGAGCATAGTTGTAGCGATTCGTCAAAAATATAAAAATGGTTCAAATAAAAGTAGTGGCAAAATTGAAAACTAGATTAAACAGAGATTCTTGTTAACACACTGAAAACAAATAATCTTGCGATAAATTGCTTTGATTTAAAAACCAATATATGCTTGCCTCTTCGAAGAAGAAAAAAAAGACCTATTTAATGAAGTAAATTGATTAGAAATTAGTGGGAGAAAAAATCAGTTTGAAGATGAACGAAAATAAAATATAAAAATTAAAAAGTAGAAAAATATCGTAAATGTATGAAGTTCTAAAAGTAATTATATAAATCTGGAAGAATAGGAGAAATATTGAAAGAAACTACAAGTAAAAAAATCCTCTACCCACACCCAAAATCAAACACTGGAATAATAATGTAAATAAATAAAAAAAGGTTTAACTTTGTAAAAGTTAAAAAGCAGACAACAAAATTGAAAAAAGAAGTACAAAAAAGCAGGTAATTTTTACATTAAAAGATCATAAAATAATAAAATTCTTTAGGTAAATTAATCGAAACAATTACCAGATAAGGAAAAATACCAAGATAATTTTGAACCAGCAAAAAAAAAAAAAAAGAGAAATCGCAAACGGGTTAAATATAATCTTACATATTTAATGTAATCAATGTAAAATATGAAACCGGCAGGTGACTACTTTGCAGCTGTTGGTGAGAGATAAGCATATGTCCGTGCAAGGTCATATTTCTATACTTTGATATCAGAAAATCATTAAAGAGAGCGATAAGTGTATCCTAACAATTTGTCAGCGATTATGGGGTTAGAAAAATAATCCATTACCAAAATTGATTACACTTCCATAAAGAAGTAATTTGGGAAAAAATATCAAGTACTAAATGAAGGAATTGCAATTAGTGGCAATATTCCTTTTCTGGAAGTTGTCATATCAGAAATATTTAGATGTACATTACCGGCTATAATTATAAGGCCACCCTAGTGTTTTAAAAAAATGATGTATTTCATACTAATTTTTACTATTTATTGCCAAGTGAATAATTATATATGAAAATAGAATGATTATTATGTTAATACTGGACAATAACATATATATCAAATGAATTTATGAATATCTAATAATTACCTATATTGCAGTTTCATCACTAAAAGAATGAAGAAAATTTAGACTGATTCAGACAAATTAATCGTTGCTTCCTTGGATTGTAAAATTTTGCAGGGTAATAATAACAAAAGAATCATTCTATTTTCATTTGGCAATAAATATTAAAATAGTATGAAATACATCATTTCTTTTAAAAAACTGGGGTAGCTTAATAATTATGGCCAGTAGTGTACATAAAGGTGGTGATTAATGGAACCCGTAATGGAAAATACATGGACAAAGATTCCCAGCAAAAATCAAAACAAATATGAACGGGCTAATGTATTTCGCAGCAAGTTTAACCTTAATAAAAGATGATTAGTAACTGTGTATAAAAAAGGAGAAGATACGCATCTATATTTACATCCGTTTTAACTACCTCACCCCATGGTTACGAAACATATGCACAGATCTAGAACGAGCAGGTGGTCCATTGATTGCTAAAATCTTGATTGAATAATTTATTTGTTTAATGGCATAACAACATCCTTATGGGTTATTTTAAAAATCATTTCATCCAAGCAAGGTAGAAATGTCACTGGTGCTCAGGGGTTTACAGTAAAAGAATAAAAATGGTGCAGGGGATATCGAAGAAATAATAAAAAATATGACAATTGAGGATGCATTTAAAATCTTGGAGATGTTAGCTATCAAGGAAGCATGCAAATTGAAATGAGTGCCACAAACAAAAAGTGCAAAAAAAGAAACTATTAAAGTAGAAGGGGATGTTGTATTTAACTATTTTTACTGTAAAAGAGTGGGACCTTAAGGCCAATCTAGTAGCACAAGTAAATACACGTCTTCGTGGTACCAGAAATGAAAAAGCTCGTCAATGCATATTCTATGAAAATACTCCTAAAAAAATAAGGGAAACCACATCACGTCGGTGAAAAAGTGGTTCGCCAAGACAGGATCGATTATATTGCAAATCCTCCTTTGGATTTTGTCGAGAACTTTGAGATGAAGAGCAGGACCACCCGACTAGATATGGCATCAGTTTTCAATGCACCCGACAAATGGTAGATTTATACATGTGCAAAATAAATTCTGACTAGAGAAACCATTTGGCCCGCCACAGTGAATCAACCTTCCTAGCAATAGATGCACCTAAGTATTAATATCAAAATTTAAATTTCTTGAGAACTTTGAAGTAATAGAGATATGACACGTTATTCTGCTTTCACAACTGAATACATGGTAGATGATACTCAGCTTTTTTCATATGTATGTCGATTGGTTGATTGGTTGTTTTGTTTTTATGGCATGTCAACTTCGGCGGGTCATTTATTGCCAACTAAATTTTATTTATTTATTTCTGGTAATTCCTTTTTCTTTCAACAATTTATTGTTGTTTTTATATAAGTTTTCTGTCTAGCAATATTTTTTTTCGAGTATCAAGGTTCATTGGGATTTTGTTTTTTTAAGGGCAGGATTCCCAAGTCCTACCATTGTTATTTAATCCATAACTAGAGGGAAGGTACGGATTAATACCTTTCCCAATGGTACCAGTGCTTAAGCGAATGCAGGGTATTCAACTGGAATTCGAGCTCGGCTCACCGATTTCGCTTTCCGAGGCGATATCCACTGCACCACAACGCACATCCGTCACTAAACGCTTACAGCACCTGATATTCCCATACGGTCACCTATCGAAGTACTGACCAGGCTCAACTTTACTTAACTTCGGTGACTGAGCGATAACCGGTGTATTTAACGTGATATGGCCGTAAGCCCATATGCATGTCAGTGGAGACATAATTACTAGAGGAAGTGATATGTGTGTATTATATTGTAGTTTTGTTGAAGTTATATTTTTGAATGCAGTTTGATTTTTTTAAGAAATTGTAGGATATTATATGGATTATTGTCATAAAAGAGTTCTTTTATGTTGTAGTTTTGTTGAAGTTATATTTTGGAATACGATTTGATATTTTTAAGAAATTATAAGATATTATATGGATTATTGTCATAAAAGAGTTCTTTTATGTTGTAGTTTTGTTGAAGTTATATTTTGGAATACAGTTTGATTTCTTTAAGAAATTTTAGGATATTATATGGATTATTGTCATAAAAGAGTTCTTTTATGTTGTAGTTTTGTTGAAGTTATATTTTGGAATACAATTTGATTTCTTTAAGAAATTATAGGATATTATATGGATTATTGTCATAAAAGAGTTCTTTTATGTTGTAGTTTTGTTGAAGTTATATTTTGGAATACAGTTTGATTTCTTTAAGAAATTTTAGGATATTATATGGATTATTGTCATAAAAGAGTTCTTTTATGTCGTAATTTTGTTGAAGTTATATTTTGGAATACAGTTTGATTTCTTTAAGAAATTGTAGGATATTATATGGATTATTGTCATAAAAGAGTTCTTTTATGTTGTAGTTTTGTTGAAGTCATATTTTGGAATACAATTTGATTTCTTTAAGAAATTTTAGGATATTATATGGATTATTGTCATAAAAGAGTTCTTTTATGTTGTAGTTTTGTTGAAGTTATATTTTGGAATACAGTTTGATTTCTTTAAGAAATTTTAGGATATTATATGGATTATTGTCATAAAAGAGTTCTTTTATGTTGTAGTTTTGTTGAAGTTATATTTTGGAATACAATTTGATTTCTTTAAGAAATTATAGGATATTATATGGATTATTGTCATAAAAGAGTTCTTTTATGTCGTAATTTTGTTGAAGTTATATTTTTGAATGCAGTTTGATTTCTTTAAGAAATTTTCATATACTACACGGATTAATTCCATGTAAGTGTTTTTTCATGTCGGTGAATAAATAATTTCAAAATCTAAATGTTTTGAATAATTTTATGGTTTCAAATAAATATAGTTTTCTGGGAATTGCGTGGCTTCAACTACAGGCTTCTGCATTCTTGGTCCTGTTGCTATAAAATATATTGCTGATTAGTTTACTATTGTTTGTAGTTTTATTATAAATAGGTTTTTGTTGGTGAATATTTTATGTAAAAATGCATTGTTAATATTTTTACTATAAAAATGTATGTTCGTACTTTTGTAGTGTTTTGTTTTGGGTCAGTGTTCACTATTTGACCGTAGCTGGGATCCAGCAGATACTGCTTCGGTCTCTGGATCAGGGTATACCTGGGAACAACAGTGATAGGTGGGTGGTTCTAACCTCCCTAAAACCTCTAATCACTTGACCAGATACTCTGCTGCCGAATATAATTGATTGTCATTACGCAAAATTTTAAAATAATTAACGAGGCTAAATAGTATTATCAAATCTTCTTCTTCTTCTTCTTCTTTGATGTGACATGTCCTTGCAGGACGTAGGCGATCATGGCTTTCCACATCTCCCTATCCCTGGTGGCTCTTAGCACGCTTTCACCTTTTGCATTATGCAACCCACGTTCCGTCATCCACCTGATTAGGTCCTTCAAATATGTTATCCATTGCTTTCCCCCGTCTCTTTTTCCCACTATCAGGCCTGTTACTATCAAGTTCTCCAAGCCCTCCTTCCTCATTGCATGTCCCAGGAACTTTAACTGTCTCTTCCTGAATTGAAGTTTGAATTTCCTTTTCGTTTCCATCCTTTCCAAAACCTTGTCATTGCTCACATGCTCGGTCCATGATATTCGCAGCATCCTTCTGTAGATCCACATTTCAGCTGCTTCAAGATTTTCCTTCATCTTCGAAGATATTGTCCAACATTCACTGCTATATTGAAGAACTGACATCACATAGCAATCCAGTACTCTCCTCTTTGTTTCTAGCGAAATTGCCCTGTTTCTTAATACTTTATTTAACATCTGGAATGCTTCCTTGTGCTTTTGGATCTCAGGAATATAAATGTATAGAAACTGCTGTGACCACAAAGTGAGGGGTCAGTTTATATGTTGATTGTAATATGGAATTCATCCCCCACTTTATATCGAGTATGCTTCTGTAGAACCACATTTCAGCTGCTTCAAGGTTTTCCTTCATCTTCGAAGATATTGTCCAACATTCACTGCCATATTGAAGAACCGACATCACATAGCAATCCAGTACTCTCCTCTTTGTTTCTAGTGAAATTGCCCTATTTCTTAATACTTTACTCAACTTCTGGAATGCTCCCTTTGCCATGCCAATCTGGAGTTAGCCAAAGCAAGTCAAAAGATTTGTTTTTGCAAAATGTCAAAATGTCGATTATCAAATAAGCTTAAAAGTTGTTATCAAAGGCTTGCATTTATGTATGATACGCAAGAAGAAAGGAAATCCATGAAAAATCCGCATTTACACGAGTACAGTGCGTGGTTTTATGCTCCATGTTTCACATAAATATTGGTGGATGCACTATACACATTGTTTTAACAATGTTAAAAATTATGCATTTTGGTAATTGCTTATACTGCACGGATATCAAGTGTTAAAAAATATATAAAGTCGACATATACACGATTATATCCAGTAGTTTTAAGAATATCACATTGTTTAACCCGTCTATATCTTAATTCATTAAAAAAAAACTTTTTGAGAAATTTCTGTTAATCAATTATTGACACTTTTGTTGTATTACTAATAATGAAAACAATATTTAATAAAAATAATGTGAAAGTCAGTAACTGTTTTAAAAGATATAAGCAAGTCCTTATCGATGATTCTACAACCAAATCCTTCTCAATAAAATTAGTGCTGAGTATAAAGAACGTTATCGTAATTGTTGGGTTAAAAGTGGTTGTTTCATGAAAGGAAACTTTCTGATTAAGTACCACTGTTTTTAACGATCTGAATTGACGCCGAGTACAAAAGTATCTATCATGGTGGACCTAGTATATTTGGAGATGACCACAGATTCATTTTTCTTGGTTCGACGATTCTTGATCGAGATGATATTTGATTCAAATCCCAATTATTTACTGGCTTGAATCAAACAGAAAGAGACATGAAGGGAATGTAGGAAATAAATGGCATCTTCGTTGCCAACTGACGTTTCAGCGTTTGATCATTTCCCCCCCTCTGAATCAATGGCGACAGTTTAAAATAATTTAATTTCTTTTATTTATTAAATTATCCCTCTTCTTAAATTCCATTATTTGTAGTTTCGCGTCCATGCACACCCGGAAATTTCCCACTCTTTATCTATTTCTGTTTCTTATTTATTATACAAATATCTATATGTGGCACAGATATGAAAGTGAAGTGCATGACGTCATAATACTAGATAATAAATGCAATATAATGACATATAGAAACAGCGGTGTTATATAAAAAGACTATTTGCATATAATTACAAAGAGAAACAGGAAAAACAGAGAGAGAGAGAGAAACTGGAAGCAATGAATGGCAGGGAAAATGAATATCATTTCTTGATGGAGTTTAAGAAGAAAAATTTAATAAGCAAAAAAAAATTAAATCATTTTGATCTGTCGGCACGCTGATGCATCGCTTGTGAAAAACGTGAAAATAAAAAAAAATCAGGGGAATATTGAAAATAAACAGACACCCATTCTAAGAAATCTTTAAGCAAAAACAATGTTAATGGACATATAAAATTTTTATTTTTACCTGTATTAAAAACACTTTCACAACTGTTAAAATACAGTATATGCATACAATAATATATATATATATATATATATATATATATATATATATATATATAATTATATGGTTATATATCAATTTTGAAATTGATATATATACCATATAACCATATAATTATATTATATTAAACTCTATAATACACATTATATTAAGCATTGTTTATAATAACATAAATGCCAGAGCACTCACAATAAAAAAAAACTTGAGTCCTCTTCACTTGGAATTACATATATATATATATATATATTAATGCATGCATATATTCTATTTTAACACTTGTATGCAATTTTCTATATGCCAGATACTCTAGAGATATATCGTGTTGAATACACCGACTCTCGTCTGATCACTGAAGTTAAGCAACATCGAGCCTGGTCATTATTTTCCAGTTAAAGCGAAACCGTGAACTGAAAGAAAAATGAATGGATGTAAGTCAAATTTTGATTTCCTGGTATCGATATCAAATAAGATTGTTTCATCGTAAACTAAAGTTTGGAGGCTAAATAAGTCCTCTGAGTAAATGGTATCATGGCTGAGACTGCGAACTACAATTATACCTACTTAGAGCCAAACCCGAAGAAAAACTAAAATAAAAGGGCGGAAAAATATATACACACAAACATCTTGCCTTTTATATGTATATTTTATGGATTTTCTGCACTATCGTAAGAACTGAAACCTTGAAACTCCCGAATATCGTTTCTTATGTCCTTGTCTATGAGTGTATCAAATTTGATTAAAATCGGACCACTCCTTCTATAACCCGTCTTTTACGATTATCGATTTTCGATATTTATCGGGGGTACCTCGACACAAAACCTAGTTAAGAACACTCGCAGACACTTATAGTACAACTGTGTAAATTTTCAAGAAAATCGGTTCAGCCGTTTCGGAGTCTACAGGTAACGGACACACACAGACACGCACACACACACACATACACACACAGACAAAGTTCCAATTATAAATAAGTTTATATATATATATATATATATATATATATAATTAACGCGGAGAGGTTTTCCATTTAACTGGTCAGGTTTATGTCGATATCGACGTTTCGTGAGGACACCGTTATGCTGTTGTCTGTCTCTCTTCCTGTCTAAGTTTTCCATCTGCTGCGTCCTTCTTTGTTTTTTTTTTTGTTTTTTTCTCATTTATGATTAACGAAGATTGTTGTAATTTGATCTTTTGTTGTGGAAGTGGTCAACCGCTAGTTAATTGTCTTTGGTTGCTTTTGTTGTGCTAAATTCTTTTCAATGTTTTATTATTTGCGGTTGGTTGATTTTCTCTTTATTGTGCAGGTGTTTGATTTCTTTTGTTGCTTACTAATGTGATGTGCTTTGTGGTGCAGTGGATATCGGCTCGTAACGAGAAATCGAGGAGCCGAGTTCGAATTCCAGTTGAATTCTGTGCCTTCACTTACGCGCAACCATCCTTAGGAAAGGTATTAATCCGTCTCTTCCTTCCAGTTATGGGATAAATAATAGGACAGATAGGGTTCAATAGCCTTGGTCGGCAACCAGTCTGCCGCAGAATGTAATGGCAAACTATGCGGCATAATCTTTGAGGCATGATCGCCCAAGCGTGTATCACGTATGGCACTTAAGTGACTAAATGTATGCATGAATCAATGTTTGTTTAATGGAATTATAATGAAAGGCGAGCGCTCAATTACTTTTAAGTTGGTTTGTGCTTACCGTTTAGGTTGACCTTGTTTTTCTGTGTTGGCCTCTTTTTATTGTGTTGTACTTTTCTTAACGTATTAAATTGTATATGACCTCTTAAAGTATTTCTTATTAGGTGATAGATAAAGTGTTATATTATTTTCTGTCTTTTGTCCTGATTGAGTGTTTGTATATTCATGATTTGTTTAAATGTGGTAGCTTAGCGTTTTATGTTGCAATGTTTTGATTTTTTTTTATTTGAGTAGCAAAGCAGATATTTATTCGCATGTCTACATTTTCACATTGTTTTGTTTATTTCGCTTAGCATTTTAGTTTGATTTTTAAACTTGTGGAAATGTAGGCATGCAAAGAAATATCTCCATTGCTACTATATAAATATATATATATATATATAGGCATCCACAAACAGATCTGTTTCGCTGTATCACAGCTTATCAGTACGGTTAGACTCCGATTACTTTTTAACGCAGGATTGAAACACGACCGAATTGGCGTCAGTAGGCGATTCTACCTCTGGGCTATGGGAGTTCGGTAGAAGAAGGCAGACTTTTTAGCGTGTATATTATCATTTTTCGCGCCTAATAGCCAGAGTGCTCTAATGCATTTCACTGTATGAGCGATGCGTACATGCCTGAGTAGCTACTGTTTTTTCCAAAGTCTACCATTCTTCCAGAGTGCTCAATCAGAGTGTGAGAACGTAATAGATATATAAGCTTGTATATATATATATATATATATATATATATATATATATATATACAAGCTTTTTAATTATAATAGAGTGGTTAATTTCAAGTATACTAGCTCAATAAAAATTTGACAAATGAAAAAATAGTGTAACAACTTTCGTCCTTTAGGTCCTTTATCAGACCTAAGTGATTATTAGGCTGATGTAACCCTAACCTGCGAACGAAGGGGAAGAACTATTTATTTTTTCTATTTTTAAGTATAGTTTGGCGAATTCCAATTAGTTTCAGTCTTTAGTGTTTAAGTTTTTGTCTATTTTATCATTGTGTATCTCATTGTCTCTTGCGATAAGAGATTTGCAAAAATAGTAAATTCTATCAGAACATAACTAAACTTTTCTAGACTTTATTATTAATATTCTTAACAGATACGCCTCCTTGGTCTCACACTCTCGGCGGACCTCAAGTGGAATGACTATATCGAATCCATTGCAAAATCTGCTGCTATGAAAGTCGGTTCTCTGTGCAGGGCTCGGAATTTTTTCCGTTTGAATCTATCCTGCACATATGCCCCTGCTATTCTCCTCGGGGTCTTTGACAAAATACAACGGAGAGTCTGTAATGTGATCGATACCGACTTGGCAGACCGGCTGCAGTCACTCTCTCACCGGCGCGACGTGGCTTCCCTGTGTCTCTTCTATAATTACTTTCACGACTTCTGCTCCGATGAACTTAGATCACTGGTGCCACCTAGGTACAAATTTGCACGAGATACTAGATTAGCAACTAGGTCCCACCCTTTTACAGTGAAACCGATAAAATGTAACTGCAATTTCTACTCCAACATCTTCTTTTCTCGCACTTTCCGACTGTGGAATTCCCTTCCATATGATTGCTTCCCCGACGGCTACAATCTCCAGGAGTTTAAATGTAAGGTCAATAGACACTTCGTAACACACTAACTCGCATCCATTCTTTCAAACACTCTTCCCATCCACACAACTCTCAGCCTTGGTATCCTTACCCATCTATCACCCTCCTTCTGACATTTCTTATATCTAATCACTCTTTCTGTTTACCTTCCCCTATATAACCCCATGCGCAATAGTGGCAGTGGAATGCCTTGCTTGGGGTGAAATGATTTATATATATATATATATATATATATATACGAATAAAAAGAGAATAGAAAAAAAAGTATTCTTAGTCGACGCATTTCGTCCACTGAAGATTTTTGTTGAATGTGCTTATATAAAAAACGAGGGTGTAGTTTTTTTTTTGTTTTTTTTTTATTGAGGCTTTTAAATTTGAGAACGTTTATAAATCTCCATCAGGGACTTGAAGTGTCAGTCAAAAGGTTAGGGGGACACAGAGTGCCACAATTTAAAATCTGGCTAAAAATAAGCAAGTAATATTTTTAAAATATTTTAAAATAAATATTTTATACATTGTGATTAGACTGTTATGGAATGAGATGGACGTATATACTGTAAATCTTCAACGACATAAGATGATGAATTTCGCTGTTTCTTTTGATATTTCATATATTTGTGCTCCTATATCTTGGCTTGATGTATGTTGAGCTGCAGTGGATATAATCATTGAACGAGAAATCGGAAATTTGAATTTGTTCTTACGCACAAATACCCTTGGAAAAGGTATTAATCTGTTCCTTTCCTCCAGCTATGTGTCAAATAACGGAACTGACTGAGTTCTATAGTCTCAGTTAGCAAGTAGTCTACTGGGGAATGTAATAGCAACCTACAGCTGGAAAATACCCTGCCCTGTCAGTCGTATCTCAACATATGATCGCCCAAGTGTGTATCACGTATGGTACTTAACTAACTGATGTTGGCTTGGGAATGTAGCAATTGTTTCAGGAAAAGAGAGACTGAGACAGAAAGCGCAATTTTCTTTTCAAGTAAATGACTTTCTCTTTTAATAAGTGTGGAATTCTTTAGACAATGAGCATGGAGAGTTTAAACAATTTGACATATATATATATATATATATATATATATATATATATATATATATATTAATTGCTTAAACTACCTATGTTGCTTGTTTAAATGAATAGGAGATCAGGGATTGGGTGATACTGGAAGGTGACAAACACTGCTTTGAATAAAAATGGAAAGGAATTTATTTAGGACCATGTTAACCCTTAATTTGAAATGAACACGAAATATAATAGAAATATAACTTTTTTCTCTTGAGAAAGGTTATTATCAAACAACACTGAGACAAGGTAAGGTAAATTATAAACCGTATACACACACACACACACACACACACACACACACACACACACACACACACATATATATATATATATATATATATATTAATTGCTTAATTTCTTAGTTTTAATCATAATAAAATAGTAATTTAGATAGTTTCATGAATAAACAAAAAAAAGAAAACGGTAAAATCAGGTATTGCAAATCGCCTGAAGACGCCACCTGGTAGAAACCTAGGTCGCGTAATAACTCTTTTACAAATGAAATATATATATATATGTGTGTGTGTGTGTGTGCGTGTGTGTGTGTGTGTGTGTGTGTGTGTGTGTGTGTGTGTGTGTGTAAACTTGTTTTTATATTCGTTTCGAAAAACCCTCCGAGTACATACACGGAAGGAAAAAATGGTAATAAAAAAAAGAACGTGCTAGGCACCCGAACATCAGTCAAAGTACGTAGCCCAAAGAAAAAAAAACCCGAGACGAGTAACCAAAACAAAAAGCGTTCAATACGCAAGTAGAGCAAACTAAGTAAATAACTAACCTAGAAAGCCAACGAACCTACCAAGGTTTCACCAAATTGGATCTTCAGGAAAAGAGCCAACTTTCCCTGAAGATCCAATTTGGTTAAACCTTGGTAGGTTCGCTGGCTCTCTAGGATATATATATATATATATATATATATATATATATGAACAGACTGAGATAGATAGATAGATAGATAGATAGATAGATAGATAATGAACAGACTGAGATAGATAGATAGATAGATAGATAGATAGATAGATAGATAGATAGATAGATAGAAACTGAAATTTAGAAACACGAATGCCTATATCAGTACCTTGAGAAGGTAGTTCTACCCTGGTTCAAGAGGATGGCTGTTGAAAGACAAGCAGGTCTCTGCACGATACCACGCAAGCAGGAAAACCCAGTCATCCTTATTAGACAATTTATGCGACCACATTAAGTCTTACATCTGACCACCTTACTCCCCAGTGTGCCAACCGTTTATTGCTTGAAGCACAGTTGAGCGAATGATTAACAAAACTCCTTACAAAAGCCAAAGATGAACTAAAAGCAAGGATTATGGCAGCATTCATCAACATACAAGGAGAAACCCCAGAAGAGTTGCAGAAACTCCTGAAGACGACTAGAGACCGTGGTTGAATCCATTGTTGACTTTGTTGAATAAATCTACTCTTTAGTCTTTCAAGATTTTCAATTTTTGTAATCGTGGTAAATATAGCTTTCGAAATATGATGTCAGTGTTATTTTCATTTTGGTGTAATTTAGACGGCAGTTTATCCATCGCACCCTGTAGACAGAAAAGCATAGGTCCAAGAAGAGAATCGATACCTCAATCCAATTGCAAAGAAGTATTTTGCGCACGTTTTATTTTCATGCTTCTACTGCCATTTTATTTTTCCCTTTCTAATTTATCATTTTATTCAAACCATTTTAGTTTTTGTTTCATGTTATCGGAAAATAAATAGCATAAAGTGTTTATTTTTTAGTTGTTTCTATAGTAAATGTAGCCACTCTAATTTAGGGCAAAAATTTTATCAGAAAAATGGTTTCTTCGATTTGAAGCTTATTTTTTTCAGAATATTTTTCAGATGGATATAGACACGTTGTCTTTATTTTACTAATGCACAAACGCACATATGGAATCAGAAAGAAACGTGATTATACTTAATGTCTTTAAACCTAAGAAATCGATAACAAGCCTTGAACATCTAATGAAATGTGTTTGTTTAAAAAAATGTTACAAATAGATGTAGAAAAGCGTAATGGCGACCGGTTTAATTTTTTTCTCTTTTGTAGAGAGCGGTAGAGTGATTTCTTCGTAGCCTACTTATATACTTGTTTACTTTTTCTTCATTGGAAAGACAGGCATCTTTTTTTTTTTTAATCATATCACCCCAAGCAAGGCAGTCCACTGCCACTATAGCGCATGGGGCTACATAGAGCGATTGGGTAAAGGAAATGTCAGAGGGATGGTGATAGACGAGTTAGGAGGTACGTGTTCGCATTTTCCGTTCCTGGCATACATTTATATGGCCTTTTGCTTCAAATCGTGTCCCTCCACTATTTCCCATCCTTTTTAGTTTTAAGCCTTTTCCCAACTTCGCAGCTAGGATACAGTCGCTTTCTCACCGACTCAATGTGGCTTCCATATGTCTCTTCTACAAATATTTTCACGACTTCTGCTCCGATGAACTTAGCTCACTGGTGCCCCCTATATACGAATTTCCTCGAGCCACAAGATTAGCAACTAGGTCACACCCTTCTACTGTGAAACCAATAAATTGTAAACGCAAATTCTACTCCAGGAGCTTCTTTTCTCGCACCTCCCGCCTGTGGAATTCCCTTCCGCATACTTGCTTTGAGACAGCTACAATTTTCTAGAATTGAAATGTAAAGTCAATAGTCACCTCCTGTCTTACTAACTTACAACCTCTCTCTTTCATGCTTTTTTCTCCGTCCACCCCACTCATCAGTATTCTCTTCCTTCTCATATTCTCTTTCTGAAACGCTCTGTAGCCTGTCACTCTTTCTCATAGCACTTCTCCTATCTAACCCTCTGCACAACAGTGGCAGTAAAATGCTTTGCTTGGGGCCACACCATTATATATTTAAAACAGAAATTGTCCAGTTAATATACTTTCTGTGTTTAAATACTTTGCCATCCATTTACACAGGTCCGTTAAGTAGAATATTCAATATTGTACTCTGTTTCTATGAAGAAAATGTTTTTGTTTTTTTTTGGTGGGGGGCGTTCAAATTCTCCAACACTCTTTCCTTACTATATACCTTTTACATATCTCTTTCTAATCTAAATATTCTTTAAAACATTCTTCAAATATGCTCTGTCTATGGTATTCTCAGTATACATTTGTAGAATAATCTTTGTTGCTTCTGTTATCTTCATCAGTGAGGAAATTATCCAGCATCCCTTTAAATACAAGAGGACATAATTAGACGAGAGCTGAGCGCACCCTTTTTTCTTTATTAAGAAGGAATCCTATGTTTTTATTCTATTTTTTTTTTTTAAGTAAAATCTTTGGAACACATCCTATGTGCTTAAAAAAATATTAAAATTCAAACCACAAAACGTTTTCATACTTTGAAAGTTGACGTATTGCAAAATTCCTATACCAAAATTCAAAAATTAAAGTACTCTTCAACAACAGTGAGTTACAAATACAACTTAAATTTTATTTATATATATACTATTGTATCCGTGCTGGTAAAATGATAACAAGTGTTAGAAAATTTCAAGAGTGAAATCAAAAGTTTTAAAAAATTTATACTAAGATTCAATAAGATTCAATAATATATATATATATATATATATATATATATATATATATATATTTTAATTCAGATACTTCAATCCAAGGGAAAAAAGCAGGAAGGTAAATTCCCAAAAACCCGATCCTAATTAATATTAAAAATTTATTTTAATATTAAAAAATGATACAGGAAGAGAGCTCCATGTAATAAAATATTACAGAGCAAATATATATTAATATATATATATATATATATATATATATATATATATATATATATATATATATTATTCGCGGTAGCTAAACGGATTAGGCAAATGTAACTGGGTAGGAAAATCTAGTTCGTAGACGTAATGGACGGTACTCGTCGTATGCAGTATCCTAAGATGTAACGTAGTCAATAGTCGTAAGCCTCTAGTCGTATAGACGTATAGACGTAGACCTCTAGTCGGAGCCTGGTTGCCAATTGGATGTAGATCTTTCATTCATCTGTATTCATGACTGACACCAGCCAATTCCATTACTGTGGGATGGGAACCAAGATGTATGCATATTCATTACATCAGGTAATGGTTTACATTGACTGCAATGTTCATAAATCGCTTTTTGCTCGAATTATTTAATGTGAAAAATTTTAGATTTAATATAATAATGAAATGGAAATATATCTTGTTAAAAAAAGATTATAAAGGAACAACGTATTTTAGGCTCGTGATCAAGCTAAACTTTCCACATGCTTGCTCGCAACTGCTGATGAGTCGCTTCAATGCCCCTTCAGCGTGTGCTGTCAGTGCTGATTCATCATCAGCAAAGAGAATCTCGCATATGAGTACCCCCCGCACTTTAGTTTAAGCACCGAGGCGTGCAAGGTTGAAGAGGCTGCCTTCGCTTCTGGTGTGGAGGTACACTCCATCCTCTGACTGGCGGAAAGCGTAAGACAATACCAGAGGAAAGAAGATGTCGAAGAGTGTCATCGTGAGGACGCAACACGGTTTCACACTCTTTTCGATTGGGAAAAAAAACCGACAAAGAGCTTTTCATACTCTATGGTGCCCTGCATATCTTCATTAAAATATGTGATCATCCTCAGAAGCTGAGGTGGACATCCAATATATATATATATATATATATATATATATATATATATAACCAATAACTATAAATCTACATGGTTTTATTTACAATAGATTATATATAAATATGTATATATATGTGTATATTTATATATATATATATATATATATATATATATATATGTGTGTGTGTGTGTGTGTGTGTGTGTGATGTAAAAAAGAGAAAACAAATCTAGCATGTTATTCTTTTATTAAATCTTCTTCAAAGGCCGACTGAAAAATGACCGACTGAAAAATGAAAAACACAACTTGTATATATATATATATATATATATATATATATATATATATATAGGCATAAACTTTACTTTTTAATTTATTTCATGAAATATGGCTGACCAGGAAAATCTAATTATTTTTCTGTTTAGTTTTATACAGGATCCTTACGTCTTTTATGTGTTGAAGATATAAGGGATAACAGACAATTTTCATAAGATTGTTTAATCGGTACGCCACTGATGCACAGGTGGCTACATAAAAGTAAAAGTTTAGTTAGGAAGAGAGTGAAAAGAAAGACGAACCAGTTACAGGAGTTAGAGAAGGGCCAAACGAAGGATGGAAAAATAGGTGTGAAGACAGTTACAAAGGTAGAGAGAAAGGAAATGAAAAGATATATCGGGTGATGTAGAAAGGACTGGAGTCAAGTAGATAAGAGATGGGTATTGACATTGCATTTAAATTCCTGGAGGTTGTAGCGGTCAGGAAAGCAAGGATATGGAAGGGAGTTCAACAGGCGGGAAGTGCGAGAAAAGAAGCCAACCTTGATTTCAGAATTTCTGTTGTGGGATCTCCCCTTTTTTGTATATGATAATGGACTCGACTGAATGTACGTATACTCCTGCAATAGAGAGAACAGTAGTCGCAGCCGGCATTTGCCTCTGCTACTATGACACTGTCAGCCCTCTGCCTTCGGGTAGAGGGCGCTCTCTGCTTCCGAGCAGAGAGCAATAACCCAGTCGTGGTTCCGCCGAAGGGTAGAACCACGACTGGGGAAAAATAGACAGATATTTTTTGGCCCGGCTATATGGCCGGGAATACCCACTATAAAATGACCATGTGTCACATCCAGCCTACGTGGGAAGGCTAGTAAATACAGTCGCAGCCGGCATTTGCCACTGCTGCTATGACACTGTCAGCACTCTGCCTTCGGGTAGAGGGCGCTCTCTGCTTCCGAGCAGAGAGCACTAACCCAGTCGTGGTTCCGCCGAAGGGTAGAACCACGACTCGGTAATAAGAGACAGACATTTTTTGGCCGGGCTATATGACTGGGAATACCCACTATAAAAAGACCTTGTCACATCTAACCTTGCGTGGGAAGGTTAGTAAATACCGTCGCAGCCGGCAGTTGCCGCTGCTACTATGACACTGTCAGATCTCTGCCTACAGGCGGAGAGCGCTCTCTGCTTTCGAGAAGAGAGCACTAACCCAGTCGTGGTTCTGCCGAATTGTAGAATCACGACAGGGGAAAGATAGAAAGATATTTTCTGCCTAGATATATGGCCGATAAGACCCACATTCAAAAGCCCTTGTGTCACATTTCGCCTTAAGTGTGAAGGTGGGTAAATACCGTTGCAGTTAGCATTTGCCTCCGCTACTATGATACTGTCAGCTCTCTGCTCTTGGGTGGAGAACGCTCTCTGTTTTCGGGTAGAGAGCACTAAACCAGTCGTAGTTCCGCCGAAGGGTAGAATCACGACAGGTGAAAGATAGACAGATAGTTTTGGCCTGGCTATATGGCCGGGAAGGCCAACATTAAAAAGACCTTCTGTCACATCTCGCCTTGAGTGGGAAGGTGGATAAATACCGTTGCAGTTGGCACATGCCTCTGCTACTATTGACACTGTCAGCTATTTGCCTTAGGCTGGAGAGCGCTCTCTGCCCAAAGGCAGAGAGCACTAAGCCAGTCGTGGTTTCGCCGAAGGGTAGAATCACGACTGGTGAAATATAGACAGATATTTTTGGCCTGGCTATATGGCCGAGAAGACCTACATTAAAAAGTCCATGCGTCAGATTTCGCCTTAAGTGGGAAGTTGACTAAATACCGTTGCAGTTGGTAATTGCCTCTGCTACTATTGACACTGTTAGCGCCCTGCCTTCCTGTGGAGAGCGTTCTCTACCTTTGAGTTGAGAGCACTAACCCAGTCGTGGTTCCGCCGAATGGTAGAATCACGACTGAGGAAAGATAGACAGATATATCTGGCCGGACCATATGGCGCGGAAGACCCACATTAAAAAGACCTTGTGTCACATTTCGCTTTAAGTGGGAAGGTAACTAAATATCGTTGCAGCTGGCAGTGGAGATTAATCGTAGAGTTCCAAGAGATACCGTATTTACCCTGAGACCAGACTAGCTCTGGGCTCCACTCAACTAGGATAATATGCACGGATATACTATTTCCAAAGTCTTCACTTCAAGACTTGTATATATTATTTTCTTACTAACAGTATTCATGGATTTATTAACCTGCTTTCAAGTTTGTATATTACGTTCAATATGACATCTATATCTGTTTTGTTGCCCATTATTTTGTGCGGTTCCCTATCCAGAATCCATAACAATTTCACATACTTATCCTTTTTTATGTTTTCTATGTCGTCAGGAGGTTTCAACAACTGATTCCTCATTTATCTTCATGCTAAGATTATGCCATATGTACTAATGTATGACCCGTATGTGAAATTATTTTGAACTTAAGAAACTACTCATCATCGACCAACGTAACGACCGCTGTCGGTTCTAGTGACCTGGTCGTTCTACAGGTTTAAGAAGTTGTACCTGATCACTATTTCAGATATACGAAATGTCGAATGATTTTGTGTCATGAAGCTTTTTTTAATGTTAGGTTTCCATCATTTGTAACATTTATAATTAATTTCTAAATGATAATGCCGTAAAACTGTGAACTGATTTAGATTTTTTAAAACTTTTATTGCTGAAGATTGGAGAATATGGACAAAACGCCAATTCTCTCGTTTCTTCCCCTTGCCCCTCACATTACGAACTTGAATTTCACCAGTCTTCTTCCTGTCCAATCTCTTATGTTATTAGTCTGGCGTCATGTTTGTCATCTCTTTGATTTCCTGCCAACTGTGCGTATATGTGGATGCTAAGTTTCTGGAATATATTAAATTGGCCAATGTATTGGAGTTTTCGCTCCCTTAAAGTTGAGAGTAACTCGTTTTCCATGACCATCGCCACCAAGACCCTGCTTTTTTATTTGTTTTTTGTTTTGCGTCCAGCTAACATATGGTGCCCCTTTATTTTATTATTTTGAAATACATCAGTTCGTTAACGTAAGGGGCTTTCATTTTAAAGTTTTTTCCAGCCATATTGTTACAAAATTAAAAGCATTATTTTTCGTAGCATTACCTTGATGGTTTTAGAAAGAGCAGCGTTTTACTCTATGATGTTAAGGAATCTAAGAGCAGATCAAGATACCTCTAAACAATCCGTCATCTCATGGCTACTATTTCTCTATGATAATTTTAAGATTAATGAATTTCGTCACTTGAACCAACGTAACTCATCAGCAGTGTATACTCCCATGATCTTCGTATTCTTGGAGTTGATCTCCAGCTGATACAAATCAGAGAGTCTTTCAACTTCATCAATTAGTCTTTGTGGTGTTTCCGGCGATTATGCTATCATCAGCAGGACATATTAATTTGATTTTGATAAACATTATTGTCTACTGTACAATAAATATAATAAACAAATTCGAAAGTTAACTCTGTATTCTGTACATTAATTTGGTTTACATACTAGAAATATAGTATAAGTAATTCTTATTTAGTTTTCATTTTATTTCAATTGTCGTAGTCCTACGATAATATTAGTCTTACAACGTATAATAGTATTGTGTTTTTAAACTATTCATTGTTTTCTTTATACGGATTTATAGCTGTCGCCTCATCACGCTGATCAGTCCCGGGTCAGTATCAATCATCTGTTGATGGCAGAAAAAACAAATAAACTCACCCAGGATGATCTGTTAGTGGTAGCTCTAAGAAGTTCCGAAGTCAAGTTGAATGACTATATAGAATCCATAGCTAAATCCACTGCTAAGAAAGTCGGTTCTCTGTGTAGGGCCAGCAAGTTTTTCTCGTTTGAAACAATCCTGCACATATATAAATCTACCATCTGCCCATTCATTGAATACTGCTGCCATAACGTGTCGGGTGCTCCTGCTATCAACCTAGGTGTCCTTGACAAAATCCAACGGAGAATCTGTAATGTGATCGATCCCGACTTGGCAGCTCAGATACAGTCACTTTCTCACCGACGCAGCGTGGCTTCCCTGGGTCTCTTCTACAAATACTTTCACGGCTTCTGCTCTAATAAACTTAGCTCATTGGTACCTCCTATATACGAATTTCCTTGAGCCACAAGATTAGCAACTAGGTCCCACCCTTTTGCAGGGAAACCATTAAAATATAAACGCAAATTTTACTCCACCAGCTTCTTTTCTCGCATTTCCCGCCTGTAGAATTCTCTTCCGTTTACTTGCTTCCTCGACAGCTACAATCTCCAAGAATTTAAATGTATAGTCAATAGTCATCTCCTATCTCACTAACCGGCATCTTTTCTCCCATGCACCTTTCTCCGTCCACTCCACTCTCATCAGTATTCTCATCCTTCTCTTACCCACTTCCTGACACCTTCTATAACTTGGCACTCTTTCTCTTAACTTTCCTCCTATGTAACCCCCTGCAAAACAGTGGAAGTAAAATGACTTGCTTAGGGCGATATAATTATAAAAAAAAGTTCTATACTATTTTTTATACTTTTATTAAATTTTTAATATTTTACTTTAAAATAAATAATTATTGCATACGAATAACTTGGAAATATATTAAAAGACTCACACATAAAAATCTTCAAATATTTGTAAGAATTTAATAAAATACATCAACATCTGGGGGGTCCAGTGGAATGCCTTTCATTCCCTTACGCACAAATACCCTTGGGAAAATATTAATCCGTCTCTTCCCTCCAGCTATGGGATAAATAAAAAGACAGATCGGGTCTTGGCTGGCAATCAATCTACCACAGAAACAATGGTAACCGACTGCGGGATAGTCTTCTGCCAAGTCAGTCATCTCTCTTTTGAGACATGATCGTCCAAAGTGTGTATCACGTACGGCACTTAACTGACTGACTGAACATAATAGTTGGAAGCATAATTAAAATGTCTAGTGGGCATAAAATGGGGATCGGTTTTCTATTGTTACGAAGTAATAAACTGATCCCCCACTAGTTACTACTTAATAATATAATACATCTCTTCCCTCTCTAGCTATGAGTCAATTAACAGGACAGATGGGGTTCTATAGCTTTAACTGGCAACCAGTCTACCTCATAAAGCAATGGCAACCTACTGAGGGATAATCTGCCAGTCCGTCATGTCTCCTTCGAGACATGATCACACAAAGCGTGTATCACGTATGGCACTCAAAATGACTGACTGACTGAAAAGTAAAATTAGTATAAAAACTTGAGGGTGTAGGGCCAGCGATTCACGTTCTTATGAAGCATCAGGAGTCCATGACGTCCAACAAAAGCATCAGAGTTAGATCCTCTTCTTACTCAGTTCCGAATTTTTAACTCGTTTTTCATAAAGCGTATGATCATCTTTCCCTAAACTCTTTAGAATAGGGAAGCTGTTAAGTAGATGCTGGAAAAGCAAGCAAGTTCATGAAGGGAAAAAAACTGGTTGTCTACAGCACCAACTAACGAACTTTATAAAAAACCATAACTTATACACTGTACCATGAAAATCAACATCGACATCTCAAATATTCAAGAAATCAGACATTATTATTCAGTAACAGAGTTGAACTACTCCAACCAGGGAAGATTCAAACTTATCATTGCCTCAAACACTAAGAACTCCAGGGGTTTCACTATTGGGTAGTGCTGGTGTTCTGAAATCCCCAAAGGTATCAGCTAACTAACATTGCAGCAGTTTCGCAACTAATGCATTTCCAGGGTTTAAAGACATACCAACATTTCTGTGAAAGAAAAAAAAACAGTATTTCATAGCTTTCTACTGAGATTCTGCAATGATACACTTGAGCATCATTTACCTTTTCCAACCTAGCTGAAGGGTGGAATTGTCCATGTTCTAAAAAGGCGATCTAACAGATGCCGCAAACTGCAGAAACTTAACTCTGTTGCCAATAGCAACAAAAGTTGACAGCAAATTGCATCTTAACGGGACTGTACCTTTACTGGATCCACATCTCCCCAAAAACAAGAATGGATTCAGGATCGGTTGATCAACGACTGCTCCAACCTTTTTCATTCGCCGAATACTGAAAGAAATGAAGAAATACAACAAGGATATCACAATCTTTTTTGTGAACTTCCTGAAAGCATTTGATTCCATCAGCCAAAATTTTTAAAATATTTGAACTCTACGGCATTCACTCCAAAAATATTGATGCCACCAGAGCTCTTTATACAAACAACACTGCCACAGTTATATCTTCTGATGGAGACACTGACTTGTTTGATGTTTAAACAGGTGCTATGTAAGGCGACAACCTTTCTCCTTTCTTGTTTATAATCGTTTTTGATGATTTTTTAAGCATTTCTTTAGATAGCATGAAAAAAATTAGGCCTTTTAAAAACACGCTTAATCAGTTAGCATTGTGTAGAATATTTGACCGATCTAGATTTTGCTGAAGAGCTTGCCATGATTTCCCATTGTATTAAGAACTAGCAGTATAACTCGGCGTTGCTCGGGTATAATGAAAGCTTTAAAACTAATCCATGGTCCTGGAGCTCAGACTCTTTGGACGTTGGCACGAAAGACTAAAAAGCAATAGTTGTTACCGGTTAAAGCGAAACAATAGACTGAAAGAAAAATGATTGGATGTAAGTTAAATTTTGATTTTCTGGTATCGATATCAAATAAGTTATTTCGTCGTAAACTGAATTTTGAAGGCTAAATAAATTCTCTGACTAAATGGTATCATGGCTGAGACTAAGAACTACAATTATACCTACTTAGAGTCAAACCCGAAGCAAAAACTAAAATAAAGGGGCTGAGAAAATACAGACATAGAAGCAGATAAACAGACACTCACACAAATATCTGGCGTTATATATATTATCGATTTTTTGCACTATTGTAAGAACTGCAACCTTGAAACTTATGAATATCGTTTCTCTTGTCTTTGTCTATAAGTGTATCAAATTTGATTTAAATCGGACCACTCTTTCTATAACCCGATTTTTTAGATTATCGATTTTCGATATTTATCGATGGTAAATCGACACAAAACCTAACTAAGAACACTCGCAGTCGCTTATAGTACAACTGTGTAAGTTTCCAAGAAAATCGGTTCAGCCATTTCGGAGTCTATAGGTAACGGACACACGCACAGACACACACACATACACATACAAAGTTTCATTATAAATAAGTTTAGAGACAGTCTTCGTTGCACTCACTTGTGTTAGCAGCTAACCAGGTAGACCTATATTGCAATTAGAGCAACACAGAGTTCATTGTATTATCCTCTAAAGAAACTACATTCAAGTTACCCAATGATTCTTCTATGAAGAAGGTTGAGGGCTTCAAATATCTTACATCATATATAGTAGATTCTGGAAAATGCTTCACATACGAAAAAAACATTTGCTTGGTATGCATGCAACAAACTGGATTGGATCTGGAGCTCTAACTTTTCACATTCCTTAACAGTTCGAGGTTTCAAATATTGACTGAGCCAGTTCTTCTTTATGGTTCAGAGACTTAGACATTGTCTGCTCATTTGGAAAAACGATTTGATGGAATTTATGCCAATATCGTGAGAAAGATTAAGAACATCAGCTACACTATTGATCTACATCTACGGATATTATCATTTAAGAATAAGCGAGAAAGGCTGCAATTTACTGGCCATTGTTACTGTTACGGTGCCCTCCTACCAGGAATGGACTTTTCCTCTTGTTGTATATAATTACCTGCGTGACTTTCGGAAGGCAGTTAACTATCTTGCGCATTGTCTTAATAACCCACTCGAGGCATCACCGAAGTCTAGATTCTTGTCTGGGGAATATTAGACAAAAATTTTGGCCCGGGCTATATGGCCCGGATTTCGCATATTAAAAAGGACTTGTACTACATGTTGTTGTAATTGGAAAGGCAACTAAATACTAGGTAACAGTAGTTAAATACGGCAGTTAGTACAAAGTTAAAGCCATCTACTAGTCAGGCAATAAGCAGCGTAACTGTACCATTCGGACTTAATTATTTCTATTTACTGATTGCTAACACTTACTTTGTACATAAGTCCTTGTTATAAGAATACACTGCTTTGAACATACCTCCTGTTTTACGTGTCTTACTTCTGACCAAATCAATCATTACAACTTTGCGACGAAATTTCGCCACAACAACACAACAACAAATTGACGACGAAGATCCAAAACAGTTACAGAGTGCAGAATAAGGTGATCTCATTCTGGAAATTTTATATCAATGAAACTGACCTATCCGCACACAACTGCCCTAGAAGAAGTGCTGCTTAGGAGTACAGAAATGCTTCACCTATTATGTTGGGTTGGACTGTCGAAGTCTTTTTGACCAATCAAAGATTAAATGAAGGATCATGACGAGATATTAAAGTATTTATTCTCAGAAATCATCATCATCATCATTTATCCATCACACCCAGATGGTGCATAGGGCAGCAACTTTTTGTTGCTGTTTCTGTAATAAACTGTTTTTTTACGGGGGCAGGGTTGTTAGCCCTGCACCCAACTCCCAAACCTGAAGGACCGGTGGACCATTCTTGGTCCTTACATTTACAGCACCTGGTATTCCCAAATGGTCACCCATTTAAGGACTGACCAGGCTAGGTGTTGCTTAACTTCGGTGATCGGATGGGAAACCGGTGTATTCAACACGATATAGCTGTAGACATTCTCAGAAATACATCACATTAATTAAAAACTTGCATCGAAAAAACAAACATCGAAAAAACTAATAATTGTAAAACCTTACGAAAAAACATATATGTTATGACAGCAGTATCGATGATGAAATTCTCTGGACGCAAATTGAAGGAATGGTTTTGCTGTTACTAAAACACTGGTTCCTATCGAAATTACAGCGTAAAGAAAGTCACGTCACTGTTTTGGGCCAGAAAGTTTTTATCGTTAGAATCCATCTTGCACATTTATAAATCTACAATTCGTCAGTGCATTGAATATTGTCGCCATATTTTGACTAGTGCACCTGATGGTAAATTCAAAGAATCTTATTGATATTAGATATTAATATTTATCCAGACAGCGGTCTCTATGTTAGCAAATTTATCTGTTTATAGAGCCAATCTATAATGCATATAAAAATTCAAATTTTTTTGTATTACATGGACATTTCGACGGGTAAATTGAACTATCTACCTCGTCAGCGAGGTATTATGGGAATATAAAGTAATTGGGAAAGAAATAAAATAAACATTTTTACATAATGTCATGGTTTTGCTAATGAGATAGGTGGTTAAATTTATCCTTCGAAATTGACATCCGATATAAAAAAAAATTGAATTTTATATTAAATACATATACATATATATTTGTTAGTATATATATATATATATATATATATATATATATATATATATATATATATATTCTTTTTAATATCACTATCAGTAATTTGGTTTATTTCTATCAATGTGTATTAATTTTGGTTTCAGTTAGATTACGAATATGAGGGTGAAAAGTATCACTTTTTATGATTACCATACTACCTACCCTTGAAACTTTAATATTAATCTATACATATTTATAAAGATTTATATATACATACAAATGCTATATATTATATATATACATAAATTATATATATTTATATATATATAAATATATATATACAAATCAATACTATATATATACACACATATGTATATATATATATATATATATATATATATAAAGTAAAATAAATTTCGATGTTCAAAACTGTTGAATGATTATTTCAACATGAAATCACTAAGAAAGATTTCACATCTCATCGGCAACTAACACATTTCAAAATGAAATAAAAAAAAATAAAAAGGAAATAAAAAATGAAAGTTAAGAATTAAAAATGTACGTCACAAAAAAATCGGTTAGCAATCAACGTCTATTTTTAGATTTTGGACAATGTTCCTTTTTTTTCACTTACAATTCTATCTAAAAGTAAAATTGTTTAACATCTAAAAATAAACGTTGATTGCTAACCGATTTTTATGACGTAATTTTTTAATTCTTAACCTTCATTTTGTATTTCTTTATAATTTCATTTTGAAATGAGGTAGTTGCCGATGGGATGTGAAATCTCTCTTAGGGATTTCATGTTGAAATGATCATTCAACAGTTTTGAACATTTATTTTATTTTATAATTGGCTCTGTAATTTTAATTAAATTGAGCGCTCCACCTGTATCATTTTTTAATATTAATTAGGATCGGGTTTTTGGGATTTACCTTCCTACTTTTCCTTTTGGATTAAAGTTATTTTAAAATATATATATATATATATATACACTTAAACAAGAAAATAATAAAAAGAAACTAAAAATCCTGGAAGCAATCTACATTAAACAATTTAAACCTGGTTTGAATAAGGTGGGGATGGACTTGTATTTTCAATTTAATTCTCTTTATTGTCAATAACTTAAATGTTCTATGTTTACTGTGTGTTAATATTTATTCTTTGATAATGGCTTATGTGAGCCGAAAGCTTAGACCCGATAAAAAAAATCAACAATTACTGTGATTTTGTTGTCTTTCACCGATATCATCATCAAGTATATCAAACGGTACGAACGGATCCTACACAAAATTAACAGACAAAACTTGTCTATATTATTCAATGAAACCTGCATTAATGAAAAAATGCTGCCAAAATACACACAATATATATATATATATATATGTATGTGTGTGTGTGTGTGTGCGTGTGTGTGTGTGTGTGTGTGTGTGTGTGTGTGTGTGTGTGAAAACGTAATATTCTGGCTTGAACATAGCTAAAGATAAAGCTTGAAACTTACTATCGAGTTTTGTTTCGACCCATTCGTATTTATATGGATTATCTCACGATTATCGGGCGTTTTACCAAAAAGTATATATTTCATATTATATAACACACAGCCGCGTACGTGAGTGCAGACGCAACCAAGCATACGAATGCATGCACACACGCACACACACGCACACACACACATACACACATACATATATATATATATTAGTCATTCACATACAAGTCTGTTTCGCGTTATCACAGCTCACCAGTGTGGCTGGGATCAAAACTCGACCGATTTGGTGTCAGTCGGAGTCGCTACCCACTAAGCCATAGGCGCATGAAATCAGAGAAGCGAAATTTTAAAGTGTTGATATTGACATGGTCGAATTCCGAGACCATTTGCTATTTGCGCAAGAGATACGGGTACGTATATCTGTATTTGTTACCTGTACGCGTGTGTATTTATTTATCTATATATGCAAGTCAAATTGAAACTTAAAAAATGAGACGAAAGGTATTATGCAAGAGCTTGTAGAAAAAAATTCAAATCAAATTCTGCTATTTTAAGCAAATTTGCATACAATCGATTGCTTCCTAAATAAATTAAATATATATATATATATATATATATATATATATATATATATATATATATATTGGTCCAAAGTTCCTATACAATAATGACTCTCTCATTAAAAGGGCTTTGCTTGTTTTTAAACTTTTAAAACATTTCAAGTTGAAATAAACCTCATCACGTGATACGACACAAAAAGTGTCGAAACAAAATAGCTACTTTGTAGTGATATTATAACATATTGATGTTATGATGTTTGAATATATATATATATAGTATATCGAGGCAGCAGATAATTTTATAAACATATACTGTTAATTTTAAGAGACAGTGAATGTCTATTATGTTTAATCATGAGCCGTTCTAAATATCGTAATTTGGCTATAATTTCAGTTGAAAATAAAGTAAAAAATTCTGCAACATTTGGATAATTTTTTATTAAGTTGGTTCTAAGCTTTCGGCTAACATGAGCCATCTTCAGAGAGGTTACAAGGACGTTAACACAAAAACATCCACCATCAGCGACGATGTTTTCTTGTGTTGACATAAAACTCCGTTAAGCAACGGCAACAGTTACCAAAAATAGCAAATGCCGTCCGCAAATTTTTAATGCGGTTCTATGATGTCACACCGCGTGAGAACTAAAAATAATAACAGAACCATATATTTAAATGCAATGTTTAAATCTGGTCATAACGACCAGATTTAAACGTGATTTTATTAAGTTTGGGTTGTTTGGATTTAATGTAGATGGCCTCCAATATCTGAAGGTTCTTTTTACTGTATGAGTGAGGATTATTGTATTGTTAACTAAAATCTGTCTGATATTATTTGGTTATGTTTTTTCTGGGAAATGTTGTTAATGATTAGACATAATAGACATTCATTGTCTTTTATAATTAATAATATATATATATATATATATATATATATATATATATTATTGTAACTAAGTTGTTGAACTCGTAGGTTTTTTAACCTTTTGTTCATGCATTTACTTTTATAAAGCGTGCTCGATACAAATGTAGAGCGTTATACTGTAATGGTTGTTACAATGTTTTTATAAATTCATAGTATCACTACACAAAAATTTTCGCGTTTCGAAGCCAGCCCATTATGTGGTTGGCTTCATCTTCAGGTGATTTTTTAGAAATGAGAATTATCTAGTTGAAAAGCCCATTTATTTGTGTTGGATTTTTTTTGGGGGGGGTGTTACAGGGGTTGGTCTGTATTTTGAGTTCTGTTGACCTTTTTAAGGTCTTAGGGTTAAGTGTTTGTTTGTGGCTGAGTTCAGGATAGGTTAATCTATTTATCTTGTGAGGGTTTAGGCTGCTTGCGCATTGCGTGTTGTTATTTGGTTTAGGGGTTGGTAGGTGTTGTTTTGTTTTGGAGTTGGTTTCTTCTTAATTTAATTTATGTTGTTATGTATTGGAGTGTGTGCCTTTTTTGTTTTTTTATTTTTTTGTTTTTTATCGTGTCGATATTTTTATTTTTTTATTTACTATTCTGCTGCAACTGCATTATTTTTTGTTGGTATTGTATAGAGCTTGTTTTTCTTTTTCTGTTTATTTATAGTGTTGGTTGTGTGTACTTTTTGTTTTTTGGGGGGCTTCGTTGAGGTGTTTTTTTGTTTACTTTAATTTTAGCTAGAAATATTTGCGGTGTTTGCATATTACTGCTAATTGGACTGTACGGTTTAATAAATCGTTCCTGTTAGGGTACTGAAGAATGTGTAGTTTTTCACTTATACATAAAGGGCAGATGTCGTTAAGTGAGTTGCAAGTTCTAGTTTTTTCTAGGATTTTCCATTTTACTTTGGGTTTCTGTTTTGAATCCTTTAGCTTCCAAAAGTATGAGGAAAGGGATGTTTGGTTTCGGTATCAGCTGTTTTAAAATGAGGTTAGGTGCAAGTACCAGCGCTGCTTAAAAGTATTCTTAGTTGATCCGATATACACTTTATTTATAGTTGGATTTTCGATGGATGTTATGTTGCATTGATAGATTATTGAGTTTGTTTTGCATTTATTTTGTAGTGGGCAGTTGCTAGGGTTTCTACGATTACACATGTTTTCGTTGTTGGGTTTGGTTATGTTTTGGTTGCCGGTTTTATTTTGGTTTACGTGTTGATTTAGGATATATTTGTTATGGTTAGTTATGATTTTTTCTAGGTTGTTTGTGCAACTGTAGCTAAGTTTGAGTGTATTTTTGTTGAAGATTTTACTGAGGGGGTTATTTGTTGGGAAATGTTTTTTAATTAAGTTCAGGTACTTCTGTCCTAGTTTGATGTTGATCATTTGGTTGAAAGGTGTGTACCAAATGATTTTTCTGTTTCTACTTTTCTGGTTGGGGTTGTTGTTTGCTATGTATTGGATGTCTTGGTTTCTGTAGCCGCTTTTTTAATGATTTGTTGTAGACATTTATATATATATATATATATATATATATATATATATATATCATAAATCTGATTAAGTAAACGGCTGGGAAGTGACTCCTAAACAAAGGATCGTATTAATAGTTTCAGCTAGAGGTGTCAATGTAATTAAATTTATTTTCAGAGCTAATATTTATCACATATAAAAAAAATTCTAATTTTCTTAAATTGGATAACTACTTCGATGAGTTAATACCCATCTCATCAACGAGAATAAAACATCATGGAAAAATAATTAGTTGGAAATTAAAAACAGAAATAAAAAAGGAAAAAGAGGGCAGATCAGTGTTATCGGAACTTGTCAGATTGCCACGTTAGTGACAGAAACGAAAATAGATACAATAAAATAAATTAAATTAATAAATTAAAAATTAAAATGGCATAAGGAAGAAATAGGCCATACAAATTTACGGCTTTACAAGCCCACTGTTAAAGTGTCACGAATAATGTTAATACATAAACAAACTAGTTAATCATAACTTAAAAATTAAAACGATAAAACTAGAAAGAAAATAAATTTAAGAACGGGAAAATGTCTATATCTATAAAAGTGAGGGTAAACTTTGTGTAAGTATTTTCTTGTTTGATAGATTCGACTTAGCGTCTGCATTTTGCGGTCTAGCTCAACGGGAGTTGAGCTCAGATGTAGAACAAAATTTTACAACGCTAGCGACACCTTGACATTTTACAGAAAGACAAATATAATGGTAGAAAAATAAATATCATCAACCAAAAAAATCCGGGATCATTTGATGCATTGATTATAATATAGAATCGATCACCCCACCTTATATTATGTATATCTATAAAAGTGACGAGTGTGTGACAAGTATGGATTCATTTGTTTAATTGATTCGACTTACCGTCTGCATTTTGCGGGCTAACTCGACGGAAGTTGCACTCAGATGTAGATCAAAATTTTAGAACGCTAACGACACTTTGAAATGTTTCAGAAAGCCAAATATAGGGGTAGAAAAATATATATTATCACCCCACAAAGTCTGGGATCTGTTTATGTAGTGATTCTAATATAGAATCGATCACCACACTTTATATTATCTAGATCTATATGCGTTACCCCTCCTCCTCCCACTCTAATTTAATAAAGAGATTCTACATTATTATCGATATCTATAAAAGTGACGAGGGTCGACGTTGTGTAAGTATTTGCTATGTAAATTCATCGTTTGTTTTTAACTTATTATTTCTTAAAGTACTCGAGTTAACGTGGCTAAACTGCCAATTGTATAATTGCATTATATGGCTATTTTTTCTTTTTTTCCTGCCTTTTCTTCCGTTTTTTTCCAAACAAATAAATTAATTTTACCTTAATCTTTAATCTTTTTCGTTAATGAGATGGGTTTTAAATTTAGCCGTCGAAATAGAAATCTGATTTACAAAAGTTAAATTGATATATATATATATATATATATATATATATATATATATATATATATATATATAACTCTTTCGTAGTGCTTAGAAAAACTGCTCTGATCAAAGTCACATAATATAACATAATATCGGCGTATTTGAAGCACCATAGTGCGCATGATTATTTATCTCTACCATAGATTTCCTGTGGAAATCCTGAGGTTACATTATATTTGAGTCTTAACAACGTTTTGTTTAGTTTATATTGTCATACGCAATAAATGTTGATAGTTATTTGGGTTTTCTTCAGAAAATAAATATTCTTATGACAGATATAATATTAGATGGAATGAAAATACATATGTGTAAAGTAGGGATCAATCAAAAGGAATCAATCAAAAGGGATCAATCAAAAGCCCCCAAACAGCCTTTCTGTTTCCTGACATTCGTTCTAATTTTTTATTACATTGAATTTCTTCTCCTAAAATTGTTTTCAGATTTTTTCGCACTTTTGAAACTAATTTATAATATCTTCTATTCCTGCCAATGTATTTTCTGTTGGCCTCTGTTTTTTCAAGAATTTTTTCGAATATAAACTGCTCCTCGGCTTGACTCTAAACTGCTTCAGGTAGTAAGGCCTCTGATTGGGAGGTTGTGAAGAGCATGGAACTACCTCTTAATTGCTGTTGTTCCCAGGTCCACCCTGACCTGGAGTAGTATCACCTGTTCGGGTCGCAGCTATGGTCAAATACTTAACCCCCAAACTGGGGTTAAAACACAATGAAAATATAAAAACTACATTTTTATAGAATTATATACATAAAAATTGTCATTGAGTGGGGGTATCTTCAAACATAAAAGATATGTCTAGTAGCGAGGTCCTATATATAGCGATAAATGCCTAAAGCAAAAATCAATGCTTGTGTCATCAATCTAATATACTGATTCGTGAACTGACGACATTACATTTCTGAAAATTGGACATAGGTCCGAGGATCGAGCCATGTTCAACACCTGCACTTTTGCAAAAAAGATTTAAAAAGGAGGCCATTTAAATTCTTATTAATTTAGCGATTTGATAAGAAAGAATGAGGTCATGGACATGACGGTAAACTGAAAGGCCTCTGATTCGGCGGTTGTGAAGGGCGTGGAACCACCTCTTAATTGCTGTTGTTCCCAAGTCCACCCTGACCTGGAGTGGTATCACCTGTTAGGGTCGCAGCTATGGTCAAATACTTAACCCCCAAACTGGGATCAAATCACTATGAAAATATAAAAACTTCATTTTTATAGAATTAGATACATAACAATAGACTTTTATAGAAGCATATATATTTTGGAAAAAAACTTATTACCATAACTTATTTTTAAATGAAAAAATTATTCTCAGTGAAACATTTTTGAATACAAAACTACAAGACATTTTAAGTTTTGTAAAATAAAAAGAATAAAAGCAAAAGGTTTTCCTTAAAATCTGATTAAATAAACCTTCTCACTATAACCGGACATTTCTTTAAAAATCTTAAAATCCTAACTTTTCAGGATTAAATAATCCACAGAGGTTGATATGCCGTTAAACAAAACTCAGAACATACAACAGAATATAAATATTCGAAAAAATATTCCAATTACTAGAAAATGGTCTCTTGAGTCCCTAGATGATTCTGTCATGTACTTTCCACTTTTGTTATTGCACTTTGATATCTATAACGTTCTCTTTTATCGCTCTTCTTTTTCTCAGGTCTGTATTATTATATTGAACTAATTTTCTGATAAGGTACAAATGGATCATTCATATGCCCATCTGCGAATATTTTCCTGTTTGCTGATTTAAATATTTATCAGATCAAGTATCTTACGTATTCTAGTGTTACTGATGTTGTGGGTATTCAAACTTTAAATTCTTCCATTGTCCAGATTTTTTATCATATAATGATTTTTCTACTCGTTTCCCTCATACATCTGGTCAAAATTCGACTTTACTTCTTTACTTCCAACGCTCGTAAAGGCATTGCTGCTTTTCTACTTTCTCGCAAATATCAGGTGAAACGATCTTTTCCTCTTTGGTTCGCGCAAGACTTTTTCAGCCGCTATAGCGTATAGCATTAACTTTTTCTGGGTGTACAAACGTAATAATTTTCAACACAACAGAATGGTACACGTCTGGCTGTTGCTTTGGATATTTTAAAGGCATTTGTCACAGTCTGACATAAGGGCATTTTTCACAACTTGTATGGATGTGCATTGTGGTGAAGTGGATATCGGCTCGGAACGAGAAATCGCTGAGCCGAGTTCGAAATCCAGTTGAATTCATTGCATTCACTTACGCGCAAATACCCTAGGGAAAGGTATTAAACCGTCTCTTCCCTCCAGTTATGGGTTAAATAATAGGACAGATTGGGTTCTGTAGCCTTGGCTGGCAACCAGTCTACCGCAGAAAGTAATGGCAACCTAATGCGGGATAATGTTTCTGCCCAGTCAGTTATGCCTCTTTCGAGACATGATCGCCCAAGCGTGTATCACATATGGCACTTAACTGACTGAATGTTATGGTATTTCTGGATAAATTTTTGAACTTATTCAGTCTTTTTTTTTTTTAGTTTTGTTTAACACCATATCAACCTCTGTGGGTTACTTAATGCCAAAAGTCGGGGTTTTAAGGTATTTTTCTTAATGTTAGGTTATCATGGGAAGGTTGATTAGTCAGATTTTAATAAGAATACTTGTTTTTATTCTTTTTTGTTTTTAGAAAACTTAAAATGTCTTCTATTGTTTTATTACAAAATGTTTTGCTGAGAATATTTTTTCCTTCAAAAATGTGTTATGGCAATAATTTTTCTTCAACAATGTATCGTTGCCAAAACGTTGCCGTTTTTAAGGTATTTTTTAATATTCAGTTATAATGAAAAGATTGATTTAGACATTTTAATGAATTCTTTTCGTTTTTCTTCATTTTTATTTTAGAAAACTGAAAATGTATTCTAGTTCTATATTCAAAAATGATTTGCAGTCAATATTTTTTTTTTAAAAATGTGTTATTATAATAATTGTTTCTTCAAAAATATATATTTTTCTATGAAAGTCTGTTTTTATATATGTATTTCTATAAAAGTGTATTTTTATATTTTCATAGTGTCTTGACACCAGTTTGAGAAATAACTATTTGACCATAGCTGGGACCCTAACAGGGTGGACTTGAGATCAACAGCAATTAAGAGGTGGTCCCATGCCCTTCACTACCTCCCAATCAGAGGCTTTTCAGTTTACCGTCATGCCCGCGAAATTAATAAGAATGTAAATGGCCTCCTTTTTAAATCTTTTTTGCAAAAGTGCAGGTGTTGAACAGGGCTCGATCCTTGGACCTACTTCAAATTTTCATAAATGTAATGTCGTTAGTTCACGAATCAGTATATTATATTGATGACACAAACATTTACTTTTGCTCTAGGCATTTATTGCTATATATAGGAGCTCGCTACTAGACATATCTTTTATGTTTGAAAATACCCCCACTCAATGATAATTTTTATGTAATGTTCTATCTAGACTAGCAATATAAACCGGCGTTGCTCGGGTGTAATGAAAGCTTTAAAACTAATTCATGATCCTGGAGCTCAGATTCTTTGGACGTTAGCACGAAAGACTAAAAAGCAATAGTGATTTCCGGTTAAAGCGTAGACTGAAAGAAAAATGAATGGATGCAAGACAAATTTTGATTTCCTGGTATCGATATCAAATAAGTTTTTTTCGTCGTAAACTGAATTTTGAAGGCTAAATAAGTCCTCTGAGTAAATGGTATCATGGCTGAGACTAAGAACTACAATTATACCTACTTAAAGCCAAACCCGAAGCAACGACTAAAATAAAAGGGCTGAAAAAATACAGTCATACAGGCAGATAAACAGACACACACACAAACGTCTTGCCTTTTATATTGATATTATCGATTTTCTGCACTATTGTAAGAACTGCAACTGCGAAACTTCTGAATATCGTTTCTTATGTCTTTGTCTATGAGTGTATCAACTTTGATTAACATCGGACCACTCTTTCTATAACCCGATGTTTTAGGTTATCGATGTTCGATATTTATCGGAGGTACCTCGACACAAAACCTATCCAAGAACATTCGCAGACGCTAATAGTACAACTGTGTAAATTTTCAAAAAAATCGGTTCAGCCGACACAGACACAGACATACACACACACAGACAAATTTTCATTTGGAAATAAGTTTAGATGAATGCAAAATGTTTTCCAAAAACATAAACAAAACCATCTCAACCTGAATGTCTTGAAAATCTCAAAATTGAGAGTCAGCATTTGAGAACCGAAATTACCTACAAATTACAGGGAGAAAGAAATAGAAAAAATGACACTAAAGAAATTTCCAAATAATATCTTTCCGTTGGCTTTGATGCAAATCAGGTCACTGCTATATAATCTCTTAGGCTAAACTTTACCAAAAATGTCCAGATGGCTCTCAAACAAAACCCTATCATAAATTTCCGGTTAAGTTACAAACAAAACCTTACCATAAATGCCCGGATGGTTCTTAGACAAAAAACCTACCTCAAATGTTCTGATTATTCTTGAAGAAAATTCTACCTCAAATGTCTGGATTATTCTCAAACAAGACCCTATCTTCAACGCTCAGATAATTCATAAACAAAACACTACCTTAAATGTCAGGATAATTCTAACGCAAAATTCTACCGTAAATCCGGAAATTGATGATAGGGTTTTGTTTAAGACTCATCTGAACATTTATAGTGAAGTTTTGCTTAAGAGACATCTGGACATTTAAGTTAGAATTTGGTTTAAGAATCCTCCGCACATACGTGTTCAATATTCGAAATTCTTGATTTCTTGAAGGATGAAATAAAGAAAGCAAACAATAGACAATGTCTTTTGTTCCACGAAAATAATACGTCACACGGGGTCTCACTTAAACTGCACGTATAAAATCTACCCTTATAAAATTTTACCTTTAATATCAATGTTGACATTTATGATTTCTCTTAAAATTTCATGTGTAATTTTGTGTATAAAACAAATACAATTATAAATTTAATTTTAAAAAAATAAATCCCAAATTTATATTATATAACAATCATGAACAAGTCTATCAGTTAGTTAAGTGCCATACGTGAACCACGCTTGGGCGATCATGTTTCGAAAAAAAGACTGGGCAGAAGATTATCCCGCAGTTGGTTGCCATTGCATTCTGTAGTAGACTGGTTGCCAGCCAAGGCTATAGAACCCAATCTGTCCTGCCATTTAACCCATAACTGGAAAGAAGAGACGGATTAATACATTTCCTAAGGGTATTTGGGCGTAAGTGAATGCAGTGAATTCAACTGGAATTTGAACTCGGCTCCCCGATTTCTCGTTCCGAGACGATATCCACTGCACCATAACGCACATCCGAACAAGAGAGAACAAAATATTTAAGGTTCAAGCAGACAGCAAATAGTAATTGACTCTTTAGTTTATATATATGTGAGCGTACACACACACACACACACACACACACACACACATATATATATATATATATAGTAATATTAATTATAGTAATAACACCAATAGCAACAAAACTAGCAATAATTAAACTACAACTGAGACCGTCTTGAAACCCACCGGGATCAAACCCGGAGGGAAAAGAAGGGGAAGAAAAAAAGAAACAAACGAAATATCTGAACAAAAGGTCAAGAATTCGTGAGAAAGTAAAAAACCCCAAGACAAAAACCTTAACAATAAAGAGCTCAATACGAAAGCAGAGCACACAAAGAACCCAAAGCTAAAGTAGACCAAACACAATCGAAAATCTAAGAGTGAGCCAATAACCTACCACGGTTTCGCTTAACAGCTCGTCAGAGAAAAATTGGCTCTTTTTTTCAATTTTTCTCTGACGAGGTGTTAAGCGAAACAGTGGTAGATTATTGACTCACTCTTAGATTTTCGATATATATATATATCACACCCTGATTGAGCACTCTGGAAGAATGGCAGACATTGAAATAACAGTAGCTACTATAGCATCTATACATTGGTCATTATGGCTACTGGCGTATGATACATGATACGCTAAAAGTCTGCCTCCTTCTACCGAGCGCCCGTAGCTCAGAGGTAGAATTGCCGACTGACACCAATTCGGTTTGGTTTCAATCCTGGGTTAAAAGCAATCGGATGTCTAACCGTACTGATTAGTTGTGATACAGCGAGACAAATCAGTCTGCGGATGACTATATATATATTTATAATTTTATTGTGAAGAAAGAACAATAAAATATTTAAAATTCAAGCAGACAGTAAATATCAATTGACTCTTTAGTTTAAGCTTAAGAAAATCAAGATCCTGTAAATGAGATTTACAGGTGTGATGTGCAAGTGAAGAAATTGTAGAGGACAAAATTACAAGAGAAACTTCAGAAACTTCAGAAACTTCGCTACTAATCTACTACAACATTTAAATTCATGAATAGAAATTCATTTGAAAATTCTTTTTTAATCCTGTAAAGAGTTTTTATAGGTTGAATGTCAAGTGTTTTGTGCCGTTAGTTTAATAGCGAAAATCTTATGCGTTCAAATAACTTATGTGAATCAAGATGACAAAAAGCCATAATCGTGGAATTAGAAATCTTAAAACGATTTTAACTTGATGACATCCTTTATCGTATAAATCATATCAATCCTGACTTGGCTTTTTCGTTAAAATCTGACGAAAAATTTTGTCAGTCATCATTTGTTTACGTAGAGTATATGACTGAACGGATTAAAATGAAGGGGGGGTCTTTTCTTTGAGGAATAGAAGATTTGAAGAAGACGATGTAACCTCCGAGTCCTCAAGGTAACTACATACTTAGTATACCCCCCCCACACACACACACACGCACATATTCAATATCATAAAACAAAAAAATCCCAGGCCGGTTAATCAGATTTAGCCGATGACTTTTCAAATCTCACTGGCATCAGAAGCAGAAATGACAGACTGAGAACTTCTGATAGGATTATTGGTTAATTTATTCTTTCTGAGAGGAAGCAAAAAAAGGATCCAAGACGTCCGATATACATCCTACAGAGATCCACCTCAGGTCAATATTTGAGTAAGTAAACACATTGAAATAATGATCGATATACCCACATTTCACAAAAAATGTTTAGAAGACCAAATGTTTAGAAGACGCCATTTTATTTTACATAATGAAATTCACACCAACATAAACTGTTTATAGTATTATCATCATTTCTGCTTAGACCCAAAATAGGAGGAAGGTTATTAAAATGACTTTGAGGATTAATGATATATTGTGTGATTCATTCCGTCAATCGGCTGATGAACCATTGAAATTTAACTCAGTCAAGGATCAGTATGTCGAGTAGAAACGGTTGTGGCTTTTTAGGCTAATAAAATAGAGTGATGTCTTGTTCGTCCTTCCTCAAAGAGGACTTCTGTTTTAAATTGGGTATTTCCGGCAAATGCATATGCTTTTTGCGATACCATGTGGTCTAAGGTGGGGGAGAACAGACAGAAGAATTATAATGCTATTAAATATATTACAATACAAACATCAATTTTAAATTAATCATTATTATATTTATAAATTTAATACAAGAACAAAAAAAATTAAATTATTCTGAAAAAAATATTGAAAACAAAGCATGAAAAACAGTGAAACGAAGAATATTTTTCTCTCTATTACCTCCTATTCTAACAAAACGGAACCACAAATCTTAGCAAAAAATTAGCATTTCATACCCTGTAAACAGAAGATATTTTCTTAGAAATTTCATCCTTCCGCAAAGAGGACTTCTGTTTTAATTTGGGTATTTCCGGCAAATGCATATTGTTTTTGCAATATCATGTGGTCTAAGGTGGGGGGAACAGACAGACGAATTATAATGCTATTAAATATTTTACAATACAAAAATCAATTTTAAATTAAACATTAATATTTTTATAAACTTAATACAAGAACAACAAAAAAAAAACAAAAGAGAAAATTAAATTATTCTGATGAAAATATTGAAAACAAAGGATGAAAAACTGTGAAACGAAGAGAATTTTGGGGGAGGGTATGAAGTGCTAAGTTTTGCTAAGATTTGTGGTTCCGTTTTGTTAGAATAGCAGGTAAGGTAGAGAACTTCTTTGAACTTATACAAATTATATATTTAATATTTGTTTTTTCTTCCACCCGTCTTTTTTTTATATACGGGATGTTAGCAACCCGGTAGGATAATGAAAAAAAAAAGTGCAAAGGGCGGATGAATTCTTGATGAGTCAACGGCCAGAGTTGGTGTCTCAATAAATCACAATGGATTAGGCAACAGGATACCTCTCCACTGTCATGGCTATACAACGAATACACATTAAACCTAACGGCGTGAAGGAGGTTACTCATAAAGAGAGCAATTTCTCGCCCGGTAAGAACCGATATAGGCAACAGGTGTCACCTGAACGACATCTGGCTACTGTTAGGAACAACGGCGTAAAGTGGACAGTTTTTTTCCCAAAATATGTTTCTCGTCCGGGAAGGAACGATATGAGCAACAGATGTTTCTGGACTTGCGCAACAAAGAAAGGATTACCTTGGGGACATGAAACGTCAGGACGTTAAACAGCTGCGGACAACTAGAGAATGTCAAGCAGGAAATTAACAGTCTAAAAATCAATATTCTGGGAATATGCGAAACGAAATGACCAACTAATGGCGACTTCAGCCGACAACCATAGGATAATATACGCCGGAGGTAAAAATAATGAAAAAGTAGTCGGCTTAATACTCGACAAAGAAATGAAGAAATGTGTTTGGGATACTGCCAGCTCTCCGAAAGAGTTCATCTGGTCAAACCGAAAGGCAGATCGTTCAACATAGCAATTGTAGTGATATATGCACCAGCAACACAGAGCACCGAGGAAGAAATGGAATCTTTTTACTCCACTCTAGAGAAGGCCAAAGCTCGATGTAAAAGCCAAGAAATCAGGATCATCATGGGAGATTTGAATGCCAAAGTAGACAAGGAGAGGGAAGGTATGACAACTGGAAACTTTGGTTTAGGAAGCTGCAACGAACGAGGGAAAAATGGGTGCAATGGTGCATAGCAAATGACCAGGTAATAACTAACACCTGGTTTCAAGAACACCCACAATGTCTGTGGACATGGAGAAGCCCAGGAGGTGACACACACAAAAAAAACAGATAGACTACATAACCATAAATAGCACATTCAGAAATGCAGTGATTCAAAGCTAAGCCTATCCAGGTGCTGACTGTGGAAGTGACCACATCCCAGTCATCTGTAAATTAAAAGTGAAACTCCGGATATTGATGAAATCTAGTGCATCACCAAAACTGATATACAACACACTCGTGAATGACCTCAACCTAGAGAAAGAATACACTGACAGCGTGAAAACCAAATACGAAGAACAAACTGGGAAAGGACACTAAAAATGAGTGGATGACTGACGATATTCTGGACATGATGCAAAGGAGGCAGAAAATGATATCAAGACATGGCATGAAGTACAGAAAACTACACAAGGAAATAAGAAGAAAAACTAGACAGGCTAAAGAGGAATGGCTCAATGGCAAAAGTGCAGAAGTAGAGAGATTGAGTAGGAATAATAAAGCAGAAATGCATAAGGAAATAAAAGAACTGACAGGATAAAAAAAAACCTGCTCTTCAACAGGATGTATAAAATCTAAGGATGAAACAATCATTTTCAAGAAAGAGGAAATACTCCAACGATGGGAAGAATATATCAAATATCTTTACCACGACAAGAGAGAACAACCAATAATACACAAAGATGAGGACGGCCGGAAATATTAAAGACTGAATTGCAATCTGCAGTAGCCAAACTGAGTCGAAACAAAGTAGTGGGAATAGACGGCATAGTCATAGAGCTGCTGATAGCCCTGGAAGAGTTTGGTATAGAAAAATTACTGAAATAATAAATGAAATTTATAATAGTGGGGTTATACCAGATGACCTCAGCAAGTCTATCTTCATAGCACCACCTAAGAAGCCGGGTGCAAACGAGTGCAAATATGACAAAACTGATCGTCCGAATCTTGATGAATAGAGAGAGAAGCACAATCAGGCCAGAGATAGGACAAGAACAGTGCCGTTTAGTTAAAGACACGAGAACAATGAATACCATATTTATGATTAGGATGCTCTCCGTAAAGGCAATACAAATGAAGAAGGACATATACATGTGCTTTATTGATTATGCGAAGGCGTTTGACAAAATACGCCACAAGGAATTGATGGAGATGCTCGACAGCCTGGACATATTTAGGAAAGACTTGAGAGTAATAAAGAATATTTACTGGCAGCAAACCGCTTGCATACAGAGAGGTAATGAATTGAGTAGATAGACAAAGATAGAAAGGGGCGTAAGACAAGGATGTGTCTTTTCACCGGATCTTTTCAAATTTACAGCGAGAATATTTTGAGGACCCTAGAAGTTATGCCTGGATTTGTAATCGAAGGCCACAATTTAAACAACCTAAGGTACGCAGATGATACAGTGCTGATAGCAGACACAGAAAGGAAACTACAAGACCCCCCTACAGAAGGTAGCTGAAGAAAGTAACAAGAAAGGACTATAAATAAACTGCAAGAATACTGAATGCATGGTCATCAGTAAAAAGAGCAGCCCAATATGCCAAATACAGGTCGGAGATACCAGAATCAAGCATGTACAAAAATTTACATACCTGGAAAGCGTTATAACAGAAGACGGAAAGCGCGACACAGATCCGAAGGTGAATTGGCATGGCGAAGGAAGCATTCCAGAAGTTGAGTAAGATATTAAGAAAGAGGACAATTTCACCAGAAAAAAGGAATAGAGTACTGGATTGCTACGTGCTGTCCGTCCTTCAATATGGCAGTTAATGCTGGACAGTATCATCAAAGATGAAGGAAAACCTTGAAGCAACTGAAATGTGGTTCTACAGAAGGATGCTGCGAATATCATGGAACGAGCATGTGAGCAATGATGAGGTCTTAGAAATGATGGAAACAAAAAGGAAATTAATACAGAGCATCAGGAAGAGGCATATGACGTTCCTGGGACACGCAATGAGGAAAGAGGAGAACCTCATACTAACAGGCCAGCTAGAGAGAAAAAGAGACAGAGGAAAGCAGCGGATAAATTATTTGAAGGACCTAATCAGGTTTATGACGGAACGAGGAATGCATGGTGTAGCATGGTGTGCTCAGAGCCACCAGGGATAGGGAAACGTGGAAAGCCATGATCGCCTCTGTCCTAGAAGGACAGGTTACTTAGAAGAAGAAGAAGAAGAAGAAGAAGATGCCTTGTTACGTCAATAAAAGACAGTAGTAGCTTGATAGAGTAATAAGAAACCGTGGTGGTTTGATAGGGTCATACAAGATGGTTGCGGTTTGAGAGGGTAATAAAACATGCTGGTGGCTTGATAAGAAGTAAAAAATGGTGGTCGCTTCATTGGCTAATAAAAGACGGTGCTGTTTTGATAGGGTAATAAAAACAAGGCGTTGGCTTGTTAAAGTAATGAAAGATAATAACTAATGAGTTAATCACCCATGTGCGTATGACACTTAAGTGACGAAAAACATAATTAAATCTTCTACTGGGCATAAAGTGGGGGATCTGTTTTCTATTGTTGTAAAGTAATAAACTGAACCTTATAATTAGTACAAATTAAAATGATCGGAAACGAATACAATTAAATATTCTGTTGGACCTAAAGAGAGGGATCTGTTTTCTATTGTTGTAAAGTAATAAACTGAACCTTATAATTAGTACAAATTAAAATGATCGGAAACGAATACAATTAAATATTCTGTTGGACCTAAAGAGAGGGATCTATTTTCTATTGTTGTAAAGTAATAAACTGAACCTTATAATTAGTACAAATTAAAATGATCGGAAACGAATACAATTAAATATTCTGTTGGACCTAAAGAGAGGGATCTGTTTTCTATTGTTGTAAAGTAATAAACTGAACCTTATAATTAGTACAAATTAAAGTGATCGGAAACGAATACAATTAAATATTCTGTTGGACCTAAAGAGAGGGATCTGTTTTCTATTGTTGTAAAGTAATAAACTGAACCTTATAATTAGTACAAATTAAAATGATCGGAAACGAATACAATTAAATATTCTGTTGGACCTAAAGAGAGGGATCTGTTTTCTATTGTTGTAAAGTAATAAACTGAACCTTATAATTAGTACAAATTAAAATGATCGGAAACGAATACAATTAAATATTCTGTTGGACCTAAAGAGAGGGATCTGTTTTCTATTGTTGTAAAGTAATAAACTGAACCTTATAATTAGTACAAATTAAAATGATCGGAAACGAATACAATTAAATATTCTGTTGGACCTAAAGAGAGGGATCTGTTTTCTATTGTTGTAAAGTAATAAACTGAACCTTATAATTAGTACAAATTAAAATGATCGGAAACGAATACAATTAAATATTCTGTTGGACCTAAAGAGAGGGATCTGTTTTCTATTGTTGTAAAGTAATAAACTGAACCTTATAATTAGTACAAATTAAAGTGATCGGAAACGAATACAATTAAATATTCTGTTGGACCTAAAGAGAGGGATCTGTTTTCTATTGTTGTAAAGTAATAAACTGAACCTTATAATTAGTACAAATTAAAATGATCGGAAACGAATACAATTAAATATTCTGTTGGACCTAAAGAGAGGGATCTGTTTTCTATTGTTGTAAAGTAATAAACTGAACCTTATAATTAGTACAAATTAAAATGATCGGAAACGAATACAATTAAATATTCTGTTGGACCTAAAGAGAGGGATCTGTTTTCTATTGTTGTAAAGTAATAAACTGAACCTTATAATTAGTACAAATTAAAATGATCGGAAACGAATACAATTAAATATTCTGTTGGACCTAAAGAGAGGGATCTGTTTTCTATTGTTGTAAAGTAATAAACTGAACCTTATAATTAGTACAAATTAAAATGATCGGAAACGAATACAATTAAATATTCTGTTGGACCTAAAGAGAGGGATCTGTTTTCTATTGTTGTAAAGTAATAAACTGAACCTTATAATTAGTACAAATTAAAATGATCGGAAACGAATACAATTAAATATTCTGTTGGACCTAAAGAGAGGGATCTGTTTTCTATTGTTATGAAGTAATCTGCAGCTCTCCTTGGGCTTCTTGACAAAATACAAAGGAGGATCTGTAACGTGGTTGATACCGACTTGGCAGACCGGCTGCAACCACACTCTCACCGACGTGATGTGGCTTCCCTGTGCCTCTTCTACAAGTACTTTCATGGCTTCTGCTCTGATGAACTTAGAGCACTGGTGCTGTCTAAGCAGGAATTTACACGAGACACTAGATTAGCAACTAGGTCCCACACTTTTACAGTTAAACAGATAAGATGTAACCGTAAATTCTACTCCAACAGCTTCTTTTCTCTCTTCCACAAGTCTGCTTTCCCGACAGCTACAATCTCCACGTGTTTAAATGTAGGGTCAATAGATACCTCCTATCACTCTAACTCCCAATTATTCTCAGAACACTCTCATCTACCCAACCCTCATTCTCGGTATCCTTACCCGCCTATCACCCACCCTCTGACATTTCCTATATTTAACCATTCTCGGTATCCCTACCCGCCTATCGCCCACCCTCTGACATTTCCTATATTTAATCATCCTTTCTCCACTCTATGTAGCCCCCTGCGCAGTAGTAGCAGTGACATGCCTTGCTCGGGGTGAAACGCTTATAAAAAAATACAATTAAATACATTGCTGGATCTAAAGAGAGGGATCTGTTTTCTATTGTTATGAAGTAATAAACTGATTCCCCGAGAATTAATGCAAATTAATATAATCGGAAAAGAATACAATTAAAGCATCTGTTGGACTTAAAGTGGAGGATCTTTTTTCTATTGTTTTGAAGTATTATACTGTTACCCTAATAATATCTACCTAATAATATGTTTTATCTCTTTTCTCTCCAGCTATTGAATAAATAAGAGAATAACTTGGATTCTGTAACCTCGTTTGGCAACAAGTCTTCTGCAGAAATTAAAGGCAAACTACTGCGGGGAAATCTGCCCAGTCAGCCATGTCTCTTTCGAGACATGATTGCCCAAGCCTGTATCACATGTGGTACTTAACTGATTGATAAACCACTTTATACATAGTCTGTTAATCTTTCTTTTACAATCAACCAGAAAATGGTGTTCCTCCCTCGAGCAAAAAAATAAAAGAATTATGTAAAATTCCGATTGTAAAAAGATGCATTGAAAAAAGTAAATGCAAGCAAGTATTTTGGCGTGAAAACAAAATGGCGGCAGATGCGTCACAAAAATACATGACAATGCAGATAAAATATTAACTCTTGCCAGGCATTGTCAACATTTACCATTTATTAAACTGAATTATTAATCTTTTTATTTCAAACATTTGTAAAACTTTAAAAACAATTCAAAACAATTGCTATCATTTAAAGCCGAAGTTGCAGAAACAGAGATGTTTATATCCAACAGACAAGGAACGATGTGAATATTTTATCATAGACCAAGTATTTGTCATAATTTCTAAAGAAAGAAAATTAGTTCAATTTTATCAAGATTATATTTTCATTTATTGGTACGCTGAAGATTTTTTTCTATAAAAAGGAACTTTACAATTTCATCTTGCATCAGTCGAAGACATTTTAAAGATTATCAAAACCTTTCATATTGATAATTTTGTGAAGTACGTACAAATAAACCAAAAATATTAACAGATGAGAATATATACTCAAAATAAAGAAGAGTACCAAACATCTGCATCTATATATATATATATATATATATATATATATATATATATATATATAATAGCAAGGAATAATTGGATTTTCGATGGCATACTAAGAACTAAGACAAAAAAAAAATAACAACCGGTTTCGCCCAGAGCTTATCAAGTTTTTAATTTCTGGGATTTTCTAAATCTTGATTAAATGATGAAATGAGAATTGAGGGGAAAAGATTCAAGGAAAACTAGAGCCCAATCACATTCAGACCCAAAGGGCATTCCCTTTACTTACAGAGAAAAGCCCTTCGGAATCTGATATATATGGACTCTAGCACCTTTAGATGAAAGAGTGAGTGGGACCTTGATAAAATTGTAGAGTTCTCACCACTCAATCTAACCACGCGATTCCTGCTATTTATTACATGCTATGCTAATAAAGCCTCGGTAGTATTCACAGGTTTGGTGGCTGAGTCCAAATTTCTGGGAGGTAAATGGTATTTCACTCTTTGATCCAAACGCTGGGATGTTCTAATTATGTAGTCGCATCGCAAATACACTGAAATTTGTAAATAACAGAATTAATATGACGTGGCGGTTAAACATCCTTAGGAATGGAGGAAAGAATATGCCGTGTAATTTGCTGTTTTTTTTTTGTCTTAGTTCTTAGTATGTCATCGAAAATCCAATTATTCCTTGCTATTATAAAATTTTCACCTGTGAAGAATCTTTTCATATATATATATATATATATATATATATTGTATAAAGAAATAGTGTTGTTCCAACGAGAGAAATTGGTATATAATAAAAATGTGAGAAGCCGTGAACGTTTTCTTAAAATGTATATTTATCGATTTTTTTATTATACATGTTATGATATTAAGTGTCCATCATGGTATTTGTGACGGTACACGTGTTTCGAGTCTAAAACTGACTCTCTTCAGGCAAATAAACTTGTGGCTTTACTTATCGAGATTTTATTTCTGATGTCCAACTTCTTCTTTTATAAATAAGTAGAAAAAATAAGAAAATAAATAAAATCAGTACAATAAAATACAGACATACAGACACACACATACATACAGATATATATATATATATATATATATATATTACTACAAACACACACACACATACACACACATATATATATATATATTTATATAGATAGATGTGTGTAATAAAATCTTTTTATTATCTTTATAGTAAAAATAATGTTATAAAAAGTTTTTTTAATAAAGAGATAAACATAAATAAATATATGAATAAAAAGTTTTATAAAAGGAACATATTAATAAAAACTCTTATCATAAAATGTTACCATAAATATTGTTCTACTAATTATCGAGCAATTTTCAAAAAAGTAAATCACTGCGACTGTTAACTCATTTGTTCGTACTATTCCTAAATTTCGGATTGGAATCCAAAAAGTTGACAGAATAAATAAAGAACAGGTTAATAAACGTGTCTCAATGTTACATGTTTCACTTTTATTAAAGCTTCTTCAGAGATCGGATAAAAGATGATGAGATAACACAAAATTATATCAGATTAATTTTTAAAAAAATGACTTTTTAAAGATAAATATTTCCAAAGCATATTAATGGAATTACTATCAACTGAGGATGTGTGTTGTGGTGCAGTGGATATCGACTCGGAACGCTACACAGGTGTGCCGTGTTCGAATTCCATTTGAATTCTTTACATTCACTTACGCGCAAATACTCTTGGGAAAACTATCACCCGTCTCTTCCTTCCAGTTATGGGTTAAATAACTGGACATATTGGGTTCTATAGCCTTGGCAGGCAACCAGTCTACCGCAGAAAGCAATGGCAACCTACTGAGAGATAATCTTCTGCCAAGTCAGTCATGTCTCGAAAGAGACATGATCTCCCAAAAGTGTGTATCACCTATGGCACTTAACTGACTGACCAACTATAAAATCTTGCTTAAGACATTACACTACTTCTGCATCTTTCTACAAGCCTATACTTCAAGAATTCAAGTTATACTTATCAATACATATAAATAAATTATATATCAAAACTTGCGTATATTATTATAAATAATTCATATAATTATAAGGACCCTATACAGTAGAAGGTTACTTTTAACTATTTCTCCGGTTGAAATGTAGAACCTTGATGCCAGTCTGGCATCACGCGTAAATTTATGGGATCGGGGCACCAGAGAAATAAATTTGTTAATACTCTCAAAAAAGACAGAGATAAACCACATCATGTCGGAGAGAAAGTTAGTGCAATTGGACTGTTAAGAAAGGACAGATTACAGATCTTTCTTTGTAATTTGTCGAGAACCTCAAGATGTGTGGCAGGAGCACCCGAGCAGAATTTTCTTTTTATACATAATATTTTATATCTTATATAATATTTTAATAATTAAATAGGTCCTGGGCATGACGCTAAACTGCATCCGGCAGCAAGTGCTCTGGTTGGGAGGTTTTGAGGAGCATGGAACCACTTCTTAATTGCTTTTATTCCCAGGTTCACCCTGATCGGGGTGGTAGCACCTCTTAGGGTCCCAACTATGGGTAAATAGTCTGTCCCCAAACTGGGGTCAAAAGTATAAAAATACACTTTTATAGAAATATATATATATAAACAGACTTTTATAGAAAAATATACATTTTTGAAAGAAAAATATTACCAACAATACATTTTTAATAGAAAAAAAATTATTACCATAACACAGTTTTTAAGAAAAACATTATTACCAGCATTATATTTTTGCATACAAAACTGGAAGATGTTTACAATTTTCTAAAATAAAAAAAATAATAATAATAAATTGTTTCATCAAAATCTGATCAAATCAACCTACTCACTAAAACTGAACATTAAAAATATACTTAAACCCCAACATGATGGCAGTAAATAACCCACAGAGGTTGATATGCTGTTATACAAAACTCCAACTAAAACTTACTAAACCAACCTTCTCACTATCACCGAACATTAAAAAAATACCTTAAAACCCTTTTTGACATTACCCACAGAGGTTGATATGCCTTTAAACAAAACTCGAACTCAAACTGACTAAAGCACCCTTCTCACTATAACCGAACATGAAAAATACCTTAAAACCCCACCTTTTTGGCATTAAATAACCCACAGAAGTTGATATGCCGTTAAACAAAACTCCCTCCCTCCCTTTAATAATTACACATTAATAAATAATGTTTTATATAATATGCTGTAAATTTTTTTATATTCGATATTTTACATGAAAATAATATTAGAAAAATCAAATAATATTAAATAATCTTCTAAATAATATTCTACGCATATATAATATCCTCTATATTGCATAAAATAAATAATAATAGATACTATTTCCGATTAGTAGTACAACACATAGAAATAAATTTAAAGAATCATTCCATCTGCAAAAAAATTATTACTTTCAAATTATTAATTTCTTCGACTGACTGAAATTTAGGAAGATGTCATTTGTATGTATTGTGTACATTACCTGCTACAATTTTAACGGAAACGTCTACAAACATTTTATGAGATACACTAAAGTTTGCCGACAAATAAACACACATTCATACACTTTACCATCCAAAATTTCTCACGCATGTATTTAACAAATCGTTCATTATTTTTATCCACTTGACATGCGTATTATTATTCAAACATACAGTTAAAAAGACAAGAGTTCCTTTGCACACATGCATTTAGTTCCGCATACAATTCAAAATAATCGTCTATTTTTGAATACACAAGACACATATATGCCCATTAAGAATCAACCCCAAAAAGCAACCCAGTATACTGTGTCTATATATATATATATATATATATATATATATATATATATATATCATAAAATAAGTTTTCAAAGTTCAAAATTGTAGTTGTATGATCATTTCAACATGAAATCCCTAAGATTCTTTTATTCATTTTTTTTTTCATTTTGAAAAAGTGTTAGTTGCTGACGATATGTGAAATCTCTCTTAGGGATTTCATGTTGAAATGATCATACAACTACAAATTGGAACATTGAAAACTTTTTTTTTATATATTACCTCTGTAATTTTAATTACATTGAGCTCTCCACCTGTATCATTTTTTAATATTAAAATTTCAATATTAATTAGGATCAGGTTTTGGGGATTTACCTTCCTACTTTTCCGTTTGGATTAAAGTCATTATAATATATTTTCCTTTTTTTTTAATCATTTCACCCCGAGCAAGGCAGAAACGCCACTGATGTGCAGGGGGTTACATAAATGTAAAAAGATTAATTAGAAAAGAGTGAGGAGTACAAACTAGTTAGAAAGAAGCAATAGAAAGCTGAGAATGCAGGTGCAATGACAGATACATAGGTGGAGAGAAAGTGAAGGATATACGGGGGTGGGGAGAGAGCTAGAGTCCAGTGGTTAATAGATGAGTATTGACATTGCATTTACATTTCTGGAGGTTGTAGCCGTCAGGAAAGCAAGAATATGGGAGCGAGTTCCACAGGCGTGAAGTGCGAGAGAAGAAGCTGTAGAAGTAGAATTGTCATATATATATATATATATGATTAGTTTTGGGTCATAATTAAATTAGACCAGTACACATTTGGATTAAAAAGTTATTCAATACATTTATATTGTAGAATATTTAAGTATTTTTCATTTGGAAATGAGTTATTTTCGCAACCTATTTTTCGATCTTTCGGTATTTTCAGGCAATTTATAATATCACTCATTATAAATCGATTTATAGTAACAGTTAGTATAAGTCGCCTGATGATACTGAAAGCTTCAAAACCTAGGTTGCGAAAATAACATTTTTCCAAATGCAAGACAGTAAACCCACAAAGACTCATGATGTTACTGAATGTGAAACAGTGAGTGAAAGAAGAAAGAACAATAGAAGATCAATAAAAAATAACATTAGATAAGGATTGACTTTCCTTTTAAACATTTTAATATCAAAATGGTTGCAAAATATGGAGCCAATGTATTCTTCCACAAGCAAAACTATTAGCATAGAACTTATGGTTACGTTCAGCCATCTCAGCTGCAAAATTCTTCTTCTTCTTCTTCTTCTTCTTCTTCTTTCAGGACGTAGGCGATCATGGCTTTCCATGTCTCTCTATCCCTGGTCACTTTTAGCACGCTTTCTCCTGTGACACCACACAACTCTCATTCTATCATCCAACTGATCAGGCCCTTCAAATATGTTATCCGTTGCTTTCCCCTGTTTCTTTTTCCATCTATCTGGCCTGTTAGTATCAGGTTCTCCAAGCCCCACTTCCTCATTGCATGTCCCAGTTACTTTAGCAGTCTCTTCCTGATGCTAAATATTAATTTTCTTATCGTTTCCATTCTTTTCAAAGCCCCATCATTGCTCTCATGCTCGGTACCCGATATCCACATCATCCTTCTGTAGAACCCCATTCACATTGCCAAAAACCTAGTCAGTCAGTCAAGTGCCATATGTGATATACGCTTGAGTGATAATGTCAATTTCGATCCATCACTGACCAGGCAAATTTTTCAGCAGTAGATTGCTATTTTTTTCTACGCTTAAATTTATAGAGAAATCTTTATCAAAACATTTACCGCGAAGGTGTTCAGAGAAAAGCCCTGTGTAAGTACATTATAGCAGTTTCTAAATAACTAAAGACAAGATGCTCGTGGAGGACTAATAATATTGATGACTTTCTTTGGAAATGTAAATATAAGCACAGATCCATATGTGACAACAATATTAAATACATGGATGAATGGTAGACTTATAAATATGTTGGATAGATTCTGGAGAAAAAATGTTTGGTTTATCATTTTCTTCCTGGCAGAGAATAGTCGACAAACTTCTCACCTCACTTGAAATGACAGATGTGGTTCTACCGATAAACACAGATAGTAATGTCACCAATATATGTCAGATAAGTAAGCTTCATGAAGGAAGGTGGCTGAAAAGTAACTGCTGCTGACAGTCTGGAATAGACAGCTGAAATCTTTGGGTCACCTATCGAGGAAGGTGATCATGACGAATTTAAATCACACGTGCCACTTTGGAGGCAACTGCAATTGACGGAAATGGGCTACAGATATACCGCACAGATTCAGCTAGAATTTTATTGACACACTATTGAGGAAAGATAACTTGGTGAATATAACATTCACATGGCATCTTCTTCTGTGTTCCATGTTCCTTCAGGACATAGACCTTCATGTATTTCTACATCTTCCTCTCCTTTTCTCTTGTTACCCTTCTCAAATACTGCTCTGCTATCCACTTGCCCAAGTGTATCAAATATTTCAAATGTTGCTTTCCGCTGTTTCTCTTTCCCTCATCCGTCCTGTGAGTATCAGATTCTCCAAGCCCGCTTTCCTAATTACATATCCAAGAGACTTCAGCTGTCTCTTCAGGATGTTGTGAGTATTTGTTTTACGTTTCCATCTTCTCTTAAACCTCACATGTTCGGTCCATGGTATCCTCAGCATCCTTCTGTAGAACCACATTTCGGTGATGTAAAGTATTTCCTTTAAATTTGCTGAGTCCTTTCAGAATTCGCTGCCATATTGTTGTGGAGTACTTTTCACACTGAAAGTGATCATCGTGCTATATCGGTTTCTAATCGACTTAACCTACCCAAAATGTTAGGAACTTGGTAATCTTCCACTGTAAGCTGACTCCTTAGTATTCTAACTGCCGACTAATATCAGCTGCCTAGTAGTTTTTTCTGAACTCCAATAGAACTCTAAATAAATCTTCTCCTCCAGTTATGGATTAAGTAGCAAGACATGCTGCATCATGCAGCCTTCGTTGTCAACCAGTCTAGTATAGAAATTAACGGTAACCAAAAGTATTTTTTCGTGATTTATTCTCATCCAGTTCTATCCTGATTTCTTTTTTTTTAAAAAAACCCAGCACATTTAACCAGTATTTCGGATATATCAATATCATCGACTTTTACATCCCTTCCTGCAAGAATCCAGCTATTTTCTTTCCTAGAAAAATGGGAAAAGTGAAAATAATTTAAGATTAGACTTTTAGCTCTCATTAGTTATCTTTTTATATTCAATATTTGGCTTTAACTTTACATCGTATCAACGAGTTTGATCGACTTGGCTATAGGTTTAAGAACAAAAGATTTAACAGTTAATATGAAAATCGCAGCAAACAGCATCGGAAAATTGATAAGTGTATCAGCAAGTTTTTTGTTTCCACTTTATGAACTGATATAATTGGCTTACATATATATATATATATATATATATATATATATATATATATATATATATATAATTTAATAAAGGTGTTTATAGTCTAATATCCACACTGTATGTGTATTTTCCCACAAATCTGTAGGTGTGTGTATTGATGATACCAGAAAATAAATTATAAAACGACAAAAAGAAAAAATGATAAATATTTTGTGATAAGAAAAGTTGTCTTTATCGCTTATAGTTTTTAGGCGATGTTTTAAAATGTCATATTTTTTATTTGTTTATTTAATTCTATGTTCTGTGTTGGCGTTGTTAACACAAGGTTCTCTCAAGATGTCTTTTCGGGTATATATTTTTTAAAGAATCCCAAAATTCTAATGAATTGATAAACGACTTAGAGTGTGTGCTAAGACTGGTTCATTTGGCGTGCCTCAAATTCACAGATAAGTGTGTAACATGTTTGGAAAGGGAAGTAAAACATTGTGTTAACGTTTGCAACAGAAAGACTCGATCATAACATATAGAAGTTAACAAGTTTTAATTTGAATCTTCACGACAAAATAACCTGAAACTCGCCGAAGTTATTTTTACCACCGACCAAACTTTTTAATGAGTATCCCCCCCCACCATGCAAGACAGTAAATCCACTAAGACACAAGGGTTTACTGTATGTGGAAGAATTAGTAACAGAAACATTACTAATGAGTAGAAAAAAAAAGAGAAATCCGAAGAACAGTAGATAGCTATTCATATTTGTTATGATGCCCTACTGCGATGGATGAACTCTTCCTCTAGTTATATGTAATTAGCTGCGTGACTTCCGGGGAGCAGAGCAGTTAACAAGAGAAGTTAAATGGTAGCTAGTACAGCAGTTAAAGAGAAGCAGTTAAAGGGAGCAGTTGACGGCAGCTACTAGTCAGGCAATAAGCAGCGTAATAATACATTCGGAATTACTTGTTTCTGAATTTACTATTATTAAATTTGAATATCTTGTTTCTTGTTATACTAATAAACTGTTTTAAACATATCTTCTTGTTCCATGTCTTACTTCCGGAACAAACCGGTCACTATTACTTTGCGCCAAGTTTCGCCACAATTCCACACCAAATTGGCGGCAAAGACCCACAACCATATTGCATTTAAATTTTGGCAGTTTAAAATTGGCTAAAAAGCATGGAGCCAGAAAGGTATTTCACATGCGAGATATGTGAGAAAAGAAACTGTTAGCAGAGAATTTACAATTACGTCTAAATAGATCAACTGAAAACGTCAGTCAGTTAAGTGCCATACGTGATACACACTTTGGGCGATCATGTCTCGAAAAAGACATGACTGACTGGGCAGAAAATTATCCCGCAGTTGGTTGGCATTACTTTCTGCTGTAGACTAATTACCAACCCAGGCTAAAGAACCCAATCTGTCCTATTATTTAACCCATAACTGGAGGGAATAGACGGATTAATACCTCTCCCAAAGATATTTGTGTGTAAGTGAATGCAAGGAATTCAACTGGAATTCGAACTCGTCTCCCCGATTTGTCGTTCCGAATCGATATCCACTGCACCAGCCGATATCCACTGCAAACGTACTGTGTGGAAATTCAAAAAGTCTAATCACCATAATGAAGAGCTAATCCGAACAATTATCATTCATATATTTTTAGAAAGTTAAAAAAAATGTATGTTCGGGCAACAACAACTGTTGACTCGAGATTGCAGTGATCGAGAAATCCTCCTTTCGAGAGGCGTTTAAAAAGTGAGAGTACCCAGGAGGAAGGGGTTTGAGTGGAACTTCCTTCATACAAATAGAATGCGAAGTGACGTTATAGGTCTTAGCTATGCAGAGCTGAACTAGTCCCATGGAGATAGGGTTAGAGTAGCGAGAAATTAGCAACGTTTCGTCCGCTTTAAAGGTGTTGCAGGTTATGAAATGAATCAAGGTAACTCCCAATCATGAAAATAATGCAATTAAGGCACAAATGAAGTGGTATAATTAACAGACAGCGAGCGAATAAGCGTCCCCTCAACAGTCTGTTTCACAAATTGACATTTCTAGGGAACAAATTGCTTTAGTGTAACTTTCCGCTTATAAATAAAAAACGAATTGACATGATGTGTCTTAGCTATGCAGGCCTGAACTGGTGTCATGGAAATAGGGTTAGATTAGCGCAAATCTAGCTACATTTCGTTTGATGCAAATAAATTTTCAGGTTGGGAAATCATTCAAGATAATTACAAACAAGATAAGAAAGCCACTATGGGTGTGAAAAATTAGGAAACAGCGATCTATGATATAACTCCTCGAGAGTCGGAGTCGATACGTGACAATTCTCTCGAAGAAACTGTGTTATAACATCTGCCATTGAACGAAAAATTGCTAAGTTCAATGAGTCTACGATCTATGGGCTATTGAATGCCCTCTATATGTCAGACTACCGTGGATTGGTCTTTTTAGTCAGACATACACTGATAAAATTTCTATTACCATTAGGCGGTGTTTCAATGCCGTTATGACCCAGAGCATTTTTACAACTAGAATGGCTTTCCTCTTTTCCGTAAGATGTGTTAACTGTCCATCAAATAATTTAGTTGAATATTAATATATGGATGTGCGATGTGGTGCAGTGGATATCGATTTGGAACGACAAGTCGGGGAGCCGAGTTCGAATTCCAGTTAAAATCCATGCATTCACTTGCGCACAAATACCCTTGGAAAAGATATTAATTCTTCTCTTCCGTCTAGTTATGGGTTAAATAATAGGACAGATTGGGTTCTATAGCCTTGGCTGTCAAATAGTCGACGGCAGAAAGCAATGGCAACCTACTGCGGGGTAATCTTCTGCCCAGTCAGTCATGTCTTGAAAGAGACATGATCACCCAAAGCCTGTATCACGTATGCCACTAGTTATTCTCCTCACTTTTTTCTCTGTATTGCACAGAGCACGGAGCAGACTCTACTTGTCTGTTATTATAAACAGGCAGACATCTGCCCTGAGCATGCAGCGAGCAAGAATTAAAACATAAATTGGCCTTTTTCAGAGAAGCCATTTATCTAACGGAGAATCATTTTTATCTTTAAATATATTACAGTTTATTTTCGGTCACTAATCATTTTTTTCTTATTAGCTCAGTCAGTGAAGTGCCATACGTGATACACGCTTTAGGCGATCATGTCTAGAAAGAGACATGACTGACTGAGCAGAAGATTATTCCGCACTAGGTTTCCATTGCTTTCTGCGGTAGACTGGTTGCCGACCAAGGCTATAGAACCCAATCTTTCCTATTATTTAACCCATAACTAGAGGGATTAATACCTTTTCCAAGGGTATCTGTGCGTAACTGAATGCAAGGAATTCAACTGGAATTCGAACTCGGCTCCCTGATTTGTCGTTCCGAGTCGATATTCACTGCACCATAACGCACATCTTATTAGCTACTCAGTCTTAAATTACCGGCGATTTTTGGACTGAAGAAGGGTCGTTCTCAAAAGAACTCAATATTTACGTTATTCAATTTAATAGAGTAATATAATGTAGAAAAAAAATTTAGATATTCTACAATTTCATGGTTAATACATATTTTGCAGCGAAAACCTGCTACTCTTCAGACCCAAATGATACAACAGTTAATATTCAAAATCATCAAGAAAAGTATCACATACATACACTCACGTGCCCATACCGAGAATAGATATTTGTAGCGGTAATCTACAAAAACATTTACTCGCTCGTTCAAATAAAAAAAAAAGAAAAAAGAAAGATAAAAATATAGAAAAATCATGAACGGAAAAAAGAGAAAGGAAAAGACTTGCAATTCAGCTGCTTTCTTAGAAAGGTATGACATGGAAATTTAACATTAAGTTTTAAAGATAATATGGATGTATCTACGGTATAAAAATAAATGGTAAATCATACTTTTTATTACAAATTAAGATATAACTACTAGTAGCATTATATTATATGTATGGTTATAATAACTAAAAAAATAAATAAAAAATATAATATATGAGAAAATGATAAATAAAATATTTAAAAAAAATTAATCTTAAAAATTATGTTAAATAATATTAATAAACATTTATTATATATATATATATATATATATATATATATATATATATATATATATATATATATATATATTAGAACCTTGAATATGTTCTCGCTGATTTTCATAAAAAATAACATTTTATTTACACAATTTAGTAAGAAATATGTTACTGTAAATTTTGTCATTTATTTTTTTTTTTTTGCATCTTGTTAAGAAAAGAAGTGCTATTTAACCATGGCATGTGCGTCAATTATAACAAGTGATAATCGTACGGGAAGATGTCTGCTGAATACAGCGGGTGGGTGTAGGACTTCACAATCAAGCGTTTCCAAATAGATTTTCACCCGTTTTTTAACATGTGACGTTTGGCGTCTGTATTTCTAATATAAAAAAATCAAATAGTTTAAAATTCTTATATTTTTAGCAAAATTAATTATTTCAAAACTGGTTGATATCAATATATATTATCTGTAAACAACAATGTGTATAGAAATGGAACATAATTTTCTAAATACTTTTGGTTCTTAAAAGAAGTATTGAATCCATAGCAAAATCTACTGCTAAGAAGGTTGGGTCACTATGTCGATCCAGGATGTTGTATATATCCATATATATATCCATCCTGAATATATACAAGTCAACCATCCGTCCGTGCATAGAGTATTGCTGCCATGTATGGTCAGGTGCCCCTGCCGTTCTCATCAGTGTTCTTGACAGGCTCCAAAGGATAGTCTGTAATGTGATAGATACTGATCTGGCGGCTCGACTGCAGTCATTTCCCCATCGTCGAAATGTGGCCTCCCTTTGTCTGTTCTATAAATACTTTCATGGTTTCTGCTCAGATGAACTTAAGTCATTGATGTCTCCTCAACAGGTGTTTACTCGTGCAACCAGACTGGCAACTGGGTCCCACCCATTCACAGTCAGGTTAGCCAAATGCAGACGACAATTCTACTCCTTCAGCTTCTTCTCTCGCACTTCCCGCCTGTGGAACTCGCTCCCATATTCTTGCTTTCCTGACGGCTACAACCTCCAGAAATTTAAATGCAAAGTCAATACTCATCTACTAACCACTGGACTCTAGCTCTCTCCCCACAACCGTATTCCTTTGTAACTAGTTTGTACTCCTCACTCTTTTCTAATTAATCTTTTTACATTTATGTAGCCCCTTGCACATCAGTGGCGTTTCCGCCTTGCTCGGGGTGAAATGATTAAAATAAAAAAAAAGTAACAAAACCTCTGCAAAATATTAAAATAAAATAGAACCTGTAAATCTTTACACGAGTTATGTTTCCTGTGTTTACAAGAAAAAATTAAAATAATGAAATTTGCTAATAAAAACGTTCGATTAAAGCAAAATGTGATTAACGGTGATATGCTGACACAGTCTATCGTTTACATTAAGATATAGTTAAAGATATTATTTGTAAAAAGTTACAATTACGTATTACAATTTGATTGCCATTATTTCATTAATGTGTAATGTTCTAGCGTCTACATTTAATTACTCTGTTTGTTTTGCTTAACTTAAATATTGCTATATTTTACCGTCTTTTTTCGTATTATTAGCATCCTTTTTAGATATTTGGATGTGCGATGTGGTGCAGTGAAAATCGAATAGGAACGACAAATCGGGGAGCCGAGTTCGAATTCCAGTTGAAACTCATGCATTTAATACCCTTGGTGAAGGTATTAATCCGTCTCTTCCCTCCAGTTATGGGTTAAATAATACAACTGGTTGGGTTTTATAACTTAGGCTGGCAACCAGTCTACCGCAGAAAACTGACAACCTACTGTGGGATAATCATCTGCCCAGTCAGTTATGTCCATATTCCGCTACGCGTATAATACATTTATCGTGGCGATGTCATCATCCATAATCGCCATTGAAGATAAGCCCAAGCGCCGGATTATCGTGAATTGGAAAAATATCTCAACCACCTCCACCCTCTAAACTTATTCTTTTTTATTTATTGTAGTTCTAACTTTCAGTTGGTTAATCGAATGGAACATAACCAAAGGTACATATTTAATTCTAACCTTATGCACCCAATTTAACTGTCGAAAAAAAGGTAATAAATTGTTTTTAAATTTCTATAAAAAAAGAAATTTATCACCAGTTGCCAACCATCGCCTGATAAAGTATAATTTATAGTCGTAATAAATAAAAGCTTATGTGTAGCAATGCAAAATGTTTTATTATAACCACTTAAAAGTATTAAAATGTGTGTGTGCGCATGTGTGTGTGCGTGTGTGTGTGTGCGTGTGTGTGTGTGTGTGTGTGTAAAACTATTGTTTAAATTATTACGCAGGATAGAAGCCTTTGAAAAGAAAAGACTAATTTTTTACCCAGACGTGCGTTCGGTACCATATATATATATATATATATATATATATATATATATATATATATATATATATATATATTAGTGTGCGTGAGTGTAAATGCGTGAGTGTGAGTGCGTGCGTGTGTGTGTGCGTGTGTAATAAAAACAAATAGAAAACTTAATTCTATCTAATGTGTTTCGTCTTCTGATCGACTTTATCTACGTATATATAAGGATTTTTTTGCAAAAACTCTCTTAGCAGTAAAAATATCGTTATTTTTCAAAATTGTTAAATTTAATAACTCATAAATTATACATATGGCTGACTGAAAATCAATAAAATATATGCAAGCCGTTAATTGATGTTGTTTAATTTATAATAAATTAAAGTGAGTAATTTTTTTATTGTAATTGCTGGTTTTAAAAAAAAAATTTATGAACCTATTTTTTAATATCATTCTGCTTTGTGAAATTAATTTATATATTTTGTATTTTAAATATTAGAATATTTTGAATTTAATTATTTACATTTAATCCTAACATTTTTAAAAACATGCATGTAATCTTGTGGTGCAGTGAATATTGGCTGAGAACCGAGTTCCAATTCAGTAAAATTCGTTGTGTTCAATAATGCGCAAATACCCTTAGGAAAGGTATAAATCCGTTTTTTCTCGTTCGAGCAATGGGCTAAATAGCAGGACAGAACCAGAATACAGCAGAAAGTATGTCTACCCTACTGCGGGAAAATCATTAGACCAGTCTCTTAAAATATGTTCGCCCAAGTGTGTATCACGTATGTTGTCTTGAAAAAGTTACATTTCTTTTCAACAAAGAAGATATGCGAAAAAATAAGGATCACAGATTCATATTTAGGTCTCGATAGCAATCATTTTACGGCAAAATAAGTGACTTCATATTTTAATAAGTTTAATTTTTTACATTTTTATTTATGAGATCTGTTTTGTGTTCTTTGACATTTTTTTATTTCTGCTAGTTTACCTAACTGTGATCGTTCACTTTATATTATCTTCTATATGTAAATACCAGAATATTATTTGTTTTAATAATTTTGTAAAAAGTTGTCCCGGAAAACACACACACACAAAAAAAAGAAAAATCCACAAACTCGTTATGACCAATCATAAATTGAAATTACGTAAGATAGCAGACTATTTGAACATATCAGAAGGCAGTATATTCACAATTTTGCATGAATATTTGTCAATGAAAAGGTTGTGCTCAAAATGGGTTCCCCGTTTGCTGACAGTCGATCAAAAACAACAATGCGTTGACGATTCAAGGCGTTGTCTGCAACTGTTTCAACGCAACAAGAAGTTTTTGTGTAAATATGTGACAGTGGATAAATATTTGACTCCAGAAAAAAAAATCGGCAGTCAGCTGAGTGAACAGCAGCAGGTGAAAGCCTTCAAAAGCGACCAAAAATGCAAGCATCAGCAGGCAATGTTTTGGCCACCGTATTTTGGGATGCGGAAAGAATTTTGTTCATTGATTACATTAAGAAAGGAAGAACCATCCATAGCGAATATTATATAGCGTGAGTTTAGAGGAAGAAATTGCCAAAAATGTCCATAAATGAAAAGAAAAAAGAGAACTTTCACCAAGATAACGCACCGTGTCACAAGTCGATCGCAACAACTGCCAGACTACATGAATTGCTCTTTGAATTGCTTCCAGAGCCATTCTATTCTCCAGATCTGGCTCGCAGTGACTACTGGCTGTTTGCAAAACTCAAAAGAATGCACCAAGGAAAGAGATTTCGCTCCAGTGAAGAAGTGATATCGTAAATTGAGTTATATGTTGAGGTCAGACACAAATAATTCTATATAAAAGGCATCGATTTGTTAGAGAAGAGTTGGAATCATTGTTTCACCCTAGCAGGTGATGAAGAATATTGGATTTTGCATAAAAAGGTGTTGTTTTATTAGTTAAGCCCGTGATTAATTGAGTGATATGATATCTAAAAAAAGGTGTGCATATTGTTAAATTTTGAGAATGGATTCTCTCCTGCAGACAGCTCCAATATGAACATTTCTGTGTTTTGGAGTGTCAATTGAAAGACAATGCAGGGAATTCGGAAAGAGTTGTATGAGTCTAAATGTGATTACGAAGACACAGCAGATCGGAAATTTCACCCTGATTGTTCTAATAAAAAAAAAACTGGATATGTTGGTGAGAGCCGCTGACTCAATCAGGAGACAAATGTCTTGAAGAGGTGGTGTTGACCTGTGTCAAACGAGTTGCTGCTGGAAAAACCTATATCTGTCAACAGGGCTCTGTATCCTGCTACCCAGTGATGGCTATCAAAAGATTTCGGTGATCACATCACCCTTTACATCTGCGCACCAAACTCCCGATAATGCAACCCCGTTGATATGTGAAGCGCAGTTGAGTGAGATACCATCACCAAAATTATTTGTTAGATTAACGGAAGGCAAGAATTATGGCAGCATTCGCTAATTTAAGCAAGGTGACCGTTCAGAAGAGGTGTAGTAGATTCTGAAGTCGTCTGGAGACCGTGGCTAAATATTCTTTAGGCTGAGTCTGAGCTCCAGGACCATGAATTAGTTTTAAAGCTTTCATTACACCCGAGCAACGCCGGGCTATACTGCTAGTACATATATATAGAGAGAAAGAGAGAGAGAGGGTGCGACGTATAAATATTCGTCTATATTACGCAAAAACGTAAATAACATTGACATTTAATTTTAGCGAATATATTTTTCAAAATTTCTTGAAAATATTGTGAAATACAGATAAACAGACACACACACAAACATCTTGCCTTTTATATATACATATTATCGATTTTCTGCACTATTGTAGGAACTGCAACCTTGAAACTTCTGAATATCGTTTCTTATGTCTTTGTATATGAGTGTATCAAATTTGATTAAAATCGTACCACTCCTTCTATAACCCGATTTTTTCGATTATCGATTTTTCATATTTATCTGGGGTACCTCGACACAAAACCTAGCTAAGAACACTCGCAGACGCTTATAGTACAACTGTGTAAATATTCAAGTAAATCGGTTCAGCCGTTCCGGTGTCTATAGGTAAGGGACATACACAGACACACACACAAACACACGCATACATACACAGACAGAGTTCCATTTATAAATAAGTTTAGATACTGAGTATGTCTTGATAAGTGAACGTTCTCACATCCTAACGCCCGTATATCCGAACGTTTGTATGTCCGAACTTCTCATTTATATGTTTTGAGAATATGCTACATTCTAATGCTTTTCTTGTCTAATTGTTAGTGTAACAGCCCAACGGACGGTCCGAACAATTTTTTCCGGCGGCCGTTCTCCACGCTGTGATGTTTGCCGGGAGGTTGTTGAAAATGTCGGTGCCTCAAGCTGGGGGTACAAGATTAAACTATAAGGAACGAACTTCCACAACTTGGATGAGTTGAAAAGATGCTTTATTTTGTTTAGAGTTAGCCTTTTCGGTTGGGGCAGGCGAATGTGACACACAGCTCTAACTCTAATTAATGGAGATCAACAAATCCGAATTGACCGAAACAAGACGAACGGAGATTCTTACTTCAAGCACACGCCCGGCGGAACTCACTTTAAACTCACTAACTAACTTCTATTTATTTAAAATGAATCCGGAAATCCGGAAGAGTGGTAGGATTTAAAACAGTAATCGGATACTCTTGTCTCTTCCACAATTTTCCTCATAAAAGAAAAAGCGTTTATTTATTTATTTATTTTTTTCCTCTTCTTTTTCACTTTTGTTAAATATGTTTTTAAAATATTTTCTATTTTAATCTATTATAATAAAATACATATTTTACGAAGCACCTTAATATACGCCTAGTTATCTTGTCACATTAGTAACTTTGAATTTCCCGAACCATGATGTACCGTAGAGAGAATAATAAATTCTTTCACGTTACGTCAGAAATTAGAGATTATTGAAAAACTGGACAATGGCCTCAATCTCAACGGACATAACGAAATATCTAACATTGGCAAAACTACTCTTTAAGATATGAAGAAAACAAACGAAACTCTTCTTAGACAAGTGAAATCAGCAGAGCAGAGAAGTCAAACAACTCATAAAAATGTCTCTTCATGAGCCAAAATCTCAAGTTCTTGACGAGATGCTTCGCGAGTGCTTTTTATCGACGCACTCAGAAGGCGTGGCTATTTCTAGTCGAATGATTTTTGCCGATGTAAAATCAATGTCTGAGGATTTAAATATAGATACAGAATACAAGTTTAGTGATGGATGTTTACGAAGTTTCGAAAATCGTTTTGGTAGAAGACAAAAAGGCATTTCTGGTGAAAGAAATCAGCTTTCGATGAAGCAGCTTCGTACAGAATAAAGAGCAAAATTAAAACAGAGGGCGACTCAAGGTGTTGTAATGGTGTTATGGGACTTACCCTTTTTGGACTATAATGAACTCTTCCTATAATTATAAATACCGGGAGATTATGTCTCTCGGGGTGGAGTTACGTTGGCTTGAGTCACTCGGTTTAATACCTGCCAGTCAGACTGACGTGTAACACTCTGGTATTTGTTTTCCGTTTAATACATACGTTTTACTAATTCCCGAGTTCGAGTTTTTTTCCGGACCTATTCTGGGTCCCCAACAAATAGCAAACCATTCTCGCTAGAATCATTACAAATGTGTAAAGAATTCGATCCTCACTGGGTTTCCAATGTTTTCTACATTGTGCTACATCTAAGATACGTTTAGAACATCACCATATTAGAAGAAAACTACCGAAAAAATTTACAATGCTTATGAAACTAGAATATATTGGAAGCGTTTACCAACCAATTGGATATCGGCTCGGAAGGAGAAATCGGGGAGCCGCGTTCGAATTCCAGCCAAATTCATTGCATACCCTTGGGAAAGGTATCAATCCTTCTATTCCTTCCAGTTATGGGTTAAATAACAAGACAGATTGAGTTCTATAGCCTTGGTCGGCAACCAGTCTACTGCAGAAAGCAATGGCAAACTACTACGGGATAATCTTCTGCCCAGTCTTTCGAGACATGATTGCCAAAGCGTGTATCACGTATGGCACTTAACTGACTGACTTACCAACCAGGAAATTATGAAGAGGTGAAGAAAAAACATATATCAGGATTTAAGCATTGCAAGGAAATCTTGCCTGTTCTCTTTTGTGCAAAGGCTTCATGAAAACATAAAATAGAACAGATTATAATTTGAAAATTGGTGCGGTCCCTTTCCTTGAAATGTTTGAGTCCATTTCTGGTCAACTACAAGAACCAAAGAATACTTGGTTAGATAAAAATCATTTTTAGTGATTGTTTTTTAACATTTTCATTTAATCGGTCCGAGCGAAATTTGAATATTCGGGAAAGCCTGCAAAAACTAAACAGATGTGTCTTGCTTCTCTACAATTGCAATCCTTATCCTCATGAATCGGAATTGATTTTCGACTGTGGAACTATATATGCATGCTATTTCCCAACTAATGTTCATTCTCTTATCCAACCAATAGATCAAGATTTATAACTAATCTGAATGTCACTATAAAAGACAGTCTGATGATGATAATTGTTAGGGATGACCACTTTTTGCACATAAGAATGGACTCGCCGGATGTGTACATATAATCCTGCCTATACCGAGAACGGCAGTCGTTGTCAGAAATTGAGTAGTAGTTGTAAAGAATAGTTGAGTAGTTGTACAGCCGCTTAGTTGGTCAGTAAGCTGGTGCATATTGGAGTTGTTTTAAATATATACCCATTACCCGGACATACTTCTCACTACAAGACTGTATATATTGATTCCTACTAACAGTATTTCCAGTATCTCTGAAATGGCTAACCCGTGTTCCAGTTTCTATATTTTTGGTTCAATATAACTTACATTTTCTATCTCCATCTCTGGATTTGTTATCTATTATTTTGTGTGGTTTCTCAACCAGAATCTAAAACAATAAATATCGTAAAAATGTTAATACTTTAGAATTTCAAGTTGTTATCATCAAAGATGCAGTTAATTACTCAAAGAAGCATTTGGGTATGTAAAACCTATAACAATTTGCAGAACTTGAAACAGTTTATCGGCAAGGAAAAGTACAAATGAAGATGAAACAATGGACAATGCTCCTAATTCGTTGAAATAGTAAATTAGCAATGAAAGATTCCAAAATCTGAACGAAACATTAAAACTTAAGCTTAATAATTGTTTTGGGATCTCCCCCTTTCGTATATGACAATGGACTCGACTGAGTGTGTATATAATCCTGCCATATAGAGAATAGCAGTTGTAAGGTCTGAAATCTCAGTTGTAGTTGCCGTTTACAGTGGAGAGTAATCGTAGAGATCCGTTGAAGTTATCGAAGAGTTTCGACAGACCCGAAGTTACCCAGAGACCAGATTAGCTCTAAGCTCCACTCAGCTTGAATAAGTTAGCCGGACATACTATTTCACTTCAACATTTGTACATATTTATTTCTACTAATAGTATTTCTGAATTGACTAAACCGCGTTCCAGATTGCATATTACGTTCAATATAATCTACTTTTCTATCTCATAACCTGTTATTGTTGCTCATTATTTTGGCAGTTCCTCCTCCGGAATTCATAACAATAACAATCCACTGAATACTTTCACTTCTGATGACGTAAAAGAAGGAATAAATGTGATAGGTACCGACTTGGCGGCTCGACTACAGCCACTTCCCCACCGACGAGATTTGGCTTCCCTTTGTCTGTTCTATAAATATATATTTTCATAGCTTCTGCTCAAACGAACTTAAGTCACTGGTGCCTCTGCAACAAGTGTTTACTCGTGCAACCAGATTGGCAACTAGGTCCCACCCATTCACAGTTAGATCAACCAAATGCAGACGACAATTCTACTCCTGCAGCTTCTTTTCTCACACTTCCAGCCTGTGGAACTCGCTTCCATATTCTTGCTTTCCTGACGGCTACAACCTCCAGGAATTTAAAAGCAATGTCAATACTCATCTCTTAACCACTTTACTATAGTTCTTTCTTCAGCACCCTGTATATCTTTTCCTTTCTCTCCACCTTTGCAACTGTCATCACATTTGTACTCCTATGCTGCTCTTGCCCCTTTCTAACTCCTTTCTGTTCACGCTCTTCTACTTAATCTTTTTTACTCTTATGTAGCCCACTGCACTTCAGTGGTGTTACCGCCTTGCTCGGAGTGATACGATTAAAAAAAAATTCAACAAATAAATAAATAAATAAAGACGCTTATGAATTACAAAATAATTCAAAGGTAGAATCGCTTTAAAATCCTTTGGCTTTTCAAGAATTGGAGGAAGAATCAAATTCTTTTGATAATGGTGAAAATGAGAAAGATGATGAAGACTGAGTCTCAGCAGAAAAGAGATATTGATAAAGTTATCCAATTCCTGAAGAAAAACATTTTCGTTTAATTCGTATAGATGTACAAAAGCAAGTAATTTGCTGGAATGCATAACATTAAAAGTACTAGAACTTGGAAAAATAAATGAAATGAGAAAAGAAATTAGAAAGACCATTGAAAATAAAACTTTTTATAATCAAACATTACCAACTAATACTTATTTTTGTGTGAGACTTAATTTTTCATATATTCCGATAAGTTCTTGCTATTCGTTAAGTAGCTTACGGTCATATCACGTTGAATACATCGTTCTCATTAAATCACCGATTTTAAGCAGCGTTGAGCCTGGTCAGTACTTAGATGGGTGACCGCTTAGTATTTCCAGGTGCTGTAAGGTGACAGACGTTTGTTTGTGGTGCAGCGGATATTGGCTCGGAATTAGAAATCGGTGAGCCGAGTTTGAATTACAGTTGAATGCCTTGCATTCACTTACGCGCTGGTAACCCTGGGAAAGGTATTAATCCGTCCCTGCCCTCTACTTATGGGTTAAATAACAGGGTAGTACTTGGGACCCTGCCTTTAAACAAATTCCAATGAGACTTCATCCATCGGGGAGGAAGCCGGCTCAACCCGACTAGGGTGAATGCGGCTTGCACACATTTGTTAAGTTATATTTATTGTTATACATGTCACATAATGTCCTTATCTGTCCTCATATCCGAACTACTCTGAAGTTCGGATATGAAAACTTCTATATAATTATATATGTAAAAGCATGCGGTGTAGATATAGAAGAATCCAAATGAGTGTGCTGTACATACAGTGATAACTCTCTAAGAGAGCTTTAAATATGTATGTACGTACATACAGATAAGAAAAATTAAAGAAGACACGTTATATCATGGTAAATTGGTAGTATAGGTCTATATTTCCGATTTACTATAAAATAACGTGTCTGCCTTAATTGATATATATATATATAGAAGTTCAACCGTTCGAATTACCCTTCAGCTATTTTCAGACGGTGTATATTAATATTGCTGGGCCCTAAACGCCAATAAAGAACACTAATGATCCTTAATTTTTATACTATCGTTATTTTAACATTTATTGATAGGAACAACAAATGGAATGAAGCATGCCAAATATCGAAGTTCACAGCGAAACACAGTATCAATAGCTTTTTTAGACTTCTGTATCTCTAGATTCGGTTTTCCACTCCACGTTGTAACAGACAGAAGAAACCAATTCGAATGTCATTACTAGTCATCTCTAACATCTCGGAATTCTACTTTTAAAATTTAACTTTATGACCTAACGTCTATTTCTGTAAAATTGTTTTTTTTTATATTAACAAAACCTTTTAAGACTAACGTTTGTTTATTGTGCTCATTTTCATTTTCAATCTCGTTGCATCTAAAAATAATATATTAGCTACGGTTTTATTCATTACTTATTTAAATTACTGACACTTTCTATACATCGCTACATTTTGCCCCAATATTAATTAGTCTACACTCATTTTTTTTAAATATAATAGCCTCCCACACCACAACAATCAAATAATATGGTGAGATTTTTTATTTTTAAGTTTAGTTTTGTGATTTTAATTTTTTTTATTAATATATATATGACCCAGTAAATGAACCACATTTCATTGCCTGATGATGGTGTATGGAACACCGAAACTTTATAGCTTTTGAGTTTCCGAATGCTATTATTATAACAATGATAATAACTGTATAATATATATGCTCTACTTCTGTATTAAGCACTTTTATAAAAAATAAATATTTAACTACGGAATATATACCCATTATATTAAAACACTTACATATATATATATATGTAAATAATTAAATACAAAAATCTTCTAATATTTAAAATACATAACGTATAAATTAACTTCACAAACCAGAATAATATGAAAAAATAGGTTCATTAATATTTTTTTTAAGCCAGCAACAAAAATAACATTTACTCACTTGTTATTATAAATTTAATAACATCAATTAACGGCTTGCATATATTTTATTGATTTTCAGTCAGGCATGTGTATAATTTATGAGTTATTTAATTTAACAATTTTCAAAAAATCCTTATATATACGTAGATGAGTCCATCAGAAGACGAAACATCAGCTAGAATTAAGTTTTCTATTTTACACGCACGCACAGACACACACGAACTCACACTCACGCACACTAATATATATATATATATATATATATATATATATAGAGAGAGAGAGAGAGAGAGAGAGAGAGAGAGAGAGAGAGAGAGAGAGAGACAGCAGTTAATTTTCTAAACATATACTGTAGAATATAAGGGACAATGAATATCTATTATATTTAATCAAGAGCGTTCCAAAAATCGTATTTTGGCTTTAATTTCAGGAGAAAAGAAGACAAAAATTTTCCAACATTTAGATAATTTTTTATTAAGTTGTTTCTAAGCTTTCGGCTCACATGAGCCATCTTCAGAGAGGTTATTAAGGGTTAGAGAGGTTACATCCACCATCAAAGACGATTTTATCTTGTGTTGACATAAAACATTGCTAAGCAGTGACATCAGTCACCAAATAACAAACGCAGCTCGTAAATATGTAATGCGGTTCTATGACGTCACACCGCGTGAGAGCCCAAATATATATATATATATATATATATATATATATATATATATATATATATATATATATTAAAACTTAAATCCAAAAGGAAAAGCAGGGAGGTGAATCCCAAAGACCCGATCCTAATTAATATAAATATTTTAATAATAAATAATGATACATGTGGAGCGCTCAGTGTAATTAATATTTAAATTACAGAGCCAATTATAAAATAAAATAAATTTCGAAGTTCAAAACCGTTGTATGATCATTTCTACATGAAATCACTAAGAGAGATTTGACGCATCATCGACAACTTATTTTCAAAATAAAATTATATTACCGAAGTGGCATGACATGAGTTATTAGAGCAATCTACCCCTTCTCCTCCGGTGAAGTAAAATGTTCTGTTCGACATTCCTATCACAGGAAGTAGGTCGGAACGTACAACAGTCGAAACATTGTAAATTTCACAACAAAGACAACGAAAAATTTCGAAAAGTTGTAAATAGTGTAATTACATCTAAAAGACTATATCTGCTCATTCTGTACCAAGATCAGAATTATATGAGTGGCAAAAATTTCACGATTCTCAGCAAAGAGAGCTTAAGATTAGAAATGATGTCAAGAATAAAACAAACTTTGGCGATTTTCGCAAAACTAAGAATCAATTAAAAAACACGGACGTCAGAAATTTGAAAGTTTCTCGCATTTTCTGTTCGCCTGCGTATTTTGGTTGGAATTATAATCGAATTACAATGAAGAATCAAAGCCTTAGAAATGAATTCATACAGAACCATCGTCGGCATCATCAACATAAAACGTATAAGTCAGTTAAGTGACATAAGTGGGCGATCATGTCTAGAAAGAGACATGATTGACTGGGCAGAAGATTATCTCGCAGTGGGCTGCCATTGCTTTCTGCGGTAGATTGGTTGCCAGCCAAGGTTATAGAACCAAATCTGTCTTGCTATTTAACCCATAACTGGAGGGAAAGACGGATTAAAACCTTTCCAAAGGAAATAATGTATACTTAAGTGAAAATTGTTTTATAAATAAATTGTTTTTACCTGTTCTGTACTTTTCCTTTTCATCTTGTCGGATTTCGATCCATAAAATCAACTCTTCTTATTCTATATAAGACACGCTTATATATACTGTTTTCTTAAAAGTACTTTACTCATAGCTTATTTTGCCTAATTTTTTCCGCACACCCAGTGGGGATTTTATCACATTTATCTTTTTAATTAGCCTTTGTAAAATAGTTAATTATCGCAGATAATAATAAATTTATATGATTATTTTACATTATTGTTTTGGTGAAACACACCTATTCATCAGATAATGAACTCTCCCTCCTATATTAATATATGTTAACAGGAAGTTTTTGGGAAGTTCCTAGGAGTTTTTAGAAGTTCCCATAGAGGTCTTTAGAGTTCTATTAAAGTTCAGTAGAACTACTAGGCAGTTGATATTAGTCGACAGTTAACCGAATACTAAAGAGTCAGCTTACAGTGGAAGATTATCAAGTTCCTAACATTTTGGGTGCGTTAAGTGGACTAGCAACCGACATAGCATGATTATAAGTTTCAGTGCAAAAATTACTCCACAACAATTATTAATTACTTCCTAGCTATAATGTTTGGTACTTTTTAAAAACTAAGCTAAATATATCTGATATCCTCTGCAGAGTTAAGACTTTTTAAATTATAATTTCTGTTACTATCCCTAAAACTTAGAAAAAATCTACGCCCTCTTCCTATGAAGAAGAATTTCAAATCATTCCGATTTATTTTTTAAGTCTTTTTCAATTCGTGCCGTAAATTTTCACGGATTCGTAATTGATACTATTATCATTTGGTCTTCAGAGAGAACTAATTTTGCTTTATATCAGTATAGTTTCTGCTAAACTCCGGGAGAGAATTCTTTGCAACTTCTTGGTTTTATGTTTTATAATGAAATGGAGTGGAAAGAATATATTGTATCAATTCATATGTCTGTCTGTGAGGAAAGATCGTTCACTGTGTTTTGCTAGTCTATCTTTTCTCTTAATTGTTCAACTTTCTAGTTTATAAATCTACACTTCGTCCGGTGCATTGATTATTGTTGCTGCCACATCTAGTCTAGTCCACCTGTTCTATATATTTCGAGATTCTTGACAAAATCCCAAAAATAGAATATAACCTTATCGGTCGGGACCTGGCGTTTTCGAATTATTTTATATCCTCACCGCCTTGACGTGGCTTCTCTGCGTTGTTTCTATAAATATTTTCATGACATTTGTTCTAATGGACTTAACTCTTTATTATGAGGGCCTCATGAATTTAAGCGTATTGGCAGTTAGGTTTCACTATTTTTCTGGTTAAATAACAAAATTCAACCGTGAGATTTATTCTAATAGTTTCTTTTTATCACAATTCACGCTTTCGAAATATTCTTTCTTTTAAAGTTACTCTGTCCATATCCTAACTTGACATTCAAAATGCAACGTCAGTTTTCATATTTCTTCCTGAATCCTATTTTTTATTGTCCTGTCACATTATTTCTTCATTTTGTTTCACTTTAAATAAACATCTGCGCCACTGTGACATTGTCGGAGGTGAAATGAATGTAAGAAGAACTAATGGTTAGTTCATATATCCGAGTTTATTCTACGCGAGACTGTTATAAACGGACCTTAAATTAACATACACCACTTTATAAAGATGAATATAAAAAGTTAGACAAAAACAGGTATCTTAATGTAGGGATATCCTGCCTCCTCTACCCAGATGCTGAAAAGCGTAGTGTTGTCACGAAATAAAGTGCGTTCACTTTAACCTGTTTACCGTTGCAAACATGACATTTGGGCGGATGTGCGTTGTGGTACAGTGGATATCGGCTTGGAACGAGAAACCGGAGAGCCGAGTTCGAATTCCAGTTGAAACCATTGTATTCACTTACGCGCAAATACCCTTGGGAAAGGTATTAATCAGTCTCTTCCCTCCAGGTATGGGTTAAATAACTGGACAGATTGCGTTCTATAGCCTTGGTCGTCTACCGCCGAAAGCAATGGGAACATACTGCGGGATAATTTTCTGCCCAGTCAGTCATGACTCTTTCGAGACATGATCGCCCAAGCGTGTATCACGTATGGCACTTAACTGACTCACCGTTGCAAAAGATATGAACATCTCACTTTTATTCCTAGATATCAGTTCGTAATAAAGCAAACTCGGCTCTCTTGCCGCAACTGGCATCCAGTCTATGATAAAAACAAAATTGTGAATGTTGCAACTCTAATCCGTGCAACCTAGTTGCTATAGAAAGGAGAGCAACAGTACCTCGTGCAGCGCAGTTTTCACAACTTTTTCAAGAGATGTGCCTACATGGTTAAAACAGCATAAATTTTGACAATATTTTATTATCGATTTACAAACTGTTTCATTTGGACAATAATTCTTACATATTCACATAATATTTCAATAGTTGAATTGTGTCTGTTAATCTTGACCCATGACAATACTGTTGTTCTCGACGCAATTTATTGGCACTATCATAGCCATATTTTGTCATTTAGTGGTTTGTTAAATCATGACCGCTCATAATCCCGTTTATTTTTCTTATACATTTTCTACAGCGCCAAAAATAAATAAATCTAAAGCGGAAAAGTTGGGCAGTAACGGAAAATAGAATCAAAATTTAAATCTTTTTATAGATGAACGCGAACATCAGATACCAACTTTGTTATTATTACATTATTTTTTAATTACTGATCGAATTTATTGTTGTGGGGTAGTTTTAGCACTGAAAGTTATTATCGTGCTATGTCGGTTGCTAATCGATTAACGTATCCAAAAGGTTACGAACTTGGTAATCATCACCTGAAAGCTGACTCCTTAGATTCGGCTAAATGCAGACTAATATCAACTATGTCCAAACTGGAAATAATAGTTCTACTGAACTCCGATATAACTGTAAAGAATTCTCTAGAACTTCTAAGAACTCCTCAGAACTTCCAAGAACTTCTTGAGTTGACTTTCTGTTGTATCTTATTAATATAGGAGGGAGAGTCAATTATCTGAGCAATACGTGTCTCACCATAACATTTAAAAGGTTAGACAAAAACTGGCATCTTAATGTAGAGATATCCTCCCTCCTCAACCCAGACGCTGAAAAGCATATTGTCATCACGAAATATGGGCTCCAGCCTTCGGGCTGGGGTCCAAAATGACCAAAATAAAACCGAAAAAGACCAGTTTAAGACCAACTTAGACTGGCTTTGAACCTATCCACGCGCTCACGTTCCCTACATTCAAAGAAAACATTGTGTCGCCTCTCTCTCAAGTAGGAGAGAAGAGTAAATGTCTATTTTTGAAAGTAAATAGGTAATTAATCGAGTGAATGAAAGTCGGTGACTATTTAGTCCAATAAATCACCCGCTACGTAATGTCAGGGATTTCCTAATCAAGTATTTATTAACTAACCATCACAGTCTATCACAAAATTACTTACGGCATTCGGTCAGACATTATTGCGCGTATTATATTAGAACTTGCTTCCTATAAAAATAAAATTAGAGTAAAGCATCCCATTTTCCTGCGGAAGACAAAGATAATTACCAAGAAAATCACAATTTGGAGAAGAGAAAAATCGATGTAATATGTTAAGTGTTATCAACCAAAGGATATTTTGTTGAATAAATTATGTCGGGCGTCACAATACTGTTGAGTCGAAAAATCAGAGGTGTTAATAGAAAATAAGGCCAAAACATTGAAAAGATTTCCGTTTATTATCTGTGCGTAATTATTGCTTTATAGCTTATTACTAGATATACGCATAACATACAAACATATATTATATATGAATATATAGATATACACACACATACATACACACAAATCTCTCTCTCGGTAAAAAAAATATACATATATATATATATATATATATATATATATATATATATATATTGAGATAAAGGAAAAGAAAAGCTTTAGAATCAAGGGTTTTCTGGCATTTATTTTTAGAAACTGCTAAATACAATGTGAATTATTGAGCGTAATATAATATGTTTTTTTATTTAAAATTTATTTAATGTACATTGCGATACGGAAATTCCTATGTTTCGAGATTTAACGAATTTTGAAATTCAAAATACGTTCATTTATATATGTATATATAAATAAATAAATAAATATATATATATATATATATATATATATATATATATATGATCATACAACGGTTTTGAACTTCAAAATTTTATTTTATTTTATATATATATATATATATATATATATATATATATATATATATATATTGTCATTTCTACATGAAATTCCTAAGAGAAAATACACGCTGCATAGGGAACTTCTACTGAAAATTGAAAATAAAATGATATTACCGGCGGAATTTAAAAAAATTTCAAAAAATTTCATACACGTAGAGACGCTAGGGACGTGTTAACAAAATTAGTGGGTTTTTTTTTATTGATTAATTAATAAAATTTTTGAATGTAAATTTTGATCCTCCTCTACCTTCCTCTTCCTTTCTCCTATTAATATCAACCTTTTAAGAAATAAGGATACTTATTCTAACTTAACCCCCAATTTATCCTGCATGTATATATATTTTTTCCCTGCACCTAAAATATTTTTTCAAAAAGTTTTAAATAATTTTTTAATAAATTTTATAACTTTTATAAATTATATTTTAATTTAATTTAAATCTAATTGTATAATTATTTAAATTACTTTAATTAAATATAAATAAATTATATGCCAGTTTTTCCCCCAAATAATTTTTTTTCTAAAAATCTTTTTTTCTAATGATTTCATATCCATTTAAAAGCACTAGTTTTGTTCACACGTCAGTAGCGTCTCTACGTGTATGAAATTTTTCTTTTTCTTTATGTTTCTTCCTTTTCTTTTTCTCTTTCCTTTCCTTTTCTTTTCTTTCCTTTTCTTTCCTTTTTGTTTTCGCCTTCTTCCCATTCAAACACCACTTCTTTTACTTCCCTTCCCCCCACTTTTTAGAGCTAGACATAACCAAATTTTAATTTTTTCACTTTCATCTCAATCTAAAAGTAATGTTCTCCAAAATCTAAAAATGGACATTGATTGCTACCAACTTATTAATACCACCTATCCGTTGTTTTTTTGTTTTTTTTTTGTGATGTAATTTTTTAAAAATTTTTGAACTTCCGCCGAAACTATCATTTTATTTTGCGTATAAGTTGCCGATGATGCGTGAAATGTCTCTTAGGAATGTCATGTAGAAATGATCATACAACGGTTTTGAACTTCGAAATTTATTATATATATATATATATATATATATAGAAAGAATACGTTTCTAATTCAAATTTAAAAATCACTCGTTTCTGATGAAGGACCGAGGGCGGTCTGAAATATAAAATACAATAACAAAAATAAACAAATACTGTCCAAAAAAAATACATTTTTAAATTCAAAACTTTTTATTAATATTCTTTTCTATACATATTAAGACAGTATACGTGGATCATCACTATATTATATATATATATATATATATATATATATATATATATATATTATCGAAACTTGGTTATAAACAACCGACAATTTGAAATGAATTGTTTGAACATTATCTTTTATCGACACTTGTTTTTATGTAAATATTCTGTTTTTTTTAATTAAAGAGTATTATATATTTATATCTATTGGCCTGATTATTTAAGATAAATTTTTATTACGAAAATCTGTGTCATTCAGCAGGATTCGAACATGCGACTCCCATATATATATATATATATATATATATATATATATATATATATATACAGAGAGAGAGAGAGAGAGTCATCCGCAGATAGATCTGTTTCGCTGTATCACAGCTCATCAGCACGTTTAGACTCCGATTGCTTTTAACCCAGGATTGAACCACGACTGTGGCATCTATATATATATATATATATATATATATATATATATATATATATATATATATATGGCACAGGCGTTAAATCTCGAAACATAGGAACTTCCGTATCGCAATGTACATTAAATAAATTTTTAATAAAAGATCATATTATATTACGCTCAATGATTCACATTGTATTTAGCAATTTCTAAAAAGTAAATGCCAGGGAACTCTTGATTCTAAAGATTTCCTTTTCCTTTATTTCAATATATATATATATATATATATATATATTTTACCGAGAGAGAGATTTGTGTGTATGTATGTGTGCGTGTATCTATATATTCATATATAATATATGTTTGTATGTTATGCGTATATCTAGTAATAAGCTATAAAGCAATAATTACGCACAGATAATACACGGAAATCTTTTCAATGTTTTGGCCTTATTTTCTATTAACACCTCTGATTTTTCGACTCAACAGTATTGTGACGCCCGACATAATTTATTCAACAAAATATCCTTTGGTTGATAACACTTAACAACATATTACATCGATTTTTCTCTTCTCCAAATTGTGATTTTCATGGTAATTATCTTTGTCTTACGCAGGCAAATGGGATGCTTTACTCTCATTTTATTTTCATAGGAAGCAAGTTCTAATATAATACGCGCAATAATGTCTGACCGAATGCCGTAAGTAAGTTTGTGATAGACTGTGATGGTTAGTTAATAAATACTTGATTAGGAAATCCCTGACATTACGTAGCGGGTGATTTATTGGACTAAATCGTCACCAACTTCATTCATTCGATTAATTACCTATTTACTTTCAAAAATAGACATTTACTCTTCTCTCCTACTTGAGAGAGACGCGACACCAGGTCTTATTTTAATGTGGGGAACATGAGCGCGTGGATAGATTCAAAGCCGGTCTAAACTGGTCTTAAACTGCTCTTAATCTGTCTTATTTTGGTCATTTTGGACCACAGGTCAAAGGCCGGAGCCCATATTTCGTGACAACAATATGCTTTTCAGCGTCTGGGTTGAGGAGGGAGGATATCTCTACATTAAGATGCCAGTTTTTGTCTAACCTTTTAAATGTTATGGTGAAACACCTATTACTCAGATAATTGACTCTCCCTCCTATATTAATAAGATACAACAGAAAGTCAACTCAAGAAGTTCTTGGAAGTTCTGAGGAGTTCTTAGAAGTTCTAGAGAATTCTTTACAGTTATATCGGAGTTCAGTAGAACTATTATTTCCAGTTTGGACATAGTTGATATTAGTCTGCATTTAGCCGAATCTAAGGAGTCAGCTTTCAGATGATGATTACCAAGTTCGTAACCTTTTGGATACGTTAATCGATTAGCAACCGACATAGCACGATAATAACTTTCAGTGCTAAAACTACCCCACAACAATAAATTCGATCAGTAATTAAAAAATAATGTAATAATAACAAAGTTGGTATCTGATGTTCGCGTTCATCTATAAAAAGATTTAAATTTTGATTCTATTTTCCGTTACTGCCCAACTTTTCCGCTTTAGATTTATTTATTTTTGGCGCTGTAGAAAATGTATAAGAAAAATAAACGGGATTATGAGCGGTCATGATTTCAACAAACCACTAAATGACAAAATATGGCTATGATAGTGCCAATAAATTGCGTCGAGAACAACAGTATTTTCATGGGTCAAGATTAACAGGCAAAATTCAACTATTGAAATATTATGTGAATATGTAAGAATTATTGTCCAAATGAAACAGTTTGTAAATCGATAATAAAATATTGTCAAAATTTATGCTGTTTTAACCATGTAGGCACATCTCTTGAAAAAGGTGTGAAAACTGCGCTGCACGAGGTACTGTTGCTCTCCTTTCTATAGCAACTAGGTTGCACGGATTAGAGTTGCAACATTCACAATTTTGTTTTTATCATAGACTGGATGCCAGCTGCGGCAAGAGAACCGAGTTTGCTTTATTACGAACTGTTAGCTGGGAATAAAAGTGAGATGTTCATATCTTTTGCGACGGTAAAAAAGTTAAAGTGAACGCACTTTATTTCGTGACAACACTACGCTTCAGCATCTGGGTAGAGGAGGGAGGATAGCTCTACATTAAGATACCTGTTTTTGTCTAACTTTTTATATTCATCTTTATAAAGTGGTGTATGTTAATTTATGCTCCGTTTATAACAGTCTCGCGTAGAATAAATTCGGATATATGAACTAACCATTAGTTCTTCTTACATTCATTTCACCTCCGACAATTTCACAGTGGCTCAGATGTTTATTTAAAGTGAAACAAAATCGTGACAGGACAATAAAAAAATAGGATTCACGAAGAAATATGACAATTGACGTTGTATTTCGAGTGTCAAGTTAGTTTATGGACATAGTAACTATAACAGGAAGAATATTTCGAAAGCGTAAATTGTGATAAAAGAAACTATTAGAATAACTTACTTTTGAATTTTGTTATTTAAACAGAAAAATACTGAGAGAAGCTCATTGGGAAAAATTGTCATGAAAATATTTATAGAAACAACGCAGAGAAACCACGTCAAGTCGGTGGGCATGTGAAAGAATTCGAAAACGCCAGGTCCCGACCGTAAGGTTATATTGTATTCTTTGGATTTTGGCAAGAATTTCGAGATATATAGAACAGGTGATCTAGACTAGATGTGGCAACAACAATAATCAATGCACCGGACAAAGGGTAGATTTATAAACTGGAAAGTTGAACAATTAAGAGAAAAGATCGTCTAGCAAAACACAGTGAACTATCTTTCCTCATAGGCAGACATTTTTTTAAAATCATTTCACCCCAAGCAAGCCATTTCACTGCCACTATTGTGCAGGGGGTTACATAGGAGAAAGTGATGAGAACGAGTGGTTAGATATAGAAAATGTCAGGAGGATGATAAACGGGTAAGAATACCGAGGATGATGGTTGGGTAGATGGGAAGAGTGTTTGAGAGAATGGATGCGAGTTAGTGAGTTAGGAGTTGTCTATTGATCTTACATTTAAACGCCTGGAGGTTGTAGCTGTCGGGGAAGCAAGAATGTGGAAGGGAATTCCACAGGCGGTAACTGTGAAAAAAGAAGCTGTTGGAGTAGAAATTGCGGTTACATTTTATCGCTTTCACTGTAAAAGGGTGGGACCTAATTGCTAATCTAATATCTCGTGCAAATTCGTACCTAGGGGGTACCAGAGAACTAAGTTCATCGGAGCAGAAGCCGTGAAAGTAATTATGGAAGATCTTGGTCATATGTCTATTAAGACATCAGTGTATGATTTTTAGGCGGAGGTTTATTAACCTCAGGTCTTAATTGTAAACCACTTGTAAATTAATATAAGGATTGGTTTACTCCGAAAATCTTGCAGAAGGTAAATCTACATTAGATATTTTATGATAATTTTCTTATCGTATCACTCAACGCTAGATTAATGCGTGTTAGAAAATTTTCCTGCAGTTGGTTATTACTTTCTGCGGTAGCCTTTTTGCTAAGCAAGGCTATAGAACCCAATCTGTTCTGCTACTCAACCCATAGCTAAAATGAGAAAATGTAACATTTAGATGTAAGTTATTGCAATGAATTTAAGTGGAACTAGAACTGGGCTCTCCAATTTCTGATTTAGAGAAGATATCTACTGCATATCCACTACATCACACAACCAGTTTATCTAAACTTATTTATAAATGGAACTTTGTGTGTGTGTGTGTGTGTGTGTGAGTGTGTGTGTGTGTGTGTGTTTGTGTCCCCGTTACCTATAGACTCCGAAACGGCTGAATCAATTTTCTTGAAAATTTACACAGTTGTACTATAAGCGTCTGCGAGTGTTCTTGGCTAGGTTTTGTGTCGAGGTACCCTCGATAAATATCGAAAATCGATAATCGAAAAAATCGGTTTATAGAAGGAGTGGTCCGATTTTAATCAAATTTCATACACTCATAGACAAAGACATAAGAAATGATATTCAGAAGTTTCAAGGTTGCACTTCTTACAATAATGCAGAAAATTGATAATATATATATAAAAGGTAAGATGTTTGTGTGTGCGTCTGTTTATCTGCCTGTATGTTTATTTTTTTCAGCCCTTTTATTTTACTTTTTGCTTCGGGTTTGGCTCTAAGTAGGTATAATTGTAGTTCTTAGTCTCAGCCATGATACCATTTACTCAGAGGACTTATTTAGACTTCAAAATTCAGTTTACGACGAAAAATACTTATTTGATATCGATACCAGGAAATCAAAATTTGACTTACATCCATTCATTTTTTTCTTTCAGTATACGTTTTTGCTTTAAATGGAAACAACTATTGCTTTTTAGTCTTTTGTGCCAACGTCCAAAGAGTCGGAGCTCCAGGACTATGGATTAGTTTTAAAGCTTTCAATACACCCGAGCAACGCCGGGCTATACTGCCAGTAAACATATAAAAAAATAAAACCACTTATAAAATTAACTTCCACCATTTAAAGTTTATACTGTTTATATGATTTTTATCCAAAATTTATAAATTTGGTTTACATATTTAACAAAACTACGAGGTCGTAAGACGTTTGTTTTGCCCCCCTTAGGGAAAATGAAATGTCTGCCTACTTCTTCTATAATACGCATTAATTCTTCAGTGATATTTGCATTTTTCGTAATCGCACTGGATAAAACTATAATTTATCGGTTTTTATTTATTTTTTTATTTATGTCATTTATGTAAAAAATATGTGTTCTTTTAAAAAGTTCCTTCTCTGAAAAGATTTTCCTGTAAAATATATAAGATTTTGCATGCTATTTCTTCATTGTAACATTAACAGCTACGAATAGTATCTTTTTTTTACTTAGGCTCTAACAATTCGACAAAAATAACTGACTGAATGAAAATGAATTCTTACGCACAACAATAAGCCTCATCACATTTTTCAATAGTAACAAAGGGCTCAAAATAGACATACTTAATTAAACGTACGTTTTATGCACCTTGCCATATGAAGCTATGTAGGAAATAAATTTCTGGATCAAGTAGTTAAATCCAGCTGTGAATCCAAGAATTCAAATCTTTCCCACCATACAAGGTGTGATGGGATAACTTGTTGCGATTTTATAATTTTAATTTTGCGCATGCGCGTGATTCTTTTTTTTTTTTTGGTTAACTGCATCGCATAGTAGAGTCAGTTGGGAGACAAATAGCACCATGACGCAATTCAGTCTGCCAGAAATTTAAATGTATAATGCTGTACTGCTGATGTGCGTCTTGGTGCAGTAGATATAGTCTCTGAATGAGAAATTGGGGAACCGAGTTCGAATTCCAGTTGAATTCTTAGGATTCACTTACGTGCAAATATCCTTGGGAAAGGTATTAATCCATCTCTTCCTTTCAGTTATGTGTTAAATAACAAAAAAAAAATAGGGTTCTTTAGCCTTGGCTGGCGACTACTGCAGAAAGTAATTGCAACTTACTGCGTGATGATCTTTTACCAAGTCAGTCATGTCTTTTTCGAGACATGATCGCCCAAGCGTGTATCACCTATGGCACTCAACTGACTGAAATTCGCTTTGGAAGATCCAATAGAAACATATCAGAGTTTATGGGGGTCAATCGGAGGAAAGTGCAGAGGATTCGGATTCGAAAACGTTGGATGTGATATACAGTCAATGCTGTTTAGAGGAATCAGTTGTATTTGTGGCGTCATGGTTCCATTTATCTTGCCACAGATCCTCAAATTCAAAAAGAAAGCCAACATCAAAAGGAGGTAGCGTTGCACTGTCTTATGATAATGGCTGCTGAAAGGCCCTATAAATAGCAACAAGAGTTTTCACAATATTTACATTATTCGGATTATTGTCCTCATATTTTTTGACATTTGTACGACGTTTCGGTCGTTGTACGCAAGGAATTTCGAACCGAACACTTTATTACAATCACTTGCGTAGTAATACCTCGATTGGAAGTCATGAGTTATATCCCTCTAACCCTGCAAGTTACTTATTCACCACTGCTGTAGACTGATATTGAACTCACAACACTTTGGATTAAGTCACAGGAACTAATCAACGTCTATATCCACTGGGCCATGCTTCCTTAAGAACAACGGACTTTTGGGGGACTTATAAACCTAATGTGCAGGAATCAATTTTTTACCAGATTTCATATTGCAATTTTTTGATGTCAATGTTTCTCTCTAGTATTTTATCCTAAAAATCATACTGCAATTTTAATACTAATGATTTTCTCTGGCACTCCGTATTACTGGTTTCCATATCTCTATCTTTGGTCGGCTTAGGAGATTTTTGAAGCCTAGCATATGTGCTGATTCTTTAAGTTTACGTATTTTCCAGTGGCATTCTTTACGTATTATTTCAACTTCATCACATAGGAGGCGGTGAACCCCTTTCTTCATTCATATGTGGTTAGTTACGCCTGATTTTTCAATACCCCCCTCAAGGTTACGGCTTTACGATGTTCTTGTAGTCTTACTCTAAGGTGGCCACCCGTCTCTCTTTTATATTTCTTTCCCCAACCACATGGAATGGCGTACACACAGTCGTTTGTCATGTACTCTTCTGCTGGGGGTCTAATTAGGAGAGAGATATCTGCGAAGTGTAGAACCACTTCTGAAGATCGTACAACGACCGAAACGTCGTTGTGAACATGAAAGGGCGACTAGCGGCGGCACTGGAAAAAAGAGAGTTCGTTTGTGTCTGGCGTGCAGGGCAGTAATCTGTTCCAAAGAAAGAAAATAATAATAATACTCACCGCTGTCTTAATAATCCACCTTCAGCTCATTCTAAAGGAAAAAAGAGAGGAGGCCCTCGAGTGGAATTTTTATAGACTGAGGAAATGGATTATGGGTAGAGAAATGGATTATGGATAGATAAAACTGACCGACCAAGTTCACCGAGGGGTGAGTGGCGTCAATTTCTTGGCGAGAAGCTGACGCAGAGAGACGCAGTGAAAAGGTGGAAGGAGGAAAGTGGAGGAGGAAGAGGAAGAGGCGTAGCAAGAAGCCAGCTGGGAGAGCGTTGAATTGAAATCCACCGGTCTGTGGTTCGATCCCTGGTTCTGCACTCACTAGAAGAAAGTGTGCAACGTCGTACAACTGGATACAATGATGAGGGCAATTGTCCGAATAATGTAAATACTACCTCATCTCAGAAATATAGACAAAGATTTTTCCCCATGCCATACGAGCAAGAAAACCTATCCATGGCTATCAAACAATTTCTACGACTAAATAACTCTTTACATCTGGCCATTTAACTTCCAAGATTGCAATTCCCTTTCGATTATTATGCGTGGGTTGCAAATGAGCGAGAGACCAACAGAAATCTTTAAGCACCAAATATGAACTGAAATCATCGATTATGGCAGCATTCGGCAATATAAAAATGGAGACCATCCAGAAGAATAACAAGAGATTCCAAAACCATCTGCAGTCTATGATTGAAACCAATAGTGATTTTGTTAAATAAATTTATTTTTCATTATTTAGAGATATATTTAATAAATTTAAATTTAAATAAATTTATTTTTCATTATTTAGAGATATATTTTAGCAATTTTACTAAATATATCCTAAAATGAGAAGTTAGTATTATTTTCATTTTTGCCTAATTTAGATGATCATTTGTCCATCATGCAATGTAGACAGGTAATGTGGTTAGTATATACTAGCAGTATAGCCCGGCGTTGCTCGGGTGTAATGAAAGCTTTAAAACTAATCCATGGTCCTGGAGCTCGGAGTCAGCCTAAAGAATATTTGAAATAATAAAATAATTGCGACAATTTACTAATCGCACCTCTATATATATATATATATATATATATATATATATATATATATACTAGCAGTATAGCCCGGCGTTGCTCGGGTGTAATGAAAGCTTTAAAACTAATCCATGGTCCTGGAGCTCGGAGTCAGCCTAAAGAATATTTGAAATAATAAAATAATTGCGACAATTTACTAATCGCACCTCATATATATATATATATATATATATATATATATATATACTAGCAGTATAGCCCGGCGTTGCTCGGGTGTAATGAAAGCTTTAAAACTAATCCATGGTCCTGGAGCTCGGAGTCAGCCTAAAGAATATTTGAAATAATAAAATAATTGCGACAATTTACTAATCGCACCTCATATATATATATATATATATATATATATATACTAGCAGTATAGCCCGGCGTTGCTCGGGTGTAATGAAAGCTTTAAAACTAATCCATGGTCCTGGAGCTCGGAGTCAGCCTAAAGAATATTTGAAATAATAAAATAATTGCGACAATTTACTAATCGCACCTCATATATATTTATATATATATATATATATATATATATATACTAGCAGTATAGCCCGGCGTTGCTCGGGTGTAATGAAAGCTTTAAAACTAATCCATGGTCCTGGAGCTCGGAGTCAGCCTAAAGAATATTTGAAATAATAAAATAATTGCGACAATTTACTAATCGCACCTCATATATATATATATATATATATATATATATATATATACTAGCAGTATAGCCCGGCGTTGCTCGGGTGTAATGAAAGCTTTAAAACTAATCCATGGTCCTGGAGCTCGGAGTCAGCCTAAAGAATATTTGAAATAATAAAATAATTGCGACAATTTACTAATCGCACCTCTATATATATATATATATATATATATATATATATATATACTAGCAGTATAGCCCGGCGTTGCTCGGGTGTAATGAAAGCTTTAAAACTAATCCATGGTCCTGGAGCTCGGAGTCAGCCTAAAGAATATTTGAAATAATAAAATAATTGCGACAATTTACTAATCGCACATCATATATATATATATATATATATATATATATATATATATATATATGAGGTGCGATATATATATATATATATATATATATATATATATATATATATATATACTAGCAGTATAGCCCGGCGTTGCTCGGGTGTAATGAAAGCTTTAAAACTAATCCATAGTCCTGGAGCTCAGACTCAGCCTAAAGAATATTTGTGGGAAGTTTAGTGAGAATCGGATAAAAATTGTAGATTTGTATAAAGTACATACAGACAGATAAACAGACACACACACAAACATATTGCCTTATATATATATATATATATATATATATATATATATATATATATTATCGATTTTCTGCACTATTGTAAGAACTGCAACCTTGAAACTTCTGAATATCGTTTCTTATGTCTTTGTCTATGAGTGTCTCAAATTTGATTAAAATCGGACCACTCCTTCTATAACCCGCTTTTTTCGATTATCAGTTTTCGATAATTATCGGGGGTACCTCAACAAAAAACCTAGCAAAGAACACACGCAGACACTTATAGTACAACTGTGTAAATTATCAAGAAAATCGGTTCAGCCGTTTCGGAGTCTATAGGTAACGGATACACACACATACACAGACACACACACACAGACAAAGTTCCATTTATAAATAAGTTTAGATTAGATATATATAGTTAAATTGATAATAGCCCCGATGAATTGATGGAGAAGCTCAACTATAAAACTCTGGAGGCAAAATACTGAAGGTGACATAAATCGGCTTTCTTCCCGCTTTCTCGTGCTACCTTCTGTAGAAGGACCTTCATTCTCCTTTCCGTGTCTGCTATCAGCACCGTGTCATCTGCATATCTTAAATTATCGAGATTGTGGCCACCAATGAAGAATACTGGCAAGGGTTTTATTTCTCTCAGAATTGTTTTGCTGTAAACGTTGAATAGATCCAGTGAGAAAATACATCCTGGTTTTACGCCCCTTTACATTTCAGTCAGCTAAGTGCCATATGTGATACACGCTTTGGACGATCATGAAACATGACGGACTAGGCAGAAGATTATCCCGAAGTAAGTTGCCATTGCTTATTGCGATAGACTGGTTGCCAGCCAAGGTTATATCACCCAATCTATCCTATTATTTAACCCATAACTGGAGGGAAGAGAAAGATTAATACCTTTCCCAAGGGTATTTGTGCGTAAGTGAATGCAAGGAATTCAAATGGAATTCGAACTCGGCACCCAGATTTGTCGTTCCGAGTCGATATCCACTGCACCACAACGCATATATTTTGTAGATCTGTTGAATTTACTTCCTGTCATTACGCAAGCGGTTTGCTGCCAATATACATTGTTGATTATCCTAACGTCTTTTCCTAAAAGGGCGAAGTCGTCGAGCATCTCTATTAATCTTTGTGCTGTACTTTGTCAAATGCCTTCGCGTAGTCTATAAAGCACAAATAGTAATCTTTTTGCATTTCTATTACTCTCTCAGATAGCATTCTGAACATGAATATCGCATTTTTTTGTCCCGGTATCTTTAACAGTACAACGCTGTTCTTGTCCTATCTCTGGGCCGATTCTGTTGTGCGCTGGGTTCATCAGAATCCGATTGTTCAGTGAAGTTCAGTTCCTTTACGCCTGGTTTCTTAGGTAGTTGTTGTGGAGGAATATCCTGTCTTACCAAGGAATGGGTATGGTCGGGGTTATAAAAGACCGGGACTTATACGAGAGTCTTGATCATTACACGGGAGTGATCGAGAGTGTTCGTCATTACACGAAAGATCTAAAGCCATCGGCCTTAGCCGAGTGTTAGACGTCACTAGACAGAAGCCTTCTTCTCAAGACGGACGCAAACGTCCTATACAGAGACATTGCCTTTTTAAATGTTATTCTTGTTAACTGTTCGTTGGTGTACTTGTATTTGGTTTATTGTACTGAGGTATAATAAATCTTTATTTATATATACTCAGTGTTACGAGTTATTTCTTGCACTATTCATTCTGTGTTTATCCGCTCCCGGGATACAACAGTAGTGTTACGAGAAATTGATCTTAGTTCCTCCGATATAGTACCACTGTTGTAGATTTATTACTTCTATGAGCCTGTATATGCCATAGTATTGGAAGGGCATCAACATCTCTATTACGATTCCATCGGGTCCTGCTGCTTTCTTTCTGTTCAATTTAGCCATCGGCGATTCCACTTAGATTTTTTAATATTTCTGGCCAGTCCGTATTTATATGCATTGTTGGTTGCTGTCTCTTGTGGAAGAAATCAGCAAAATGCTTATCCAATCTATGAAGTATTTGTTCTTCTTTTTAGTACAAGTGTACCGTCCTTTGCTTTTATACATCCAGTTGATTTTTTTTAATCATTTCGCCCCAAGCAGGACATTCCACTGCCACTATTGCGCAGGGGGTTACATAGGGAAAAGTGCTGAGAAAGAGTGGTTAGTTATAGGTAATATCGGAAGGAGGGTGGTAGACTGATGAGGATAAAGAGGATGGGGTTGGGTAGATGGTTTTTCAGGGAATGGATGTGGGTTAGTGTAATAGTGTAATTGTTTTCAAATTTACAAACCTAGATAAACCAATGATATTTTCGCTTCTGTTAATATAAAAAAGTCCAGCATAATAAATTCTACACTGCCGTGATAAAGTCCTTCAGAGGACGAAATGCGTCGGCTAAGTAGTTTTTCCTTTTGTATAATTTAATTTATTTTGTCTCTTTAACAAATACACACCATTGAGTATATTTACATATACATATATATGAGACAGAGAGAGAGAGAGAGAGAGAGAGAGCGGTGAGTGGGGACACTGGATACATCGAGCGAATCTACTTATGGTAAACTAATATAAGGTAAAAGATGGTTTCCATTTAAAGACAATTTATTTTCATTGTTGAATGTCAAAACAAGCATTATCTCAGACCTCTGGGTATTTCAGTCGTAAATTGTGTCACCAAGCTGGAGATCCTTGCCATAACAGAAGAGGAATGTATTAAACGTACATAGTTTAAGTAACATAACTTTTATCTCTTTATTTGTCTGTGTGAGTCCAAGAGCGGAGAAAGCTTTGTGGCGTTGTACGTGAAAACCCGTACATTTCTCAGTGCGTCAGAATAAAAAATTCCATCACATTTGGCTTGCGACCAACTATTTGTCAACGTCGGATTTCAAGAGAAAATATCTTTTCAATTTTTCGTCTATAGGCTTATCCTTTAAAGGTGATGACATTTCTTGATAAATTTTCGAACAAGAGCTATGTTTCAAAATATACAACACAGGGCCTTGACAAAAATTAACTAGAAGATATTATAAATAAAACAATTAATATGGTCTACTAAAAACCTATAATAATTTCACCCTAAGCAGGGCAGTACCGCCACTGATGTGCAGAGGGCTACATAAGAGAGTTAAAGTTATCGATAGGGGGAGAGTGAAGACAAAGACGAACCAGTTAAAGGGGATGAAAGTGAAAGAGCAAAAGAAGGGTGTGACCACGCGGGTGAAGACAGCTACAAAGGTAGTGAGAAAGGGAAAAAACAAGATACACAGGGTGATGTGGAAAGAGCTGAAGTTAAGTGGATAAGAGATGGGAATTGATTTTGCATTGAAATTCCTGGAGGTTGTAGATGTCTGGAAAGGAAGTATATAGAAGGGAGTTCCACAGGCGAGAAAAGAAGCTGGTGGAGTAGAATTGTAGCCTGCATTTGGTAGATCTAACTGTAAAAGAGTGGGACCATTTTACCAGTTTGGTTGCCTGAGTTAATTCTTGTGGCGGGGGCACCAGGGATCTAAGTTCGTCAGAGCAGAAGCCATGAAAATATTTATAGAAGAGACAGAGGGAAACCACATCCCGCCGAGGCGAAAGTGGCTGGAGTCGAGCTGCCAGGTCGGAACCAATCACATTACAGAAAAGATGACAGCACAGTCCTGTTTAGAGGCTGAAAGAGTTTGTAAATTCTACAAAAGATTCGTATTTAAAGACAGGGAAAATTACTTCTGTTCTTTTTTTTATTTGAAAGCTTGGCGCAATATAATCTTCAATTCAACTGGTTATGTGCTGTACAATACTTAACACTGAAAATGGAAATTATATTAAATTCAAGAAAAGAAAAAAAGCAAAAGCGGTCAGTAGTGACGTTTCGCACTCCTGGAACAAATACCTGTCATTATTTTCAGTGACGATTTCAGACAACGATTGGCCTTAGAAGCTGACTCATGGACCGTCCTAAATGTGACGATAGGTTATCATCCCTAGACTCATGTAAGAGTTGATGTCGACTAAGAGACTAATCAAATGACATATTTAACGATGACTTAATGACTTTTACTCAATAGAATGAGTATTTAATTCGTTAGATGTTTATCTGGAAATGATACAAAAATGTTATATTGATGACAATGAACCCTATGTAGATAAACGCCGCTTGAAGCGGTCTTTACGTTAGGCATATACGCTTTGATTTCAACATCAATTTTCTTTTTTCGAAACATAATGCGAGCAGGAAAATTGTGTACTGGTGCCAAGGGAAAATATATAAAACTAAAATTAAGATCTCAGGAAAATATCTTTATTGATATTCATACAGGCTGCGATTGATGAATTGTCGTCTAAATAACGCAAAACTGAAAATAACACTGACATCTAAATGACGCCAAAATGAAAATATCAATGACACTTCATTTAAGTAGATATACAAGGTGCGATGGATGAATTGTCGTCTAACTGACGCCAAAATTAAGGTATCAATGACACTTCATTTTAACAGATATACAATGTGCGATGGATGAATTGTCGTCCATATGACGTCAAAATTAAGGTATCAATGACATTTCATTCTAAAAATATACAGTGTGCGATGGATGAATTGTCATCTAAATAACGCCAAAATGAAAATATCAATGACACTTCATTTTAGCAGATATACAGGGTGCGATGTATGAATTGTCATCTAAATGACGCCAAAATGAAAATATCAATGACACTTCATTTTAAAATATATACAGGGTGCGATGGATGACTTGTCATCTAAATGACACCAAAATGAAAATATCAATGACATTTCATTTTAACAGATATACAGGGTGTGATGGATGAATTGTCGTCTAAATGACGCCAAAATTAAGGTATCAATGACATTTCATTTTAACAATTATACGGTGTGCGATGGATGAATTGTCATCTAAATGACACCAAAATGAAAATATCAATGACACTTCATTTTAGCAGATATACAGGGTGCGATGTATGAATTGTCATCTAAATGACGCCAAAATGAAAATATCAATGACATTTCATTTTAAAAGATATACAGTGTGTGATGGATGAATTGTCATTTAAATGACGCCAAAATTAAAATAACACTGACAGTTTATTTTAAAAGATATATTTACAAAATTGCACAAAATATCGTGAAATACTAAAGTGTACATGTATTCATGTATTCATGTAAATTGCCATTGCCTTCAATCATGTCCTCCAGACAACTTCGAAAACTTCTGCAACTCTTCTTGGTTGTATCCTTGTTTAAATTGATGAATGATATCATTATCCTTGCTTTCAGTTAATCGTTGATGTTACAAGGAGTTCTGTTGTACATACAAAAAATCTGTTTTTTTTTATTTTGTTTTTGTTCTTTTGATTTTCACTCTCTTTCATTCACTTTTATCCTCCTCTCTGCGTCAGAAAGTGAGTTTCTTCATTCTGCCTATAACCAGAATACACCGACTGCTCTTCTTTTTGTGAAGTGTTCGATTCCTACTAATACATTTTATTTAACTTCATTGTTTTGATAGATTTTAGTTTCGTGTTTTGCGTTCATCTCCGTCCCATTTCATGATCATATATTTGTTATCCATTTATATAAGAAAGAAGGAGAAAAAATAAGATATTTGAACGTTTCTTTACTACGAAATAATTATATCAGTGAACTTTTAGTAGATTCCTTGTGAATATATGGTATTGCGGTATAGGTATTTATCCTTGATAATGGCTAAAAGTATAGCTGAAAACGCTCCTGTACACAGAACACTCAGGTAAATTCTACATAATTTATGCCCAGAAAAGAAGAAAACTATAAAAACACAAGAAAAATGAATTGAAAAATTTAACTGCAATGTTGGTGGTTTTTTATTGAAACTTTTATAACTGCAATTTAAACCTCTCAGATAATTTTAAGAATCGTTTCTGTGTATTTTCAGTTAATAGAAGGCTCAAGCGCCACACAAGCTAGTAATATACCGAATTAATTTAGTTTATGTACGCAACAGGGGCGGTGAAAAAAAAGGTCTGAATATAAATAGGATAGATAAAGTTGACCCTAACCTTGAAAAAGTTTAGGTTATATTGAACAAAGAATGCATCTTCTAAGACGTATATTCCACAAAAGAAAAGTGGCTCTTGGAAAGAAATTGTCTGAATTAATTTAATTCCTAAAGCTATACAAAATAGATGAAGATGATTCAAACCTGTGTACGAGGTATGGTGGTTCTTACATTTAACACCCTTAATTGATAGGCCTACGAAATGCATAGAAAAAAGTAGTAGTGAAAGGCTTTCTACAATTCGCCTGCAGGAAAACTTCCATTGAGCGGAAAATAATTCATTACTCACACAGCCCTAAAAAGGCATATGAATTCGGTCACATCTAGAAAATGATTCATTTTGCAGTATCAGCCCAGATCTGGCAGCAATATAAGACTTTTTCTGATTTACTTAACTAAATGACTTATTATGAAATTGGTTCTCTGTACCGCACCACACTAGTGTGCTGCATGATCTTCTTAAATGTGCCACCAGATAGTGGCACGCCATATATATATATATATATATAGTCATCCGCAGAGAGATCTGTTTCGCTGTATCACAGCTCATCAGTACGGTTAGACTCCGATTGCTCCTTAACCCAGGATTGAAACCCGACCAAATTGGCGTCAGTCGGCGATTCTACCTCTGGGCCACGAGCCTTCGGTAGAAGAAGGCAGACTTTTTAGCGCGTATATCATTATACACGCCCAATAGCCATAGTGCTCTAATTCATTATTGAATGAGCCATACGCGTATATGCCAGAGCAGCTACTGTTTTCAAAGTCTCCCATTCTTCCAGAGTGCTCAATCAGGGTGTGAGAGCGTATATATATATATATATCTGTTACGGAAATTAACGAATTTTAACGAAACTTGGTTATAAAAAACCGACAATTTGAAATTAATTGTTTGAACATTATTTTTATCGATACTCGTATTTAAGTAGATATAATCAGGCCAGTAGATATAACTATATAATACTGTTTAATTAAAAAAAACAGAATATCTACTTAAATACGAGTATCGATAAAAAATAATGTTCAAACAATTCATTTCAAATTGTCGTTTGTTTATAACCAAGTTTCGTTAAAATTCGTTAATTTCCGTAAGATGTTTACATTTGTTGACATTGTGATAGATTTCAGAGCAGATATGGTTGTTATGATAAATTCTGTTATATAGGCTTGATTAAAAACGCGCTTGGACTGGAGACCATTCGTGGTCGAGCGGTCCAAGACGTTGTCAGATCAAATGGTAGCTTTCCCTATGTAAATAGGGGTCGCAGGTTCGAATCCTGCCGAATGGAATACATTTTCGTCATAACAATTTATCGTAAATAATCAGGCCGGTAGATATAATACTTTTTAATTAAAAAACAAAATATCTACTTAAATACGAGTATCGATAAAAAATAATGTTCAAACAATTCATTTCATATATGTCTGTCTTTGTACAACGTTAGTAATTGAAAAAATGAAAACGTACTAAACTTTTTTTTTCAAATAATGTTTTCTCACTTATTTGATTATGCTATTTTAGATACTTTGTTTTAATATTCACTTTTTAATTAATTTTATTTTGTTGAGTTTAACTTTCAAATTTTTGCCTCCGTTTGCATTAATGGATAATAACCTTTTGTCAAATAACTGCTTCTGAAATTCTGTGTTTATTTCCAAGTTTTTATTTTATATAAAATTTATATAGAGACATATTTTTATATATTTTTTGTTCTATCTGAAATTTATAGAAAAACATCAGTTCTACGGAAATTATTATTTTGTCATAACAATATTTTATTACACTTTTTTATTCGTAATTTGAAATAGATCTAAGTATGCCGTACAATTCTAATTTTCATGTAGGTGTACATTTGCTGAAAAAGAGTGAGAAACACTGTTTTATAATAATCGGGTATTTCTAGTTTATTTGTATAGTGAAGGATCGAGTATAGTCTAAAGCACAAAAATCCATAATTCTTGAGTAGCAATAAACTATCATCACTCGTCATTTAATTCGCCAAACACCAATGATAACTTATTAAGCTCTGAAATTATTCATTCGAAGAGAAACCACAAGTTTATACAAAGAGAATGAGGATTGATCTCACTAGTTTCGCGAAATAGTCTGAGAGACTGCCAATACTAAGTATCGCTCGTTTACGTCTTACTATTTACTAAACGAAGTGTAGTATGAACTATCGAAACTGCTTAAGAGATGAGCTAGTTAATTATCGCTCTACAACGAGTGTTTAGTTGTCTTAGCATGTATGTATGTATGTAAGAACAAGGCTTAAACTAATGCCTGTGACACCATTTGCAATATTTAAACAGTAAGTGTCCTCATCATGTCACGCTTCGGTTTAACAACGTGTTGAAACGCATTTTAAGTATCAAGCGACACAATCGGAAGATAATCGTAACAAAATAAGTAAAAGTTATAAGAGTGTGCACGCAACAACTCCAAAAACAAAACAATGCACAATGGAAAGTGACAAATGAGCTACGTACAAATGGCGTAGTATTTGTTTCGTTTTTCTATTGCTAGCTGATTGGTCGATATTTTGTTTTAGTCGATTGACGTCAGCGATGACGCAGGCAATCGACACTGATGCGTGAACAATAAGGACTTTTCACGTGACACTACGGTCATCATTGTATTGAATGACGTTTCTCTCATATTAAAAAACGTTGATAAGATGGAACTGGCGCCGATAGGCCTGTGAACATTTGCGACACTTTAATTTTCATTATCTATTGTATTTATTGCCGAATTTGTTTATTTATTTAATTATACTTATTTCTTCCTCAGACCTGTGGGCTTTTAGTTTAGATTTTTTTTCTCGTTCTGCAATCTTTTATCTTCATAGAGCTGAAAACCAACGGTAGCCTCATAGCGTACGTTATAGGAAGCAAACATAAAACAGAGATACATTTATATTCGGATAAATTTCTGGCAGAGTCCCTCAGCATAAATAACAATTACGACGTAACATTGCTTCCAGATTCCTTATATATATATATATATATATATATATATATATATATATATATATATAGTCAACCGCAGACAGATCTGTTTCGCTATATCACATCTCATCAGTATGGTTAGACTCCGATTGCTTTTTAACGCAGGATTGAAACCAGACCGAATTGGTGTCAGTCGGCGATTCTACCTCTGAGCTATGGGCGCTCGGTATAAGGTGGTAGACTTTTTAGCGTGTATATTATCATTATATACGCCCAATGGCTGAGAGTGTTCTAATTCATTCCTGAATGAACGATGTATATAGACTAAAGTACCAACTGTTTTTCAAAGTCTACCAGCCTTCCAGAGTGTGAGAGTGTAAATAGTCATCCGCAGACAGATCTGTTTCAGGTGTATCACAGCTCATATATATATATTGGAATTGTTTTGACGATCTTCCCTCTTTAATATATCGACTTTACAAATTTCAACGCAACTCAAAATTAGCATCTATATTACAGAATTTTACATTTAAAAAGGCTAAATATAGCCGTAAGTTCTATAAGAGTTTCTTTACACATACTTCTCTTTTGTAAAATTTTCTTCCAGATTTAATCTTCAAATCTGTAAATGCACTCATAGACAAAGGCATAAGAAACGATATTCAGAAGTTTCAAGGTTGCAGTTCTTACAATAGTGCAGAGAATCGATAATATATATATATAAAAGGCAAAATGTTTGTGTGTTTGTTTATCTGCCTGTATGTATGTCTGTATTTGTTTCAACCCTTTTATTTTAGTTTTTGCTTTGGGTTTGGCTCTAAGTAGGTATAATTGTTATTCTTAGTCACAGCCATGATACCACTTATTCAGAGGACTTATTTAGCCTTCAAAATTCAGTTTACGACAAAAAAAAGTTATTTAATATCGATATCAGGAAATCAAAAATTGACTTACATCCATTCATTTTTCTTTCAGTCAACAGTTTCGCTTTAACTGGAAACAACTATTGCTTTTTACTCTTTCGTGCCAACGTCCAGAGAGTCTTAGCTCCAGGACCATGGATTAGTTTTAAAGTTTTCATTACACCCGAACAACGCCGGGCTATACTGCTAGTCTGTAATAAAAGTTCAATAACTTTAGACAACTGTTTCATTAGATGACCAGAGTTACTAAGATTCAGAAAAAAGTTTTACGAAAGATTATTCTTCAGTATCATTCGTTGAATATTAGAATAGAATTGTGTAATGCTTCAAACAAATTTAAGATCGCAAGATTTAGATTTTGAAATGTAGAATTATCAATATCCTTTTACTATTATAAAACCTATTTGCTTATTTTGGGGCTGTTATATACTACAATTCATTTGCAACCACGTGTTGTAATCGTCAACATTTAGTATTGTTGAAGTGACATTTTTGTCAAGATATAAACCCTCTACAATGAAATTTTAATAAGCGAATTCATTTTTAAAATTCTTTTAATTAAATTCTTCTTCGTGTTTTAATAATTTCCATTATTCATATTAATTTTATAAGACTCCATATAAAACAATAATTTTTAAGAAAATAAATTTTTTCGTTTTCAGAAACAAAGAATAAATTCGTAGAATTTCTTAATTTTGAACATGCAACATACAACTAGACCTTCATGAATATCTCTTTGAAGAGCACAATTCTTACTTTTCAAAGCGTTTTGTCATGTGATTTGTTTATAAGTCTCGCAAATGCATGGTGATCTGGAAACTGAATTCTTATGTTGAAAGATTAAAGAAAATATATGCAAAAATAATGTTGAATTTTTATTAAAAAAATTAATTATTTAAATCATTAAAGTGTTTTTGAAATTGGGATTATTTTGTATGTTAAATAACTGATGTGGTAATATTGTAACCTTGAAAAGGGGCCGCGAACGAAGGTTTATTGAGGTGTGGTAGCCATTGGTGAGTACGAATATCTTCGTCGCCAATTTGATGTGGATCCGATAGTGGGTCCACGAAAGAATAACTCGAACAACATATGGCATTTAACAACAAAAATTATAACTACATGAGAGGCAGTAAGCCACGCCGACCTGGTGGGCTGCTCCCGGAACTACTGCCCTGAGAGTATAAACCTTATGGTTTAACAAATGACTGGAAGAGTCTATAATTGTCATTGAGTACGTGCCCACAACAGTAATTAAACTTTATTTTTCAAAAAAAAAATGTAATGAAAATTGATTGTTCTTCGTTTTGTACTCTAGTAATATCTACTTTACTTTGTACTTCCTACTTATTTGCATATCTGCCAAAAATTTGGTTTTGTTTTGATCAATCAATTTCAGAAAGTGATGGACTAACGGAATTGACAGACTTTTATATATAGACATTATTAGATACATATCATTTCGTGCAAGCAGCTATTTCTTATTTATGTTTCATAACTTGGACGTGTATGGGATGCTGATTATTCTAGTTTCTGGGATGAAAAGAATGCGGAACGTATCTTTATTCTTATTCTACAATGAATATTGGAAAATCTTTCGTTAGGTTAAAATCAGACTCAAAGAGAAAGAGAGAGAGAGATGTGGTTTTACGAATCGATGGTGAAAATACATCGGACAGAACACGTAAGAAACGAAAAATTCCTAAAGAAAATAGTAGCTAAAATGACACCGATTCTTAAAATCAGAAAGGTATTGAAACATTATGAGAAAAGAATGCCTGGAAAATAGAATGCAGGAAAAATTGAAAGAAAGCGGAGTATCCAGAAACAGCGAATAATTTACCTAATAACTAGATGTTGTGGTGTAGTTTTCTCACTGAAAGTTATAATCGTACTTTGTCGGTTGCTAATCGACTTAACTCACCATAAATGTTAGGAACTTGGTAATCTTCCACTGAAAGCTGACTCCTTAGTATTCGGCTAAATGACGACTAATATCAACTGTCTAGCAGTTCTACTGAACTCCAAAAGAACTCTCTAGAACTCCTATGAACTTCTTAAGAAATTTTGATTTACCCTATTCCCCCATTAGAGCGAGTTGTGACACAAGGTCAGTTTTAACGTAGGGAACCTGAGCGCATACTCTCAGGCCATTAGTCAAAGATTATCCAGCCCCCGCTTATGAGTTAACTTGTCTTGTCTGGTTATTGCTTCCAGGCCGGCGAGCAGGAAATGAGTACCTGAGAACAGATACTACACTTTGAGGTAGAGTCCCTTATCTGAGGAATAGGTGTGTTTCACCATAACACTAAGTGAAAGTGGATGACAAAGCTAGGCCATTGAAGATGGTAAATAATTAAACAAGATCCTAATCATTTCATTCCATCTTTGACTGAGTTCAAAATTGGCCTTGTAGGAGATTTCTATCTCACTTTCTATGGGAGATGTTCTAATGTATTTCGTTCGATAGATCAACAGGGTCAGACACTGACAGCTAAGATCCGCTATTCCTTAAACACAGAAGCGAACCATCCTGATGTATTTCTTATTTCATTGGTAAGAACTTCCATTCGGAAAGCTTTTTTAAAAGAGCACTACCTCGTGCTGCAGTCTCATAACAGGATCCGTTACTTTCGAGTAATCTCTCCGCCAATCTTGTACAAAAAACTTGAAGTACCAAAAGCTTAAATCATTTTGTGAAGATTAAATATAAAATAATAAAACATGAACACCCCGCAATTTGGGTATTTGGTGGAATATGTCGTGAGACTAAAGAATGTTTCTTATATAAAATACGATACCGGAGTACAGCAACACTGATGCCTATAATCAGGCAGTCGGTTCGGCCTGGCTCCACAATAATCACAGACGTTTGGAGGGGGATACAATCAAGTAAGGAATGATTTTGCCCATCTCACAGTGAATCAAATCTTGAATTTTATTGATCCACAAACTGGTGCCCACACGCAACATATCGAACGAATGTGGAGAGCCGCCAAGTTCAGGAATAAGCGACAGAACGGCACTCACCAAATGCTGGACTCCTGCCTCTGTGAGTTTATGTGGCAGCAGAGGCTGCAAGGTACTGTACCCTTTCTTCGAATTCTTTCTTACATTGTTCAGTTTTGGCCTACCAACTGACTGTTTTCGCTAAATAGACACTTGTTTGTACAAAATTGGCATGGAGATAACCCGGAAGTAACCAGGATCCTTCTTCCACTGCTAAAATTGAAACTCTTTAAGGTCAACCGTTAAGTTTTCCTAAAATTCACTAACCGTTTCCATTGTGTGGCTCTTTAGATTTGTTCTGACTAAACAAAATTGTAAAAGGTTTATACAGGGTGTATAACCATGGAATTACCCTCAGGGCCACCCATAAAATTTACTAAAAACTACAAAGGATTTGTGGAGTGCACTTATCACCAATGCCCTGAAGCGACACTATATATAGAAGAAGAAACAAAAATCCTAACGCCTAACGCTTGTCGTCATGTAGTCGATGTTTTTAAATGTTATTACACAGACGGAAGAAAATGAGTGGCCCTGGGTATTATTCAAACATATTTAATCTAAATACGTTGTCGACCCATGACATTTTTACAGAGCTTACAATATGAGCTAATAAAAATTAGAAAACGATGCACGTTAAGTAGATACATTCAACAAAAGGAAATAGACCATGCAACACATTCTAAAAAACGGGAATATGATGGATTTTACAAATTAAATTATATCAATTTTTATAATATATTTTTTTACCAGATTTACACTTCGATTTCTTTCTAGATAGAATTGTTGAGGGTTTGTCAACTGGACAGATCCCTGGGTAAGATACTATCTACGAAGTCTTAAGTGTTAACTTGAATTAGTTTATTTCTTTTCGGGTAATTAACGAGTTAATAGTTCTTTGTTGTTGGGATATCAACACCATTGGAGGTAATCCAAAAGTAAAAACCAAAAGACACGTAAAGAAACACCTCTATTTTTAACACATCGTCGCAAACAGTTTCGAAAGGTGTCAGTTCACACGGATACATTACTCGATCAACTTTTCGCTTTGAATCCACTGAATAATGGAACAGACAGAAAGACAATCGGAAAATTTGACATCGTTTGCCACGTCGATTGCTGATGATCACAAAACTATTTTCGATATGAACGTTATTTTGTTTATACAATATCTAGTCAATAAAAGTAATCTGTATTAATTAATCAACTATTTTTGGTAAAAATCATTAGAATTTCCCGCCTTGCTCTCTCTCTCTCTCTCTCTCTCTCTCTCTGTGTGTGTTCTCTGTCTGCCTGTCTGTCTCTAGCTTTTTTCTGTTTGTTCCCGACTACTGCATTCTCTCTTCCTATTCACTCACTTTCTGTTCATCTGCTTTCTCCCTCTCTCTCTCTCTCTCTCTCTCTCTCTCTCTCTCTCTCTCTTTACTACCTATTCTCATTCATTGCTTTTTCTCTCTCTGTCCATGCTCAATCTAACTCCCCTGTTTACTCTCTACCTGCACACTCATTCTCTCTTCCCTCCCCTCTCGCTCCCTCTATCCATCTCTCTCTCTCTCTCTCTCCTCTCTCTCTCTCTCTCTCTCTCTCTCTCTATCTATCTATCTATCTATCTCTCTATAACAATGACAAATTACTGCAGGCCATAAGCGGTCATGATTTTCAAAATATTGTGCAAAAATTGTAAAACAGAACAGATATTTGCTTAAAATTACTTTCTGTGAAACCAGCTGAAATTTACTGGGTGTGTTTTAAAGACAACCCGATATGGAATTGCCACATCATAGCATCGAAAACAAACTGAAATACTTAATAATAGAGAACACCTTGAAATTATTAATAGAAAGTGTTTGAAACAATAGCCACTGCTTACATTTCCTAAAAACCAATTATTACTCATATTGAAAATTATAAAGACACTAAAAGAAAAAGTTCCAAAATCTCCGACACACTCAATGAAATATCTAAAGAAAATATAATATATAAGAGTAAGTAACGGGCGTTTTTTTAACTCGACATCAGCAAAAATTAATTATCCTCTCAGAACTTATGCAATCCCAATATCTTCTAAGCTCACATCTGTACACAAGACGTAATTTAAAGAGGTTAATAGGCTTATTTAATCCATCTATTTCTTTGTCATTTAAAAGTACAGTTAATGTGTAAAATAACTAACTAGACTTTCGTTCACACACCCGTACCATTAAATATCACGCTTTAATAACTTTTCAAACGCATAAGTAGAACCAAAAATTTTCGTGATTTTGTGGCAAACTTTCTGAAGAATTTAAGCTTTTCAGGAAGGTATAAAAAAAGCCAAATATTTGTTCGTCAAGGTACTTTGTCCTACGTGTAGAATCCGGCTGCTTAAGAATATTTAGAAAAACTGAATTTGAAGCATAAACATTTTTGTGCTTATTTCGTTTCGGATATGTGATAAGAAGTTCTATGGTTAGGCGTAAACAACAGTAGAAATGTAAACCCGTCTTCCAACGAAGAAACATCTTTTGTAATGACCGCAATTGCAGCCACTGCTAAACTTCAAAGTCATTTGGGTGTTTCATTCAGTAACTTTTCACGGCCAATAACTGTGACTTCATTGAAACCACACACACACACACACACACACACACACATATATATATATATATATATATATATACTGGAGAATTTTGTAATTTACTTGAAGCATTGTGTATATAAAGTGTATGAGTAAGTATTAGAATCAATGGGTTTATTTTAATAAAGGAAGCTAAATAAGTATTGAGTATTACCTATTAATTTTTCTTTAAAATATTTCGAGATCAGAATCTCATCCTCAGAAAGATAGGACAGCTTGGTTTCAAGCTGTCCGCTGCTGAAGCGTGCTGTTAAACGAATGGTCCTCTTTCGCTTCTACTGCAGTCTTTAATTGTAGTGAGTATGTGTTTGTGTTGGGTTAGTTCCTCTGTGTGTGTGTGTGTGTGTGTGTGTGTGTGTGTGTGTGTGTTTATATTTTATATAAGTGTGCTCAGTAGTAGATATGGCTTTGTCACCTCTTTTTTTAAAGTGATAGCACGTGCCGTTTTACGATTTCATGATATATCTGTCTTCTTTAAACACTGAAAGTTCCATTTATAAATAAGTTTAGATTAACCTCTTGACTAAATTTAGTCACGAAAAGAATGATTTTAAAGTATTTATATTATTCGGACTATTGTCCTCATCTTTGTTGCCATTTTTCTGACGTTTCGGTAGTTGTACACTCCGGCCTTCTTAAGGTGCTTGGAATTTTGAACCGAAACCTTTATTACAGTCACTGGCGTATATCATTCTCATGTCTTGCGGAGTAGTAATGTCAAGTTTGGAATTCATGAGTTATCTCCCTCTAACCCTGCAAGTTATTAATTCACCACTGCTGTAGCCTGGTATTGAACTGACAACACTTTTAGGCAAGTCACAGGAAATAACCAACGTCTATATCCACTTGGTCATGTGTCCTGAATGATCCATACCCAAGTGGATACCAGGCTTCAGCAGTGGTGAACAAGTAACTTGCAGAGTTAGAGGGAGACAACTCATGAATTCCAGTGTGGCATTACTATTACGCAAGGAATGACAATGATATACCCCAGATATCGGACAAAACATATATAGAGAAACAGGTATATTTCTTCCGAGGAATACTAGAAACACAAGAGAGATTTATGTGGGTAATGAGGAAATATTGGGAGCGTTAAGTCGATTAGCAATCGACATAGGCCGATTATAACCTTCAGTGCGAAAACTACTCCATAACAAATATTCTGAACGCAACTTTATTTTCAACTGTCCTGTCGAATAAAAACCAAACTAGAAAGAATGTACTTTGTGTTTTGAAACCGCACATTTTCACATCATTTAGAGCAAATGCACTGATGTGTAAATGTAACAAGCCATTGACAAACATAAGTTGATACAGAGACAAAAAGTTATAAGCAAAAAGATATACTTATATCGGCTTAAACCAGAGATAAACTTTATTGCTGCGACGTTGCGTATGATATAAAAACAAACAGATGGCAGTAAAGATAACATTATTTTTGAGGAAGTACGAAATTAATTTTAGGAGGAGGACTACGTCGAAGCTATTTACTTACGCTGAAAACACAAATGAAATTCTCATGATATCAGCATGGAAACAAATGTGCTTCATGCCAAAGCGAATGACGTTTATATTCCCTGATTTATTTGAAACACATTAGTTAATTTAGACGATGGATATAGCATCGGTTCATATATCTGAAATATGATCACGTAATTGGCCACGAAAAAGAGACAATATTTCGTTCTTAAGTCTAATACAAACAAGTAAGTTTTAGAAAGAAAACGTGGTAAAAGTGCATATTAGATAAAAATAATTAGACTACAATTGATAAATTTTGTTGTGTAGCATTTTTTTATAATCTTTTCACCTCAAGCAAAGTATTCCACTGCCACTATTGCGCAGGGGATTACATAGGAGGGAAAGTGATGGAAAAGGCTAGTTAGATATAGGAAATGTCAGAAGGAGGATGATAGACGGGTAAAGATACCGAGAATGAGGGTTGGGTAGATGGTGAGAGTGTTGGGAGAATAGATGCAAGTTAGTGTGATAGGAGGTGTCTATTGACTCTACATTTAAACTCCTGGAGATTGTAGCGGTCGGGAAAACAGGCATGTGGATAAGAATTCCACGGGTGGGAAGTCCGAGAAAGTAGCCGTTGGAGTAGAAATTACGGTTACATCTTATCTGGTTCGCTGTAAAAGGGTGGGACCTAGTTGCTAATCTAGTATCTCATGTAATTTCGTACCTAGGCGGCACCAACGATCTAAGTTCATCGGAGCAGAAGCCGTGAAAGTATTTATATAAGAGGCACAGGGAAACCAAGTTATGCCGATGAGAGAGTGGTTGCAGCCGGTCTGCCAAGTCAGTATCGATCACGTTACAGATTCTCCGTTGTATTTTGTCAAGAAGCCCAAAGAGAGTAGCAGGGGCATCCAATCAGATGTGGCAGCAGTATTCAATACACGGGCGGATGATAGATTTATCATTGAATATATAATCTCTAATAATACGTGGAAAAATTAACGCTTCACGATATATGTAATCAATTTCCTAATATATATTAATAATGATAATAATATTGTTTCACTATATATGTAATGAGATTCTTAACATATTCAAATAATAAAAAATTTAATAAGATTATTGTTTCACTATATAAGTAATCATTTTCCTAATATATATCGATAGTAATAATAATAATAATAATAATAATAATAAAGCATTGTTTCACTATATATGTAATCAATTTCATAATAATAATAATAATAATAATAATAAAAATAATAATAATAAATTATAATAAAATTAAAGCAAATAGGCCGGACATTATTGTTAAAAACCAGAAAGAAAATCTTGTCTATTAATTGATATGGCTTGTCCAGCGAATTGTAGCATAGCAACCAAGGAATTTGAAAAACTGTCAAAATATAAAGACCTGGAAATTGAAATAGAAAAAAATGTTGAAATTGAAATCAAGAGTTGTGCCAGTGATAGTAGGTTCACTTGGAATGATAAAAAATGGAACAAAACAACACATTGAATGAATCACTGGAAACCCCAGCTTAAGAGATATACAAAAAATTGTCTTGTTAAGTACAGCCCACTCACTAAGAAGTTTGTCTATGTAACGATAGGGATGATAGGGGAAATAGAAAAAACATGAAATGGAGCCATAGCAACACACCACGACCTGCCTTAGGTCTTCCCGCAGACTTGGTTGGTAGTGTGACCATAGCAGAAATCGAAATATGATGAAAAATGACATAATAATAATAACTGAGAAATACAAATAAAAATAAAAAGTCCAGTATGGCTCTTCCAGTGGATAAACAGGGAGCCCGCCCTTCAGGAGGGAACCTACCTGAGGTCCTAAAATCTGCCATAGAAACACACTCCTACACAAAGAATGAATCCTTAGGTCCCGACAACCAGGATAATCGTAATGATGGCCCTGAAAAATCTCCAGCTAGATCTATAATCGTATATTTAAAGAACGAAAAAAGAAAATGATCTCGTGAGGAGTACAAAGTCGTTATGACTGCATTTCATGAATTGTTACTCAAAACTCATAAAACCATCACTCGCCAAACATATGACATTTGGCGAGAAAAGGTTGGACAAACAAATAAAAAGTACATTGACGAAAATAAATTATCCAATGTACAAAGATACATCATGCGAAATAACCGACTGACAGAGGCTGAAATTAATGAGATAAAAAGAATTGCAACCAGAACAGACGAATCAACAAAATATGAAAAGGAACCGGAATCAAAAATAAAAAGTAGTAATATCAAACAAGCAACAGGTTATAATGTAGAAACCGTGATACACACAAATCACTGTAAAGATAATGCTGTAAGTTTAGAAGTGCTGGAAAGGTGTGATCTGAGTCAGTTACAAGACGAAAATAAAACGAGTTCAGAACACATTGAACAGAATTATTTTACGGAAAATAAGAACAGTATACAAGAAGCCAAAGAAGAAATCAAGAACCATATAAGTCAAATACAAAATATTGCAATGGAGGAACGAGAACAGCTCCCAAATTTACAACCAACAAAGCATAACCTCGACACTATTAAGCTCTACAATGCAGCCCTCAAATTAATTTCGGAAGAAGAAGATGACACTCATACAAATCTCAATGAAGTAATATATGCATCAGCAATACCAGCAACAAAAAAATTGAACATCAAATTAAAAACAAGTCACATTCGCAGACATGAAGATCCACCTTGGAAAAGAAAAACAGAAAAAGAAATCGAACAACTTAGAAGTGAACTATCAGTATTCGATGAACTAACAAGAGGAATAAATATAAAAACTAAAAAAGGCAGAAGAGTCGAAAGAAAATACAACATTAGAAATGAAAATTAAGTCCTATCAACTAAGGAAATATAAAGTAAACAATACAAATGAAGACTCAAAGAATAAGACGCTATGAGAAAAGATCAAGATTCTACAGACAAAACAAGATTTTTCAAACTGATGCAAAGAAATTTTACAAAGAAATAGGTAAAAAAAAATTGAAGTCACAGCCCCCCCCCCCCAAATGGAAGAAGTTATACAGTTCTGGGATAAATATGGGCTTGCCCTAAAGAACATAACAAAGAAGTAGATTGGATTGCACAAGTGATAGAACGAATAAAAAATAAACCAGAACAGACATGGACTGGAATCACAGACGAGGATGTTTAATGTGCACTGAGAAAAGTACACCATTGGAAATTTCCAGCTATTGATAAAATTCCTAACTTTTGGCTATATTATTTAAATACAACACATAAAAGTAGCCAAAGAATTTCAAGAAAGCGTTAACGATCCCACTGAAATTCCTGCGGGAATGACTAAAGGAATTACATTTCTTCTACCCAAGAATAGTGACACAAACAACCCGAAAAACTACAGACGAATTACATGACTTCCAACAACACACAAACTATTAACGTCTATTTTAACAAAACGTACATATTTCTTCTTGGAAAGAAAGGACATGTGACCGCTTGAAAAAAAAGGTGCAACGTGGTTGTTACGGATGTAAAGACCAATTGCTTATTAAGAGAATGTTCCTGGAAAACTGCGACAATGCAAATAAAAATCTTAGTACTGCCTGGATAGATTATTGTAAGGCATTCGATAGTGTACCACATTCCTGAATCTTAAAGACTTTAAATTTATACAAGATATCACACGTCGTCATCAATTTCATCAAACAATGCATGTCGATATGGAAAACATCCCATTACCTCAATCATAAAATGGAACCCATAAGTCTGGTGTAAAAAATCATCAAAAGAGGTATATTTTAGGGAGACTCTTTGTCTTCTTTACTATTCTGAATATCATTAATAGCACTAACCAGTCAACTTAACAAGACACAATGTGGTTATAAAATAGCCCCATCTATTTTGCATGGATGACGTAAAGTTGTATGTTAAGAATGATAACGAGCTGGAAGGTCTTCTGCAAACTGTAAAATACTTCAGTGAAGACATTGGAATAATATTCAATTTAAATAATTGTGCTAAAGCTACAGTTTTGCGTGGATCACTTCAACAAACATCCTCAATTTGGTTAGACCCTGCTGTAACAATAAAATAATTAAATCCAGAAGAAGCTTATAAATATCTACGTGTAAATGAGAGTGAAAACATTCACCATAAAAAATGAAAGAAATTGTGCGTAAAGAGTACTATAGAAGGCTACGACTGATATTAAAAACTGAACTGAATTCTCAGAACAAAATTATGGCCATTAATATCCTTGCAATCGCAGTTGTCCAATATATTTTCAACATCTTAAACTGGACTCTAAAGGACATCAGGCAAATGGATTCTAAAACAAGAAAGCTTTTTTCTAAGTATAGGATGCATCATCTAAAGGCTGATGTAGACAGTCTCTACATACCCCGTAAAGAAGGTGGAAGAGGTCTTATTCAGCTAGAATTGTCATACAAGACAACTACTATTGGCTTACTAAGATACATAGAAACAACAAACGACTGGATGATACAATTTGTCAAACAACATAAAAACAGACAGAAAAAATATTCAATAATGAAAGAAGGCAGTAAATACAAACAAGATTTACATTTAGTAGATTCTGTAGAAAGCAAAACAAAAGCCAAGAAGCAACTATTGCGGCAACAAATATGGAATAGAAAGCCAAAAATACAGCTCTTGAACAGACAAACCACTGCATGTCCAATATCTAGAACGAGGCTAATAAACCCAATGTTGATAAAGTTAATACTCATCGGGGGTTACGTGCATCTGGATTAAAGTCTGAGACTGAAGGCTTTATTCTTGCAGCGCAAGACTAAAATTTTTTCACTAGGAACTTTCAGGCAAATTTTATACATAATGTGGATCCAAAATGCTGGTTCAGTTATAAATACCAAGAAACAACAGTCCATGCAACTTTAGGATGATCTGCCCTAAATGAATAAAAAAAATCGTCAAGACAGAGTGGAGCAATATTTATATTGGAAATTTGGAAACACTGCAAAATATGTAAACAAACACTTGTGTGAACATCACTCAGCACCGGTTAGATAAATAGGAGATGTCACTATTCTATGGGATTACACCATCTACAGACAGAAAAAATGAAGCAAATAGGCCGGATATTATTGTTAAAAAAAAAAAAGAAAATCTTGCTTATTAATTGATATGGCTTGTCCAGTGAATTGTAACATAGCAACCAAGGTATTCGAAAAAATTAAAATAGAAAAATTGTGGAAATAGAAAACAAGAATCGAACCAGTGATAGTAGGTGCACTTGGAATTATAAAAAATAGAAAAAAAACAACACATTGAAATAATCCCTGGAAACCTCAGCTTCAGAGATATAAAAGATTGTCTTGTTAAGTACAACCCACACACCAAAGGGAAATTTATCTATGTAACACTATGTATGTTAGGATAGATAGAAAAAAACATGAAATAGAGCCATAACAACACACCACGACCTGCCTTAGGTCTTTCTCCAGACTTAGTAGGTAGAGTGACCAAAGCAGAAATCAAATTATGATGGAAAATGACATAATATTAATAATATAAACTATTGTTTCACTATATATATAATCAGTTTGCTAATATATATTATTAGTAATAATAATACTGATAATAATAAAGTATTTTGCATGTATGTAATAAGTTTCCTAACATATATTAATAATAATAAAAATTGTTACACTATGTAAGTAATCAATTTTCTAATATATATTAATAATAATAATAAGAAGAAGAAGAAGAAAAAGGCATTGTTTCACTATATATGTAATCAGTTTCATAATATATATTAATAGTAATAATAATATTAATAAAAGTATTCTATCATCATATATGTAATCAGCATTCTAATAATAATAAAAATATTAATTAAAATAATTATAATTATAAATATAATAATAATATTATATATGTAATCGGTTTCCTAATATATATTGATAATAATAAAAATATTACTGGTAACAAATTACTGTTTCACACTATATGCAAAACGTTTCGTAGTATATATTAATAATAATAATAGTAATAATAAAAGTATTGCTTCCCTATGTATGTATAATATTTATTATTAATAAGAATAGTACTGATGATGAAACAAAAATATTCTATATTTGTATAAAATTAAAAATAATTTACATTAAAATAAATAAAAATAAAACTGAAATGAAATCTATAATAAGTAAAACAACAATGATTTGTTAATAACGACAATGATTTGTTAATAACATTTTCTAAGCTTTTCTGAATATGTCATATATCAAAGAATTAATGAAAATATACGTTTGATATTTACTGGATTCGAAAGCATAAAAATATAAAATACTTAAATTAAAATAAACTGCTCCGATGAGCTTAGATCACTGGTGCCGCCCAAGCACGAATTTACACGAGATACTAGATTAGCAACTAGGTCCCACCATTTTACAGTTAAACAAATAAGATGTAACCGTAAATTCTACTCCAACAGCTTCTTTTCTCGCGCTTCCCGCCTGTGGAACTCCCTTCTACAAGTCTGCTTTCCCGACAGTTACAATCTCCAGGTGTTTAAATGTAGGGTCAATAGACATCTCCTATCACACTAACTCCCAACTATTCTCACAACACTCTCATCTACCCAACCCTCATTCTCGGTATCCTCACCCGCCTATCACCCACCCTCTGTTATTTCCTATATTTAACCAGCCTTTCTCCACTCTACGTAGCCCCCTGCACAGTAGTGGCAGTGACATGCCTTGCTCGGGGTGAAACGCTTATAAAAAAAAAAAAAAATTAAATCTGTCAATAAGAAATTTCAAAAATAAAAAAAAATAATTAATGCATTTCGATATTATATTTCATATATTAATTGTATATACGTAATAATGATTATATTTAAAAATATGTGTGTACAGATATATGTGTCGTTTAGTATGAATGCATAGGCTAATATGTATAAATGTATATATAGTGACTAGTGTGACGTGAGCGATTTTTTCGAAGGTTCGCTTTTCCAGGATAAAAAATAGGTTCGAAACTCACCATGGTCGATTACTCAAAAAGTGGGATATTGACATTGTCAGTCTGGGGAGGCAAGCTCACTTTGCATTTGAAAAGTAACTGTAAGCCAAACCAGAAATCACAAACTATCACGAGGCTTAAAATTTCAGTTTACTGACGTTGTTCAGGCTGCTGAACAATCAACGGTTAAGAAGGAAAATCCCATTGATACTGGAAAGAACGATACCAGTTACATGACACTCTCTTCTTCTACTATGTGCCCTGTCCCTTCAGGACGTAGGCGATCATAGCTTTCCACGTCTCCCTATCCCTGGCGGCTCTTGACACGCCTTCTCCTGTTACACCAATGATCCCTCGTTCCTTCATCCGCCTGATTAGGTCCTTCAAATATGTTATCCATTGCTTTCCCCTGTCTCTATTCTTTCTATCTGGCCTGTTAGTATCAAGTTCTCTAAGCCCTGCTTCCTCATTGCATGTCCCAGGACCTTTAGCTGTCTCTTCCTGATGCTCAGTATTAATTTCCTTTTTTGTTTCCATCATTTCTAAGACTTCATCATTGCTCACATGCTCGATCCATGATATTCGCAGCATCCTTCTATAGAACCAGTTGCTTCAAGTTTTTCCTTCAATCCTTGTTTCTAGAGAAATTTTCCTGTGTTTTAATACTTTACTTAACTTCTGGAATGCTTCCTTTGCCATGCAAATTCTCCTTCGGATCTCTGTGTTGCACTTTCCATCTGTTATTAACACTTCCCAGTTATTTAAACATTTGGACCTTCTTGATTCTAGTATCCCCCACCCGTATTTGGCATATTGGGCTGCTATTTTTACTGATGACTATGCGTTCGGTATTTTTGCAGTTTATTTCTAGGCTTGTATTATCAATCTCATCAGCTACCTTCTGTAGAATGTCTTGTAGTTTCCGTTCTGTGTCTGCTATCAGCACTGTATCATCTACGTACCTTAAGCTGTTTAAATTGTGGCCTCCGATGACAAATCCAGGTATAACTTCTAGGGCTCTCAAATATATTGGCTGTACAATTTGAACAGATCCGGTGAAAAGACACATACTTGTCTTACGCACCTTTCTATCTTTGTATATCTGCTGAATTCGTTACAGGACTCAATAAACCTATTTTCTTGAAAAAATAATTAGAGTAGTAGTGGCTGCTCGGTCAATGAATGCTTAATGTTTCCTTATAAAGAAACGACAAATATTATAATTGGCATTATTCAGTCAGTTAAGTGCCATACGTGAAACACAATTGGGTGATCATGTCTCGAAAGAGACATGACTGATTGGGGAGAAGATTATTCCGCAGTAGGGTGGCATTGCTTTCTGCGGTAGACTGGTTCCCAACCAAGGCTATAGAACACAAACTCTCCTGTTATTTAACCCATAACTGGAAGGAAGAGACGGATTAATACCTTTCCCAAGGGTATTTGCGCGTAAGTGAATGCAATTAATTCAACTGGAATTCGAACTCGGCTCTCCGTTTTCTCGTTCCGAGCCGATAGCCACCGCACCACAACGCATATCCGCATTGGCATTATTACTGATCCTTTAAATGATTTAAAAATGGTCGTTCTCATAATCTATATTGTCCGCAACCATTGCTTGTGGTGCAACATTTTTCGTCGTTTTGTGTATTTAATAAGTGAGCCGTTTAAATTATTTTTGATCATCATTTCTCCGTTCTAGAGGAAATTATGTTAACTTGAAATTATCAATAAATCTAAAGTTTTGGTTTTGCCTGTCATCTTTGATCGAAGATCAAAGCATGAACTATCCTGAAGCTTCGAGAAGGCTAAACGCAAAATCTATTTTTGAAGTGCCAACTTCTGTATGAAGACGTTCAAATTGACATTTCCTACGCAGAATCTTCTTATTAAAACATCGTTCCCGTAAAGCTTAGTGACAGCAAAATGGAGCATGCCATTTGCTGAAAACATCAAAGATTTTTCTTTATTTCTGTTGTCTTTAAGTTCTGTTTTGATCTTGAAACTTTGCCAAAACTGAAATAGAATCTGCCTTTTGTCAGCTTTTTAAACTAGAAAATGTTTTCTTGACATGATTTTCTTGAAAAGATCAATAATCTTTAAATATTTAAATGCAACGTCAATGGTCATCTTTGATTCTTTGAATCCTGTTCTTTTATTGTTCATTTTTCACAGTAACGTTTTCTTAGTTGTCTTCCTACTCTCCTGTCAAATAAAATAAGATTTCAATGAACATCAATGGTCACCTTTGTCTCTTTGAATCCTGTTCTTTTATTGTTCTTTCCTCACGGTAACGTTTTGTCTGTTTTCCTTTCACTGTTCCGTCAAATAAGATCTTCAAAAATTTAAATGCAACGTCAACAGTCGTCTTCGTCTGAATGAATCTTGTTTTTTATTGTTTTCTCTGCTCACGGATGTGCGTTGTGGTGCATTGGTTATCGACTCGGAAAGAGAAATCGGGGAACCGAGTTCGAATTCCAGTTGAATTCCTTGCATTCACTTACGCGCAATTACCCTTAGGAAAGGTATTAATCCGTCTCTTCCCTCCATTTATGGGTCAAATAACTGGACAGATTGGGTTCTATAGCCTTGGCTGGCAACTAGTCTACCGCAGAAAGTAATGGCAATCTACTGCGGGATAATCTTCTGCCCACTCAGTCATGTCTCTTTCGAGACATGATCGCCCAAACGTGTATCGCGTATGGCACTTAACTGACTGCTCATTGAGTTTTCACTGCCAGTACCTCCCACTGAGTCTTAGCGTTTTTATCGCCTTCCTCAGGATGAAGTGATTACAGAATATCTTATGACCTGAATTAATCGATGTACATGCGTGACAAAAAGTTATAATTCACGGATTCAATGAAAGGAATACGCTTCTTTTCAAATCTTTTATCTAGTATTTATAACAAAGAATGATAAATTCAAAAGCAAAATAATGCATCAACGGACGTCAGATGCCCCTAAATCCTAAACGAAGTACCAAGAAACATAAAGGTCTCGCTAAAACTAAACCGAAGAAAGCGGGATTTCTATACCATCTATTTGTATCGCAGTATAAGTTTGACAATCTGATGTATCCAGGGAGAGGATAAACAGAGAAAGAATAGTGCAAGAAATAACTCTTCACACTGAGTATAGGTTAGCCAAATGCAGACGACAATTCTACTCCTGCAGCTTCTTCTCTCGCACTTTCCGCCTGTGGAACTCGCGCCCGTATTCTTGCTTTCCTGACGGCTACAACCTCCAGAAATTTAAATGCAAAGTCAATACTCATTTACTAACCACTGGACTCTAGCTCTCTCCCCAACCCTGTATAACCTTCCCTTTCTCTCCACCTATGTATCTATCATCGCACCTGCTTTCTCAGCTTTCTATTGTTCCTTTCTATCTAATTTGTACTCCTCACTCTTTTCTAATTAATCTTTTTACATTTATGTAGCCCTCTGCACATCAGTGGCGTTTCTGCCTTGATCGAGGTGAAATGATTAAAAAAAAAGAGAGATTTATTATACAAATAAACCAAATTCACAAACAACAACGAGCAGTTAACACGAATAACAATTAAGTTGGCTTCCGTCTAGTGACGTCTAACTCTCGTCTAAGGACGATGGCTCTCGACTTCTCTTATAATCACGATCACTCTCGTATAATATAAATAGAGATTTATTATACCTCAGTACAATAAACCAAATACAAGTACACCAACGAACAGTCAACACGAATAACAATTAAGTAGGCAATGTCTCTATATAGGACGTATGCGTCCGTCTTGAGTAGTAGGCTTCCGTCTAGTGACGTCTAACTCTCATCTAAGGTCGATGGCTTTCGACTCTGGTATAACGATTAATCTTGATCACTCCCGTGTAATGACGAAGACTCTCGTATAGTCATGAACTCACTCGGGCCATATCCATTCCGGGGTAGGATCAGGATATTCCTCTACCACAATATTCCTACAGAACACAATCCCAGTCAAAACAGGAAACTGAAGGCAAAATGGGGTTTTTCTGAAGAATAGTAACAATTCTATAGACGATGCGAATAAACAACAGGGAAGTCTGAGAGAAAATGGTAACAAAACAGATAATAAAAAATGTATACTTAAAACAAAGAACTAAACAAGATATGCCCAGGTATCAGCAAGAGAATAAGAATGGTCTACCCACCAGATAAAAAGAAATGATTCAGTTCAGAAATCCCTGTAGGTTGACGAAATTGATTTACATCTGACGAGAGCTCTGGGAAACAACGGCCGAAACATTTACATTTAATTAAAGATTATTCCGCTTAAATCTTACTGACTTGATAATCTTATCTATCAAAGCAAGATAATTATTTATTCATGCAACAAGTTCTAATTAAATATACTAGGAATTTCCCTTTTCTTACCAACAAGAAAGTCTGAGAGAAATTGTTAACAAAAACGGATAATAATCAATGTATTTTTCTATATTTCTGTGATAAGGTAGTATTTACAGTATTTACATTATTCGAACGACTGTCCTTATCTTTGTTGCCATTAGTAGGGCCTTTCTGTCGTTGTACGCTCCGGTCGTTGTACGCTCCGGCCTTCTTCATGTGCTAGGAATTTCGAAACGAACCCTTCATTACAATCACTGGGGTATATCATTTACATTCCTTGAGTAATAATGCCTCGATTGGAAATCATGAGTTATCCCCGCTAACCCTACTTGTTCACCACCGCTGTAGCCTGGTATTTGAACTCACACCACTTTAGGTCAAGTCACAGGTACTAACCAACGTCTATATTTACTGGGCCATATGCCATTAAAACAATGTATGTTCGAAATTAATAGCACCTGAAGAGGGCCGGAGTGTACAACGGCCGAAAGGTCGTACATAGGTAACAAATATGAGGAAAATAGTCCGAATAATGTAAATACTGCATTAACCTATATATATATATACTTAAAAAAGAACTAAGTAATATGAATCTTGGTATCAGCAAGAGAATAAGAATAGTCTCAGTCATTTAAGTGCCATACGTGATACACGCTTGGGCGATCATGTCTCGAAAGAGACATGACTGACTGGGTAGAAGATTATCCTGCAGTAGGTTGCTATTACTTTCTGCGATAGACTGGTTGCCAGCCAAGGCTATAGAACCCAATCTCTTATGTTATTTAACCCATAACTGAAGGGAAGAGCGGGATTAATACATTTCCCAAAGGTATTTCCGCGTAAGTGAATGCACTGAATTCACCTGGAATTCGAACTCTGCTCCTCGATTTTTCGTTCCGAGCCGATATCCACTGCACCACAAGGGATATCCACAAGAATAGTCTACTCACAAGATAAAATGAAGGGGTTCAGTTCACCAATCCCCGTAGGTTAACACAACGGCCGAAGCATTTACATTTAATTTAAGATTATTCCGCTTAAATCTTACTGATTTGACAATCTTAATCATCAAAGCAAATGAATTATTTATTCATGCAACAATTTCTAATGAAATATACTAGAAATTTACCTTTTCTTACCAATGTTTTTCTCGAAATGAAACTCTCAAAATCTAATTTGCTGACCATGCCATATTTAACCTAACCACCTTATTAATAGCACAAGGCCAAGATTTCCGGAGAAAAAGACTGGATTATTTTATTCATATGGAGCTATCTTTGATTATCGTAATTAAAAATCAGCTTGATTTTTTTTATCTAGAATTTTATATCTATTTGCCTTAAAATATCGATTGTTTTTACGGGTAGAAGAGTGAAAATAGTTTAATGGTTAAAATGAAAAATGAAACTTTCCGAACGAGTTTATATTATGAATATAATAGGTTTTTTTTTCGTTTCTTTCCAATACATTTGTGAAAAAACATGAATTCGTTCTTTTCTTCTAAATTCTGATCAAATGAACAAAATGGTCGAAAATGGTATCAGCAAGAGAATAAGAATAGTCTCAGTCATTTAAGTGCCATACGTGATACACGCTTGGGCGATCATGTCTCGAAAGAGACATGACTGACTGGGTAGAAGATTATCCTGCAGTAGGTTGCTATTACTTTCTGCGATAGACTGGTTGGCAAGAAGTCCAGAAGGACAAATCTGGATTCGAAGCGGTAAGTTTAAGACCTATTTGTCACTGAAACCGCTACCATATCACTGTGGATTCGCTACGATGACCCCCACCACCACTAAAGAGAGTGAAAAAGATCAAAATAATAAATATTAAAAGAATGCTTAAAACCGCATACACTGTTTTAAAATGTTTTATATTTCTTAAGATTGTGTCGATGATTGTCGCCATGACTATGTCCAATATTTTGTCCAAACTTGTGTCCAAGATTGTGTCTATGATTTATACAAGATTGTGTACAAGGATTTTTACGTTTATGTTCAAGACAATATTGTGCTTAAGATTGTGCCAAGGATTGTGCCAAGGATTGTATCCAACATTGTGTAAAAGATTGTGTCCAAGATTGTGTCCAAGACTGTGTTTAAGATAATGCTCAAGGTTGAGGCCAACATTGTGTCCAAGATTTATCCATAATTGTGTCGAAGATTGTGCCAAGATTGTTTCCATCACTGTATTTAAAATTATGCTCAAGATTGTAGCCAAGATTGTGTCCAAAATTTGCCCAGAATTGTGTCCGAGATTGTATCAAGGTTTGTGTCAAAGATTGTGTTTAAGTTTATGTCCAAGATTGTGTCTAATTTGTTTCCAAGATTATGTCAAAGATTGTGTCAAAAATTGTATCCAACACCCTGTTCAGACCTGTTCAGCAAATCTACGGGTTTGATTCATTGGTATACGCATGCACAAAGTGCTAGCTTTCACAGATAAATATATATGCGAGAATCGTGCGAATACTTGACTGAAAACAAAGTAAAGCAAAATATGTTTGTGCATTTGTGAACGATTAACGTCATCATTGCCATAAATCCGAGTTACTTTAATTTAAGAGGCAGCCTTTCCCACTGAATCCTTATCCATTTAAATATATTATGAGCTTCGCTTCGAATGAAATACATTCCATTTTATTTTAAAAAATGAAGATGTTATTACGGCTATTAATTGTTTAATATTCTGGGAAAATATCATCTAACATGGAATCAGAAATTTGAAAGGGAATCATTCGATACAGAAAAATGATGTTAATTGAATAACTTAATATGTTCTACAATTCAGGAAACATTTGCATTTTACCAGACGTTAAAATACATATTTACATAATATATATGATATTTTAATATATAAATTCAGGTGTTAGTCGATACGGCTATCCTTCCAAGAATTTCCAATTGAACGTGTCACGTAATCAAACAACGGTAGATTTTTTTTTATAATTCCGCTGGCCTTGTCAGCAGATGCTTCTTCTTCTTCTTCTTCTTCTTCTTCTTCTTCTTCTTCTTCCTTCCTTCTTCCTTCTTCTTCTTCTTCCTTCTTCTTCTTCTTCTTCTTCTTCTTCCTCTTCCTTCTTCTTCTTCTTCTTCTTCCTCTTCCTCTTCTTCTTCTTCTTCTTCTTCTTCTTCTTCTTCTTCTTCTTCTTCTTCTTCTTCTTCTCCTTCATGCTGTGTCCCTCCAAGGCGAAGGCAATCATGGCCTTACATATTTCTCCATAGCTTGTGGCGCTTTACAACCTTTTTTGTTACCCCCACCAAAACCCCTGCTCTGATTGAAGGACACAGTAGCCAAAATATTAATAACAACAAAGACAAAAATTCATTTCTGAATGAACCCGTCCTATAAATAGCGATAATGACTCGTCCCTGAAATTCAGACAAAAATTTATGAGTTCAAGATTACCCAAACAATTTTACTTTTTAAAAACATCGATTGAATAGAAAGTAAAATACATGTATTTTATTTGAAAAATGACAAACGTTCTTGTAGGTATATAGTGGGTTATTCATTATAGTGAAGTGTATATGTGTTTAATCAGATTACATTGATTTGGCGTTGTTAGCTAGATAGCCCATCATAAGAAAGGTATAAAATTGTAAATAGAAGCATCAATTTATATACATATAAATCAATTAAGGTTTTTTACAAATAAAATTAATGTATTTACAAATAAAATTAATGTATTTTGGTTGATACAAGGTCGCTAAAATGCTTGGAGTAGTCCGTGCAAGAATGAGTTTATGTGTACGTAGGCAGGAACGTATGTGTATATGTATGAATGAGCGTTATATTTGGGTAGGAGTGTCTTTCAAGTATTCGCTCAGTCTTAAAGGATTCCGATTGGTTATCAAATATAAGAAAAGGCAGACTAGTGCACCGTGAGAATAAAGAGGTGAGGAAAAAACAGTTAATAATAATAACGATTGCTTAACGTTTATCAAGGGTACCTGTTAATTACTTTCGTCTTATTATCTCCGGCGACGGTCTAAATTTGCTCCGTCTTTTATTTCGTTTGTGGGGCTCAAAAAGATCATTTGGCAATTCACTCCCGGATGTGATTCTGAACTTTCCATTGAACGACGAAGAAACTTCGAGTCGGCTTCCAAAAACGATCTGTAAAAAGAATTTGTTTCTAATAATTGAAGATTATCTGAATTTGAATTTTAGATGTTTTCTAGTTTTCTATTTGTCGAAAAACATTTCGCCTTCAGGTGTGAAATTTAACAAGTTTTGTTTTGGATTCGCTTTTGCATGTGTGCTAAACAAGGTTTTGTAAATTCGTTTATGTGAAACAAAATCAATGAGTCAGTGTTTAGCATTTAAATTTTAAATCTAGATCTTGTTTTTTTTCACAACATATATGTCTTCGTTCAAATAACGGAGTGTACATTTTTTTTGTGTTTTCAGTAGTTGTGTTTCTCCCTTTAATTGCTTTACCGGTTTTTGTTCTATTTTCTTTTTTTTTTTTCATCTTAAACTCCATCGACATGATATTGAGAATTCCAGATTCCGGATTTCTTTCGACAAAATTAATTCCGGATTTCTTTCGACAAAATCTCTTGACTTTGTATTTTTAGAAATATATAACTGTTTTAATTTGTTAATTGACGCATTATTATGTACATTTTCAGATATTTTTGATCGTGAAATATTTGTAATGACGGCTTATTACTTGAAATGGGCCTGTGTATGGCACTTATAAAGACTTTTGTACTCTGTCCGTTCTCAGCCAAACATATTCACAGTTTTGTAAATCTTTACGAATATATGGCTCAGGTGTAGAGTGTAAATGTCCACTGGAGAAATTTTCCATATCAAATTTTTACATTTCTTTCTCTGAAGTCTTGATGTGAGGATTTGTTAGTCTTATGTCTTCATTTTTATTACGATCGATTAACAATCGCGGAATTTGAGGCTGACTTTCCGTTATTGCAGTAAACGGGGAATAGATGGATTCATTAGGTGTTACCCTGATTCTAAGAAGCACAATAGAAAGAACTGACAACCAGGATTCTTTTCTTGTTATTATTGCTGTCTTCAGTGTTTTATGTGTTCTTTCAACTCAACCGTTTGTTTGCGGGTGCTATGCTGTTGTTTTCAGTCGACGAAAACCAGTTATTGTTTTTATCATTCTGTGAACAATTCAGATTCGAATTGGTTTCCTCTGTCTGTTACAACGTGAAGTGGAACACCGAATCTAGAGATCCATAAGTCTAAAAAAGCTATTGTAACTGATTTCGCTGTGATCTTCGATATTAGGCAAGCTTCAATTCATTTGTTGTTCCTATTAATACATGTTAAAATATAACACTAGAGTAAAAAATAACGATTATTAGGGTTCTTTACTGGCGTTAAGGGCCCAGCAATATTAATATACTCAGTCTGAAAGTGGCTGGAACGTAATTCGAACAGTTGAACTTTACTTTTTTATGATCTGTTATTTGCTGGCACTGTGGGCATTTCTTACGCCAAGTTTTTTATCGACTAGTCCATTTCAGGCCAGTAATATCTTGCTTTTATGAGTTTTATAGAGGCTGATGTATCAGGATGTGATAAATTGTGTAGACTGTCAAATACCGATTTTCTTGGCTTTTGCGTGACAAAAGGTCGTGGAAAAGATAATGACACGTCATATAGCACTACTTCGTATATGGTTTCAGACGATCACGGAAAATTTCGAGTTCATCGTCAGTATTTTGATGTGTCACTATTTCTTGTAGGTCGCAAACATCAATATAGATTGCATTTTCTGGTCGTGATAAACAATCAGCTACAATATTTTGTGATCCTTTTAAGCAGGACTAGCAGTATCGCTCGGCGTTGCTCGGGTGTAATGAAAGCTTTAAAACTAATCCATGGTCCTCGAGCTCAGACTCAGCCTAAAGAATATTTGTTTGACTTTGGTGAGAATCGGATATAAATTGTGGATTTGTATAAAGGATATTCAGACAAACAGACACACACACAAACATCTTACCTTTTACATATATATATATATTATCGATTTTCTGCACTATTGTAAGAACTGCAACCTTGAAACTTCTGAATATCGTTTCTTATGTCTCTGTCTATGATCACATTTGATTAAAATCGGCCCACTGCTTCTATAACCCGATTTTTTCGATTATCGATTTTCGATATTTATCGTGGGTACCTCGACACAAAACCAAGCTAAGAACACTCGCAAACGCTTATAGTACAACTGTGTACATTTTCAAGAAAATTGGTTCAGCCGTTTCGGAGTCTATAGGTAACGGACACACACACAAAATACACACACACATACAAAGTCCCATTTATAAATAAGTTTAGGTATATCATTAACGTATTCACTAATGACACTAAGGTGTCTATCAGACTTTAATGGAGACTATCTTTTATAGGCATTGCAAAGTGTTTTATGGTCAGTCATTAATAACACATTTCTTCCTTCCACTAAGTGTTTAAAATGTAATACTGCTAGGAAAGCAGCTAATAGTTCTCTGTCAAACGTGGAATATTTTTCTTAGGTTTTTGACAGATTCTTTTAAAAGAACCCAACAAGGAACGGGTTGGTTATCAATCATTTGATGAAGAGCTGCTACTACGGCGTAATTCGAACTATCTCTCACTAGCTGATAATTAATAGCCCTCGAGTCGGGAAAAGCTAGAGCGTTTACATTTGTTAAACAGTTGTTTATATTTTTAAAAGATTCAATCTCTTCCTTAGTAAACGTTATTGTCGAAACACATTCGATCTGTCAGCGGTAATATCGTGTTGCTCAAGTTTGGTACATGTTTTCTATAAAAATCCGCCATGCCGATAAATCTGCATAAGGGTTTAGAATCATTTGGTTGAGGAAATTGCGTAAGTTCATTTGGATCCTTTGTACTGGGTTTAAGTCCATAAGCTTAGACGTGAAATCCTAGAAATTTGAGCTCGGTAGCAATAAATGTACATTTCGAAAGAGAGATTTTAAAATCATACTCGCTGAGTTTTTGTAGTACTTTCTCAAGATGTTTGTAATGGCTATATTCGTCATCCGAGAAGATATGAATATCGTCAATGTAAGTGAATGTACATTCGAGGTCACGGAAAATAGTGTCCGTCATTCTTTGGAAGGTACTAGATGCGTTTCGCAAACCAAAAGGCATATAATTGTACTCGTATAATCCAAAAACTGTGGTTATGGCTGTTTTACATGTCATTGGGGTGTATTTGGTGATATGCTAATGATTGGTCGATTTGCTAGTAAACTTTTTTGTTGTGCAATGGCAGAGAATTTATGTTTAGGATCGGGCAGCGATCAGGTTTTGTTATTGCCTTTAGTAATCTGTAGTCACCTACGTGTCTGTAGGTACCGTTGGGTTTAGCTACCATATGTAGGGATGCACTCAATTATGATTTTGAAGGGGAAATTATTCCAGTTTTCTGAAGTTTCGGAAATGCTTCCATTGCTATGTATTTTTGAGGTGATAATTTTCTAGTTTTTGAGAAGAAAGCAGGATTACTTCTAGTTTCAATCCTGTGGAATACGCTGGGTTTGATAACTATGATATTTTTATGTGGAGAGATTATAATTGTATATTTCTTTATGAGACTTTTTACTGTTATGTCTGTAGAATTGCCTGGATAATATCAATGTTCATTATCGTCGAAGATGGTTGTACTTTAGATTGTCTATTTGTTGTCGTATCTATTAGTTTACTATTAGTAAAATCAACCAATAAATCAAAGTGGCTCAAGAAGTCATACTCTAGGAGAGTTTTAGTCGTCTCTGCAACAAGAAAGGTTCAAGTAAAGTCTCTTCTGTGGCTATTTAATGCTAATGTAATTACTGCTTGGCCAGAGCATTACATTTTTACTCCCTTAACTGTTAACATAGAGATATTGGTTGGATAGGTGATGGCACCGTTTAGAAATTGTTATAGTATTACTAATACAGCTACTCCTGTATCTACTACAAAATTCACTTTGTTAGCTTCTAACCGTACGGCTACTTCAAAAAGCGGCCAATACGCGGAAGCTATCATTTTATGCCGAACTAGGTTTCCCGATTTAAATTTGATATAAGGTGAATAGGGTCTTGAACTGAGTTTTATTTGCACATTTTTCTTATTAGGCCATTTGCACAGGGTTTTCACATTTTTACACGTTCAGCAAAGTAAACATGTGCTCGACAGATTTTGGGCTTCTGATCTCTGTGAAACGGAGAGATACCAGGTGAAATTTCCTTCGTTGTATTCTGGTATCTTTGCGGTTAACGTTGGTGTTTTCGATGGCTTTCTCCGGACATTTGCTGAATATGTGATGTTTCTTGTTTGTTAAAGTACAAAAGATCATCGGATATTTTTCCTAGCCGATCTATTTTCAGATTTGTTTGCGCGGCTATCACTGGTTTGATAAAAAACGGCAGCGCTTGTATTAAATTTATGTCGGACATAAATGTTTTATTTGCCCCTATGTGCCATATTAACGGCATCAATTCGTTTAGGTAAGTCGAAGGTCGTCCTGATATTTCTGAAGATGACATCAGTTTGTCGAGCATCTCTGGTTTCGACTTTTCATATGCATTGATTATGGTTTCCTTCAAGGTGTCGTAATCTTTTGAGTGTAATATATTTGTCGATATTCTTCCTACTATTTCTGGAGGAAGAGCTACTAAATCGCGGTAGAATTTTTGTGTTGCTTGTTTTGTTTGTGATGTTGAACTGTGCTTCCATTATAGCAAACTAAGCGAATACATTAGACTCAATAAACACGGGTGTTGTGATGGTTACAGCTTGTATGCATGGATCCTTGTTAATTACCATTTGTTCGATGTCGTTTCCTTGTTTCCATTGTTCTTGTGGCTGAAGATGTTTTTTACATCGGGGTTCACCATTTTATAGTGGGTTATCCATTATAGTGACGTGTATGTATGTTGAAACAGATTACTTTGATATGTCCTTGTTAGTTATAAAGCCCAATATATGAGAGATATAAAACAAAAAATGAAATTGTAAATAGACACAGTAACTTACATGCTTATAAATAAATTAAGGTTTTTTACAAAAAAGAAATCATGTATTTTGGTTGATACAAGGTCGTTAAAATGTTCGTAGTAGTCCTTGCATGAAAAAGTTCAAGTGTACGTAAGCAGGAACGTATGTGCGTATGTATGTATGTATGAGTGTTATCGTTAGGTAGAAGTGTCTCTTAAGTATTCGCTCAGTCTTATTGGGTTCCGTTCAGTTATTAAGTATAAGAAAAGGCAGACGCGTGAACCGTGAGAATAAAGAGGAGAGAGAGAAAGATAGAGATAATAATAATAACAGTCGCTTGACGTTTTTGTCAAGAATACGAGTTAATTGCGTTCGTTTTCTTCTATCTGGCAACAGTCAAATTTGCTCCGTCTTTTGTTTCGTTTATGAGGTTCGAAATGGTAATTTTGGAATTCACTCTGGGATGTGATTCTGGCCTTTCCATTAGACGATAAACAAACTTTGCGTCGGCTCTCGAAAAGGACCCGTAAAAACAAGTTGTTTCTGATAATTTAAGATTAATTGAATTTTGTTTGTAGATGTTTCTTAGTATTCTATTGGCCGAAAAACATATCTCATCCAGGTGTGAAATTTAACGAGTTTTATTATGTATTCGCTTTTACATGTATGTTAAGCAAAGTTTTGTAAATTCGTGTATATTCGCTTATTTTTAACAAAATCAATATGTCAGTGTTTGCATTTGAATTTTATATCTAAATCCTGTTTTGTTCACTCCATGTATATTATAAAATTAAATTTATTAAGTTTAAATTAATTTTATTATCTTGCCTACATATGTTAGAAAAAAATAAGGAACTATTTTTAATGCGTTTTTTTGCAAAAGATTTCCAACAATGTTACATCTTTACAGTATTAGATTTCACTGATATTTAAGTGACTATTTTTCTTGATAATTAAATTTTGGCATCGCAGAAATCAAACCACCAATATTTTTGCTGCGTCTTCACTGTATTTTTGCCTAACACCAAGTAAAGAAAAATATTGCTTAAACAAAGAGAACTATTCTAAATTATTTTATGCAAAACAATATATAAAAACATTTTTTACAAGTCTATTTCTAATTGTTTCTGAGAGCTTCTGGTGTTGTATTTAAAAAAAGGCAGAATAAAGAATATGATTTTCGTCGTACTGAACTTCTTGCTATAAAAGGTAAACACCGTTTCAATTATAAACTTTCGTTACTGTAAAATTAAATATCTAACAAAGTGAGAAAGAGCTTTCAAACATTAACTATGTTTTTTTTTTTTTCAAAACTCAACATCGGCGAGCTTTCATTTATATATAGCATGTCTATGGAAATCAGTATTCTCTAAATTGATGCAGGCACGTTGATTCTATATGGGGAAACGTCTACCCTAAACTTTGTCTCCGGTCGACAAAGCTCTCTGCCAGCCGATGAGGTTTCATCACCCTTCTGAATGCATACAGCCATGCTAGTGATATTCTCACGTTTATATGTTCTTAGTTAATTTATTTGTTTAACTCTATTGCGTCTTCATTTCTGACCCCCGAAATAGGCCACGACAGTGATCTCCGAAAATCAATTGAAACTAAAGAATACAATGTTAGAAATGCAGAAAGAAAAAAAAAACAACAACCATAATGATTTTAATTTGAAAAATTACAGACAATATAGAAGCAAATAGCTTGTTCCAAACTCTGATTGAAGAACGTGTCTTCTAAAATATTAAAATTAAAATAATGTTTATGTTTATCTAAAGTGAAAATACTTCAGCTAAAAATTGAAAACAATTTGTATTCATTATTAAAAGTAATGCATAAAGCAGTTCCATTTTTTGGAAAAAAGTTACAAGTTATAAACACAGCAATCCGTTTTGTTTCGTAATTTAATAAAGCTCTTCGCCTATTCATGTATTATAATTGTCATTTGTTGCATAGTTTCGTGGAAAGATAGAAATTATAGAATACACTGTCTAAATGAAACATTTTAAAATTTAATAATATTTCAAATTGTAATTAAATCATTTTTCCATCACTTATTTTGTTCATGGTTTCCAGGAAAACAAAAGAAAATCATAAAGTTTGCAGAAAAGTCACGGAATACAAATAATTTCCTTTTTCAAAATATTTGTAAAATGTTTTCGCTTTGTAGTGTTATTCTTTTCTTATTTACGGACAATATTTTAGACATCAGATCAGAATTAAATGAGTTATAGAAATGATTAAATTTTAAAGGTCATGCTCTCTACTCATCATATAAAAAAGTTTCAATAATGTTCTATTTGAAACATAGAATGGAAATGCGTTTAAATTCGCTTGAGACTTAAAACCGTCAATCGCATTACCATATTGATTCATATCTCCCTTCTATAAATCTGTCTATCATGTTTGTCTCTCTCTCTCTCTCTCTATATATATATATATATATATATATATATTTCATTGCATTTGAATACATGGTTCTGTTGTCATTTCGCGCTGTCACGCGGTGTGACGTCATAGAACCGCATTGCAAATTTGCGAACTGCGTTTGTTATTTTTGGTAACTATTGCCGTTGCCTAGCGAGGTTTTATGACAACGAAAGATAAAATCGTCGATGTATTGTGGATGTTATTGTGTTACCATCTTAATAACCTCTCTGAAGATGGCTCATGTGAGCCGAAAGCTTAGAACCAACTTAATAAAAATTATCCAAATCTTGGAGAATTTTTGTCTTTATTTTCAACTGAAATTAGAGCCAAAATACTACGTTTAGAACGGCTAATGTCTAAACATGATAGACATTCATTGTTTCTCATATTTAACAGTATATGTTTAGAAAATATATATATGAATCGTTTGAACATTATTTTTATCAATACTCATATTTAAGTAGATATTCTGTTTTTAATTTAAACAGAATTATATATTTATATCTACTGGCCTGGTTATTTACGGCAAATTGATATTACGAAAATGTGTACAATTCGGCAAGATTTGAACCTGCGACCCTTCTCTACATAGGGGAAGCTAGCATTTGATCTGCCAACGTCTTAGACCGCACGACCACCATTCCAAACGAGTTTTTTTAAATAATGTTCAAACAATTCATTTCAAATTGTCGGTTGCTTATAACCAAGTTTCGTTAATTTCTGTAACATGTTTTTTTATATATATATATATATGAAATGAATTGTTTGAACATTACTTTTTATCCATAATCGTATTTAAGTAGATAATCTGTTTTTAATTAAACAGTATTATATATTTATTTCTATCGGTCTGATTATTTACGATAAATTTTTATTACGAAAATGTGTGCCATTCGTCAGGATTCGAACCTGTAACCCATATCTATATAGGGGAAGCTACCATTTGATCTGGTAACGTCCTATATCTCTCGACTACGAGTAGCCTCCAGTCTAAACGAGGTTTTTATCAAGCCCATATAACACAATTTTCGATCCATCGTAAACAAACATATCTGCTCTGAAATGTATCGTAATATCAACAAATGTAAACATATATCTACAAAAAAATAATGTTCAAATTGTCGTTTGCTTATAACCAAGTTTCGTTAATATATATATATATATATATATATATATATATATATATATATATATATGTGTGTGTGTGTGTGTGTGTGTGTGTGTGTGTGTGTGTGTATGTGTGTGTGATAATAGCGAAAAAGGACTAAACATATCGGCTAATATCAGTTTTTCTTTTGTCTCTATTATTCATATTCTCTTTTATGGATTTACTGAAATATTTTTCACCTGCGCAAACACACACAAACATATATATAGACAGAGGGTAATGACTATATTGAATCCATAGCTAAACCTGCTGCAAGCAAGGTTGGTTCCCTGTGAAGAGTCAGTAAGTATTTCTCGTCTGACTCCATCTCGCACAAATATAGACCTACCATCCGTCCGTGAATTAAAAACTTTTGTCATCTCTGGTCGGATGCCCCTGCTATTCATCTCGGAGTTTTAGACAAAATCCAAAAAATCTGCAATTTAATCGGTCCCGACCTGGTAGCTCAGCTCGAGTCACTTTCTCACCGACGTCATGTGGCTCTCCTCTGTTTCTTCTACAAATACTTTCACGGCTTCTGCTCTGATGAGCTTAGCTCCCTGGTGCCCCCTCTGCATGAACTTACTCAAACAACTAGACTAGCGAGTAGGTACCAGTAAAATTGATCAAATGTAAACGCAATTTCTACACTATAAGCCTCTTTTCTCGCACTTCCCGCCTATGGAATTCCCTTCTGTACACTTACTTCCCTGTCAGATATAATCTCTAAGAATTTAAATGCAAAGTCAACTGCCATCTCTTATCTCCTTAACTCGCATCCTTTCCCTGAAGAATTGTATCATGTTCTTCTTGCTTTCCTTTCTACTCTCATACAGCCCTCTTCACATTGTTGTTATACCCATTGTGTAATTTCCCCGTCACCTGTTCCTCTTTCTCATCACTAACATCTTACGTAACCCTCTCTGCACCAGTGGCACTTTTGCCTTGCTTGGGGTGGAAATATCACAAAAAAAGTGTAGTCTTGCCTATCTGGGTTTGAATCTGTGGGTTTATTACTGGTGAAAAGAATATAAGGATTAAGATTAGTTTATACGTACCAACATTCTTGTCATTTGTTTGGCCCCGTCTGTCACTCTTTTAGTTTCGCTTTTCTCGATTATATAAACAAACTTGTCCACTTCTGACTTTTAATTATTTCATGTTTTTCAGTAAAATATTTATGATCTCTTTTCATTTGTACAATAATATTTGTTCCATTCAGAATTCGCTCAGACAAAAACCAGTTTTGAATTTTGGTCACAACATAAACAGCTGGGGGAGGTCCTAATAATACTTTCTACATTACATAATAAGAACTCTTCTCTGAATTTGGGAAAGATTAGAAAACCATAAATCATTGTCATAATGTCCACGTAGCAAATGGGTAGATTCGAGAAGATCTAGTCTCAATGAATCTAAATGAATACTGCTTAGTTTATTTCTGGTTGAAATATTTTTAGAGGTTTCTCCAATCTCATTATATGGCTCAGTATTGTTATTTATAATCCGTTCATTCTCTCATTATTCTTCTTGTAACGTAATAAGATCCAATGTGTTTTTTATGTTTGAATTTTATTTCTTGCATCTTTTAAACTGACATTAGTCATTTTCATGCGGTGAAACATTGAAGCAGGGTTAATTCTTAAGCTATAGTGTGGACTAAAAGTCACTTTGTTACCTTCCTTCGGAAGAGAAAAAATTCTATTTTGAGCAAAAGTTTTTATGAAGCTACTCCAAGAAACCTACGGATGCTTCAAAGCATTGTTTATATATATATATATATAAAAGGCAATCTCTGAGTCTGTGTCTAACTGTTCCCTGTGCATGCGTACATTTTTTAGGATATGCCATTCAAACTTTCTAGAGACACATGTCTACAGGGAAGCCAAGTCGACACATACTCTTTGAGTTTAAGGTCAGCAATTTTTACCTTTGCAACATTTTGGCCAATGGAGCCGATTGTTTACATTTGCTCCGTAAAACATCTAAAATCTAAGATGGTTGCTGAATTTCGTCCAAGAAATCAAATCACACGTGTCAAACGCGACTAAAATATATTTTTATTAAAAAAAAATTGTGCCTTTATATTTCATTTTTATTCCAACGTTTTATTTCCGTAAATCATCTAAGATCTAAGAATGTTGCTGAATTTCGTCACAGAAATCAAATCACACGTGTCAAACGGGACTAAAATATTTTTTATTAAAAAAATGAACCTTTATATTTAACTTTAAATAAGTTTTAAAAATTCAGTTAGTCAACAAAAAATGTAAATATTTTCCCCAGTAATTTTGAAACAAATACAAACGCAATGTTGTTTACAATGTCACGCAAAACATTAAATCACGTTTAGCAAAACGAAAGAAAACAGATGTTCTTAATGGAATTTTCGAACAATTTTTAAACAAGAATTTTTATATAATTATTTTTTATATAACTGAAATTTAAATGAATTTATCCATTTAATATTATAAAAATTGTTGCATCACGAGATTTCATGTTTGTGTGAGTATTGTAAACATTGCACGAGCAAGGCCCTACTATGGTGCTAGTCTATAATCAAGATCTATCTTTTTGATTTCCTAGATCTTTAGAAAGCTTAAGAAGCACAACAACGATCTAGCGAGTTAAGTATAGTTTCCGATCGGAAAAGACGTCAAATTTTAAAAGATTCTAAAACAAATTCATCTGAAATTGTTCAAATAATTACCGAAAAGTGAATTGTCCAGATAGAAAGGTAATTTTCTAAGCACAAGTATGACACAAGGCTGAGCATTCTAGCGAGTTAAGTATGGTTTCCGATCGGAAAAGACGTCAAATTGTAAAAGATTCTAAAACAAATGCATCAGAAATTGTTCAAATAATTACCGAAAAGTGAATTGTCCAGATAGAAAGGTAATTTTCTAAGCACAAGTATGACACAAGGCTCTGCATTCTAGCGAGTTAAGTATGGTTTCCGATCGGAAAAGACGTCAAATTGTAAAAGATTCTGAAACAATTTCATCAGAAATTGTTCAAATAATTACCGAAAAGTGAATTGTCCAGATAGAAAGGTAATGTTCTAAGCGCAAGTATGACACAAGGATGAACATTTGGAGCACCAGTAATGAATGAACTCTTTACTCAGTTGTAACTGTTCTAACAACACAAGCGTCCTAACCATTGCACCATGTTGAGTACTAAATCCAGATAGAGAGAGTATCGAATTAGACAGTTTTCTAGATATTGGCGTGTTAATTTCATGTATTAATGGCGCTAGTAATTGCTGGAAATATGTTTCCGCAAACATCACACTGTAGTCTCATGACAGTGAACAAAAATAATCCTCGGACAGTATCTGTAGAATGAACCGACGTAAATAGCTTCAACCTGCGACAGTTTTTATGAACTACGGCGAAAAAAAATTCAAAAGATTCGTTCATTCGTTCGTGGCAGGAGCATCATAATTTAAATGCCTTTACTGCTTGGGGATTATGTTATGATTAATACTCCAGGAAGAAGAATTGTTACAACACAGTGTGAACCCAAGACTGCCAATAACTAGAGAAAAATTACTTTTGCTCTTGTACACAGGAAAGTGTTTATCCTGGAGGGAAATACCTCGGGTTATGCAATTTTAAATGTTAACTCGTTTTAACGTTCGGCTATTCATGTTTGGAATGTAAAATTGGCATCCATAATATTTAGCACTACACAATTTATAATTTCTCTTTATTTTATAAACAAAAAAATCTATTAAATGGAAAATAATATTTAAAATTTATAACGATGCGGAATATACTTAAAATAATTTAATACATGTACTCCCATTTAAAATATTTCCTCAGCACTTACCTCAGATTTTGGAGTGTTTTTACAATTTCTTGGTGATAAACGCACACACACACACACACACACACACACACACACACACACACACACTTTGACTGATGTTCATGTGCTTAGCTCTTTCATTTTTAACATCCATATTTTCCTTCCGTGGATATACTCGGAGGGTTTTTCGAAACGTGCGTAGTGATAATTTTACAGTTATATTTAAGTAGATACTCTGTTTTTTAATTAAACAGTATTATATATTTATATCTACTAGCCTGATTATTTACGATAAATATTTGTTACGAAACTCCTGCCAAATGACACGCATTTTCGAAATAAATATTTATCGTAAATAATCAGGCTAGTAGATATAAATATATAATACTGTTTAATTAAAAAAAACAGAATATCTACTTAAGTATGAGTATCGATCATATATGTATATATGTGTGTGTGTGTGTTCATGCAAACATTATTGTAAAATCGAAGTTCCTCAAAGAGAAATTAGAGAGTTAATGACTGTTAATTCATCTGTGCTTTTAGATCTGATTTTTACCGATGTAATAACCGAATACGATAGGTTTTCTTATTTACAGTGGGTTCTTGCATTACACGCACACATACATACGCATACACACACACACGCATATATATATATATATATATATATATATATATATATATACTAGCAGTATAGCCCAGCGTTGCTCGGGTGTAATGAAAGCTTTAAAACTAATCCATGGTCCTGGAGCTCAGACGCAGACTAAAGAATATTTGTGTGAATTTGGTGAGAATCGGATAAAAATTGTGGATTTGTATAAAGGACATTCAGATAGATAAACAGACAGACACACACAAACATCTTGCTTTTATATATATATATATAGAAGTGTCTGATTTTAATCAAATTTGATACACTCATAGACTTATAACCCGATTTTTTCGATTATCGATTTTCGATATTTATCAGGGGTACCTCGACACAAAACCTAGCTAAGAACACTCGCAGACGCTGAGAGTACAACTGTGTAAATTTTCAAGAAAATAGGTTCAGCCGTTTCGGAGTCTATAGGTAACGGATACACACACACACACACACACACACACACACGGACACACACAGACAAAGTTCCATTTATAAACAAGTTTAGATTATTGTCATCCGCAGACAGATCTGTTTCGCTGTATCACAGCTCATCAGTACGGTTAGACTCCGATTGCTTTTTAACGCAGGATTTAAACCCGACCGAATTGGCGTCAGTCGGCGATTCTACCTCTGGGCTATGGGCGCTCGGTGGAAGAAGGCAGACCTTTTTAGCGCATATATTATCATTATACGCGCCCAGTAGCCGGAGTGCTCTAATTCATTTTACTGAATGAGCGATGCGTACATGCCAGAATAGCTAGTGTTTTTCAAAATCTACCATTCTCCCCAAGGGTGTGAGACCGCAACGAAATGCGTATATATATATATATATATATATATATATATATGCATTTCATACTCGCAGGCATTTATAGACGATGGAATAACAATAGATTGAATAACAATAGATGGAATATAAACAAGAAATATGAAAACGACAGCCTGGTTTCAATCCCTTTCGTTTTAGGATCAACTGTGACTTTTTTTAGTTCGATTTTTCAACATTTAAAATATTAAAAGATGAAAATATACCATGAAGGACTACGGAAAACTTGTTTAGGGTACGGGCAGGCACTAAATAGTAATAATATGGAGTCTAGTTTTACATTCTCCCTGTTTACTGAGAGACCAGAGCCCTGGTTTTAATATTTAGCGACTCCAACGCCTGTAAATGAACTGTAGAGTGTAAACCGGACCACACATTGAGCTGGTCCACACTGAAGCCATTCACACAATTTCTGCTACTTTTCAAGTGTTCAGCAATTGTAAAAGAATTATCTCTTTCACCAAAAAAAGCAACACGTTAAACACTTGTAAAATAAGAGAATCAAACGTATAATATTAGCAGAATAAAAATTTATTCTCATGGGTGTTATGATCTAAACCTTTCCGTGCGTTTAAGGGGAAACAACTCTTCTCTCTTAAAATATTACCACGTGTTCACAGCGTCAAAACAAAATAAGATTAAAAATGCCTGCGTCTCGATTACAGAACTATTTATTACAAAATATAATATCAATATAATTAAATGTTTTTAAAAATTACCATGTACAGTTCCTTAAGTGATTAGCATTAGAGATAAGTAGAATAAAAGCATGAGAACTGATAAAATAATAGGTATTTTAACGTCAAAACTAACCGCGGAAAATCCAAATAAAATACTGCGACCCAGTCACGAATTAGCCAAGAGATGAAGAAGAAAGTCTGCTTTACGAACACCGATACAAAGTACTTATGAGTAGGTAGGAATTTATATATATACTAGCAGTATAACCCGGCGTTGCTCGGGTGTAATGAAAGCTTTAAAACTAATCCATGGTCCTGGAGCTCAGACTTATTGGAGGTTTGCACGAAAGACTAAAAAGCAATAGTTGTTTCCAGTTAGAGCGAAACCGTAGACTGAAAGAAAAATGAATGGATGTAAGACAAATTTTGATCTTCTGGTATCGATATCAAATAAGATTTTTTCGTGGTCAACTGAATTTTAAAGGCTAAATAAGACCTCTGAGTAAATGGTATCATGGCTCAGACTAAGAACTACAATTATAGATACTTAGAGCCAAACCCGAAGTAAAAACTAAAATAAAAGGGCTGAAAAAATACAGACATACAGGCAGATAAACAGACACACACACAAACATATTGCCTTTATATATATATATTATCGATTTTCTGCACTATTGTAAGAACTGCAACCTTGAAACTTCTGAATATCGTTTCTTATGTCTTTGTCTATGAGTGTATCAAATTTGATTAAAATCAGACACTTCTTCTATAACCCGAATTTTTGATTATCGATTTTCGATACTTATCTGGGGTACACAAAACCTAGTTAAGAACACTCGCAGACGCTTATAGTACAACTGTATAAATTTTCAAGAAAATCGGTTCAGCCGTTTCGGAGTCTATAGGTAACGGACACACGCACACAGACACATACACATTTATAAATAAGTTTATATATATATATATATATATATATATATATATATATATATATTACATTCGAATTAGATAGGGGTGGACAAGTCAATGGTTCTCGCAGAACCGAAAGCTTCTTTCTCCAGGGTACTTGTTGGATCGACGCTTCTTCTTCTTCTTCTTCTTCTTCTTCTTCTTCTTCTTCTTCTTCTTCTTCAAACAGCACTTGAATAGTTTCTCAAACGCAGCTAAATTTCAATATGGTGTCGAATATTTTAGGGACTCCAGAAGCCACATCTAAGTGATTCGATTTGGTTAATGTAAAAACCAACGAATAGCTAGGCGTAAAGTATATTTCAACAATTATATCCCGTTAATATGGGGATAAAACGCACACTTCGGCTGTACGAAGATGTGTGACAGCTAATGACCTAAAAACAAAGCTGTGTTCGCATTACGCGGCCACACCGCAGCAAAAAGTCTCTACGTCCTTACACTCTGAGCCCAGTTCTGCCAACTTCCTCTGTCCGCCTGCCGGTGCAAGTCCTTTGGGGAAAAATCTTCCTGTTTCCTCGCCAAGTTACGTGTCCTGTGATTAGTCAGCAGCGAGAGTACGCTGAAAGCGGCCCTATCATTGTCTCCAAGTGCCTGCAACTTCTTAAAAGGAGTACGACCAAAATGAAAACCAGGGTCGGTCGAAGTTTAGCAAATACCGCCTGAAATAAATCTCCCTTCTAATCAAAATAATTCTTACACTGGCTGATCTGGAAATGTTTACAACTTTACTCTCACGAACATGGGTTTTGAGAATTCTTTGTGGCTCATGCTGTTTTATTCTACAATCCAATCTCTGTGGCGTTCTTCCTATGTAGTCATTAAAACTACTGATAAATTTATAAATAAGAGAAGAAATATGGTGGGGAAGAATTAAGTCTATTTTGATAGACGGGAAAGTAGAAGGAGTGCCAAGACGGACTTTCACCTGAGCAGAAAAATAAAAGAAGTAACTGCACTAGAAATTTGCTTCGCCAGTTGCTCGCTCTGCAAACCAATATAAATAGCCTTAATATTTTAAATATTGAAAATTTTATTTTAAAACAAGTCCCAGTTGACCCTGATGAAGAACGGAATTGAAACCGGTCGCTCGTTTTCGTATTTCTTATATTTTTATTCCATTTATTGTTATTCCATCATGCATAAATGCCTGTGAGTATGAAATTGACCTTGTTTCTTGTCATTATAAAATTTTGTGCTGACAACAATTAATTAATTTAAATATATATATATATATATATATAAATTGTTTGAACATTATTTTTTATTCATTTCAAATTGTCGGTTGCTTATAACCAAGTTTCGTTAAAATTCGTTGATTTACGTAATATATATATATATATATATATATATATATATATATATATATTGTAATTTTGTTATTACAATGTTTTATAAAATCATAATATTGCTACACAGAACAGTTTTGTTCTAAAACATTAAAATTTTTGTGTAGTTATATTTTACTTTTATAGACTATTGTAATAACAAAATTACAATATTAAACTCTACTCTGTATCGAGCTCTCCTGATAAAAATAAATGCTTGAACAGTGCGTTTTAATCTCCGTGTTCTTTCACTTTTTTAATATATATATATATATATATATATATATATATATATATATATATATATGTGTGTGTGTGTGTGTGTGTGTGTGTGTGTGTGTGTTATAACTCGTTCTGGTTTATAATGGAATATAGACATGCCCGATAAATATAGTTTCCACAAAATCTCTTCAACAAAACCTCTCAAAACCGTAACAGTTGCAAACTACCAGAAACAAACTAACAGATCTCTTTGGTAATATGGCATTTTCAGAAGACAAAAGTGGGCACTGACCGCAATCTGCAAGCCGTAAATAATAAGGTGAAGCATCATACAAACTGTCACCATATAGCGTTGCCCTAAGTGTTCACTTCTATATTTACATGCACTATGTAGCACATTTATCTATAAACCATAAAGCGCTATATTTTTATCCATATACCTGTGTCTCTATGACTGGCCATTCCTATCAGTGATTGCCTATCTACTAGGGCGGCTAGATAATCCCCTTTGCAAACGTTTGCTCAAGCACTTGTTTTTGTTCTACATCAACAGAGCGGACTTGACTGCGGTCTATACTGCAGAGCAGACCTTATTTTGAGTTTCTTAGGGAGAGTGTGATATCTACCTTAAACAACAGTCTGAACTAGACCAGGATGCTTAAACCCTCGGTCATATAAATATATATATATATATATATATATATATATAGTCATCCGCAGGCAGTTCTGTTTCACTGTATCACAGCTCATAAGTAGCGTTAGACTCCGACTGCTTTTTACCCAGGATTGAAACCCGATAGAATTGGCGTCAGTTGATGATTCTACCTCTGAGCTATGGGCACTCGGTAGAAGGAGATACACTTAGTATGTCAAAAAATTCTGAAATTTACATTCGTTGAATTCAGGTTAATTCAACGATAAAAAAAAACGATCGTTGCTGATGAAGCGAGAATTTTCTCGATGAAATGGCCATTCAATGAATGTAAATTACGGAATTTTTTGACATACTGCATATATATTTAACTGTGTAAATAGATAATATTATTTACATCCAGTCCTTCTCCTTGATCAATTTTAATATTAATAAAATTAATATGAATAGCATCTGGTTTTGGGGATTTTACCTGTTTGTTAATATATTTTTGGATGTAATACACACACACACACACACACACACACACACAAACATATATATATATATATAGTCATACGCAGAAAGATCTGTTTCGCTGTATCACAGCTCATCAGCACAGTTAGACTCCGATTGCTTTTTACCCAGGAGTGAAACCCGACCGAATTGGCGTCAGTTGGCGGTTCTAACTCTGGGCGATGGGCGCACGGTAGAAGAAGGCAGGAATGAGACAATGCGTTAGCCATGGCTTCCGTGGTTCCAATATTATCTGGTTTCTGTAAATCTATGCCCAACCAATTTTAAATTATTCAGATTTGTCCTTCTTCTGTGTTGTATGCTAAACATGACTAAACACTATTTACTCCATAGAGGAAATGAAGAAAACATCGATTTATAATTTTCCCAAGAGGAAAAGCAAGATTTTCAATGTAACGATCTGGCCTGGAATCTAAGCACAGTTTGAGATTTCTCCTGCCGATCAGCTAACCATTACGACACCAGCACACATCATACACATATACACCTACAGTACTGTGCAAAAGTATTAGGACAATAACTATTTTATCTTTTATGAGGCATTTTGACAGAAAAGAAACAATTTCATTAAAGTAATTTAATTTGATTTACTCAACAAATACTTTAACAAGAAAAATACTTGTTACAAAATTAATTTAATATTTAGTATAATAGCCTATTGCTTTGATCACAGACTTCATTCTGTCAGGCATTGACATCACAAGCTTCTTCAATGTATCTAATGGTATCTCCTGCCAAGCAGCTTGTATTTGTTCCCAAAGTGTGTCTTGCGAAGTAACATTAGATTCATCAATTCGAGAAGGGGAAGTAAGAAAAAAGTCAGTCATATCCAAGGATAATAGAACAATGAGTAGTTTCAAAATAACTTGTTTTTTAGAAAATAGGAAAAAGTAAATATATCTTCTTTTTAATACATTTCGTTTACACCAAGTTTTAAATAATCAATTAGTTATTTACTTGGTTTTTCACCCTGTATTTAAATTTCACTGAGGTTTTTTATGAAATTCACCCCTGTCTTAATACTTTTGCCCACTACCGTACAGGGTTGATTTTAAACTTTATTTTGATGCCTCATAAAAGATAAAATAGTTCTTGTCCTAATACTTTTGCACGATAGTGTATATATATCTATTTTGCAAATAAATTTAAATCTATTATGGTTTTGTACTGTATATTATTCTGAATATCGAATACATATGAATGCGTCAAAAGAATACATTTTCAAATGAACTCAACTAAGAAAATTCATTTGGAAATAATGTCATCTCTTAGTCAGATAAAAGTCTGTTTTAGTCTATCAAACGGATGAGAGATTGAGTTAAAAAGGAAAGGAAAATGAACCAAATTAAATGTTGTGTTCGCATCCAGACAAAATCCAAAGATAGTAGATTTAGAAAGACATCGGTATTGAAACGGAACTTAAAATTTCGCACATCATACGCCTGTAAACGCACAGGTAGACAAAATGTTCAGAGATATAACTGGATGAATTGGTTTTATTTTTTAATATTAATTCTTCTAGTAACTGCTACTTGTAGCGTCTTCTTTGGATAGAATTATTAAATATCTTTCATTGTTTTGAAGACGAAGCATTTTAAACTATGTTAGTTGCCTCATCCTTTTGGAGGCATTTTCCATTTTGTTCAAGTTACAAGATTAACTGTGTTATCTAATTGACTTGTTACAATTCGTTTCTCAAGATAAGAATTGAAAAGTATAACAAATCTATTCAAATTTCAGATTATTCTTTTTACTGCTTCAACTATTACCTAGAAAATAACTTCAATCTTTATCAAGAGCCGATGATATTGTATCTCAAATGATATATTATGATGAGCTGGATAATTTCAAACTTCTTAATTTATTCGTCGCCACCTTAAAGTGCTGTTACTTAAAAATAAATGTTTGTAGTCTCATGCAAATGTGGCGTCGTGAGGATTGTCAAAATTTTAATATAACCTCTTAGAATAATTGCTGGTAAATTTTAAGTGAATTTATCCATTATTGGTTGTTTTAAAGCAATATGAATAGCTTTTAAAATGTGTAATGCTTTTATTTTCAGTTTGATTTGATTACCTTAGTATCGAATCGGATACAAAGAGTTTCCTCACTGGAAATTTTATATGTTATGTGTCATGTGTTATAGATTGAGTTCAAATATGAGAGTTTCATGATGGTGAAAATTAAAATTCATGTGAAAATGAAAAAATATATAGCTTTCAACTTTAATCAGAATGGCTATATTATTTGTTTATTACAGACATGAGAAAACTGTGGCCCGTTTAACCTTCTGAATGAAATACTTAATTTTATGATGAAAAACGGTTATTAAAATTTGATGTTTTGTATAATTCTTACTTGTTCACTCACATTCTCTCTCACACAGGGAGGTTGAATGTAAAAGTGAAATATCTATTAAATTCTGAGTAACCTCCCTTATTTATTAATGACTGTTGCATTGCATCTTGGGTACAGTTCGACAAAACCACAAATATAACAATGATTAAGTACGATGTTCCTTAGATTCTTTTAACCCTTTATTAAAGTTACCAGTATTGATGTTCTCGTCATTAATGGTAATCATTTGTGTTAAAATATTTTATTTTAGAAAGAAGAAACGTTCATATTTATATTTCTCCAAAAAAGAATATATATTTTTTCTTTAAAAAGTTATTTTTGCATTTTCAGATGATTGAATTACAAACAAGCTCTACACAGCATACTTTGTTAATAACAATGTTATCATCGATAATATTGTTCGCAATATTTAATTTTTAAATTATAGGAAAATATTTTATCCAAATAAAAAAATTCAATTTTCTTCAGTTCCTCAGATGGATGCTTTCGCAAATGTTCTTTTGTAGCGTAAATAGCTGCTTTATATTAAAAAAAAAATCCTTTGAAATTTTATTAGTAAGGCTTGCCTCGTGATCCGGCCGACTGATCGGAAATGTTACCCATGACTGATTTAATAAATAAAGAAATGGTGGAATATTCTAGCTATAGACAGATTTAGCCGAGCGAATTGTTTAATGAGTAAAGTAAGAATATTAATATCTTGTTGATACCTTCGGAATATTTAGAACATAACATACAATGTTCCTAATGATTTTTTATTAGATACAACTAGGAAACCGGATATTGGCTCGGGACGGGAAATCAGGTAGCCGAGTTCAAATTCCAGTTGAATTCCTTGGGAAAAGTATTAATCCGTCTCTTCCCTCCAGTTATGGGTTAAAAAAAAACAGTACAGTTTGGGTTCTATAGCCTTGGATGGCAACCAGTCTAACGCAGAAAGTAATGGCTATCTACTGCGGGATAACCTTCTGCCTAGTAAGTCATGTCTCTTTCGGGACATGATCGTCCAAGCGTCTATCATGTATGGCACTTAACTGACCGTCTAGCATTTTTTCGTAACTTTTGAGCTATGAGAACAATTAACATAGATGAAAAATGCTGAAAATGTGTAAACGATTTATTTTCAAAGAAAATTGTTAATGACGATTGCGAAATTAACCGTTTCTAGGAGGGTAATTCAGCATTCGTTGGCCAAAAAGATTGATTGTTGACTGAAATATGAAACTATAAAACCATTTTCTTAAATAATTTCATTTTTCAGAAAATTAGCCTTCTCAATTATCCCTACTTGTATGGATAAATGTCGGTGGAGTTTCTAATATTTTGTTTAAATATCTGAAAGTTTAACAGACAGATTATAACATCATTTTTTCGTCCAGTTGCATGTGCTTTACATTTAAAAAAAATATCATTTTCTTTTTCACTTGATCTATATTTTTTGTTTTCATTTTATGGAAGAGAATTACACCGTCATCTCTAAAAGGTCTGGTGTCCTTAATGTCGGAAATAATCTTACTCACTACAATAAAAAAAATGTCAACCATTTCATACGCATCGCAGAATCATGTCCCAATAGGAATATTACATTTTGTGTTATTGTTATTTTTTGTCAACAGATGACCATTACGGAATAATATATGATTTTTGTGTCTGATTAATGAATTTGGTTTCACTAATAAGACCGCAATTTTTATAAATTATTAAAAGTCATTATACATAGATCATAGATTAAAATTTTATAAACGCCATTCATGAAATCCATATGAATGCTTGATCAAACGAGTTCTCTTTACAATATTTTATTTAGCTTTCAATTGATATTTTGGTTTGTATAAGATTTTATAGTGTTTGATAAAAGTATTTTCTTAAAACAGTCGAGATAAATTATTTTCTAAACCAGGTTTCTGGGAATTATATATCTCAAGTTCTCTTTATTTTAGATTATTTTCTAATACTAATGAGAGATTTTCGAAACTTGAATTTAATTTTATTTATTTTATTAATTTATTTCGAGAAAGACGCTATTGATTTAAAGGAAAAGATTTCAGACAACACAAAAATATAAAAAAAATATTAGGTTATAATAACACAAAATTGATAACGAAACTGATCATTTTTATTGTTGCATCTTAAATTTTTTTACGTATTCGTTTGATTTTGCTTTTCAGTATTACAGAAGTAGTTGTAAACGAAATGCTTAAAAACACAGTCAGCGAATCCTAACAGCAAAGAAATGTTTGTCAACGTTCACGGTTGTAATTTAGCACCGAATGCATTTTTCTCGTTATACTTTGAAGAGAATGTATTTCTTTTTTGCAGAAACAAATTAGCTTATTTCCCAAGGCAGAGAAATGAGTTAGCAGCGAATTTAACAGGTTATAAATTCAAATTTCTTCTGGCCTTTTTTCATGAGACCTGCGTTTTAATAAGAGTTGAACATCAGTTGTTTGCAGTTGACGCAAAAAGACACCTGATGAAACTAGAGGAATAGTCATAATGAATATGTGTTATTAATTTTTCTACTACATGAGTTGACTTATAATCGGCAATATTCGCTGTCAAAAATTAAAGCAATTTTCTTTTAGAAAATAAGTTTGCAATTTCTAATACCAGACCAAACCTCATTTTGTGCGGTAGTGTTAATAATTTAGTATTATAGTATTACAAGATAGTATTAATAATTAAAATAAATTAACTGTTTTACTTATACACAAAACAACAGTAGATTACAATTGCTATAAACTCTTCAAGTACAATTATTGCATACTTACTACGCCGGTAATATAACTTGGACCTATATTGATTACCTTCTTCATATTTAAAATTACAATATTTTCCAGCTGATAAAATGACGACCAGCAAAACACACACACACACACGCATATATATATATATATATATATATATATATATATATATATATATATATATATATATATGATGTAAGGAATATGCATACACCTTGGTTCCCCCTCACAGTAATGTGATTGGCTAGTGTCAGCCACAAATACAGACGAAGGCGAGGATGCATAAAGGTCTACATCTATACGTTTATACGTCTACCGCCAGAAGTCTACTACTAATAGAAGTCTATAGCTTTATCGCTATTGGTCTACGTCTATTGACTTCGCTTACGTCTCAGGATACTGCATACGACGAGTACCGTCTATTACGTCTACGAACTAGATTGTTCTACCCGGTTACATTTGCCTAACCCGCTTAGCTACCTCGAATGTTACATATATATCCCTTTCCGGGACATATCAATATATATATATATATATATATATATATATATATATATATATAACATATGTTTATTTGCTTCTTCAGTGACGTTGACCTTGGAGTGGAGTAGGTGGGTCGGAGTGTCAGCCCACACGCTTCGTGAGCAGCCAGACGGCTGGTTGTCTTACGTGTTCTGAACTCAACTGCTGGCTGCAAACTGCTAAAAACTGCTGCTATCGGATTTCACTTAAATAGGTGAACCTCCCTGATATGTTGCACGCCCGGTTGCGTTTTCTTATGTTTCGAACACTGATTTCTTTGACCATGATTATCAAAACAAAATGTGTATATATATATATATATATATATATATATATATATATATATATATATATGTGTGTGTGTGTGTGTGTGTGTGTGTGTGTGTGTGTGTGTGTGTGTCAAAAAGTTATTGATGACATAACGGAGATCTTTATAGGAGAAGGGAAAATGGGGAAATACAACTCATGCTGAATGGAATTTAGATCAAAATTCTTAAAACACAGAAAAATTCTCTATTTAATTGTAAATTTTGATATATGTATTTCCAAACTTAGCTTATCTTATTTTGCTATTTGCTGTTTTTAATAATCCCGCAGTGTATTCGTTTTTGTTGTTTTGTTTTTTTTACTTTCGGATGGGATAGAGAAAAGGTTTGCTATCATGGATGCAAGTCTACTCTAGAAAATGACAAAATTACAAATTCCCATATTAAGGCGAAAATAACATCGATTTTGAAATTAGTGCACTTTCTATATCAAAGCGAAAAGTAAAATAACACTTTGAGAGTGCTCTTTCTACATTGTTCTAAAATTTGTTCCATGTAGCAGTGAAATAATTTGATGTTATTCTTTGCTATCATTTTTCGAAATTGATCCAGTATCAGAAAACCATGCGTGTATCATCATTACAACGATCATTACTCATTATTACTGCTTCAATATTCAACCTTTCGCTACCAGCGATTCTTCCGCAAAGCATTTCTCTTGTACTCTTTAGAGAAATGTGTTTCTGTCTACAAAAATATCAAAATATATTTTCTATTCATTATTCTCAAGAATAAAACTTTTCGCCTATCTGAGAAAAATGTCACATGTAAAAATAAATACGGCCAATTTATGTCAGAATTTGGATAACAATGCAATAGTAACGTGATAATTCAACTCCAAAACTAATTTGAACTCCGGCAAATACAATTCGTCAAAAAATAAAAACACATTACGTTTCTTCTTCTTCTTCTTCTTCTTCTTCTTCTTCTTCTTCTTCTTCTTCTTCTTCTTCTTCTTCCTATTATTATTATTATTATAATGTAATTTTTCATCATATTTCGATTTCTGCTATGGTCGCACTACCAACCAAGTCTACGGGAAGATCTAAGGGAGGTCGTGACGAGATGTTATGGCTCCATTTCATGTTTTTTCTATCTCCCCTATCATTCCTAGCGTTACATAGACAAACTTCTTCTTAGTGAGTGGGCTGTACTTAACAAGACAATTTTTTGTATATCTCTTAAGCTGGGGGTTTCCAGAGATTCTTTCAATGTGTTGTTTTGTTCCATATTTTATAATTCCAAGTGCACCTACTATCACTGGCACAACTCTTGTTTTCAATTTCAACATTTGTTTCTATTTCAATTTCCAGATCTTTATATTTTGACAATTTTTCAAATTCCTTTGTTGCTATGCTACAATCTGCTGGACAAGCCATATCAATTAATAGACAAGTTTTTTTTCTTTCTGGTTTTTAACAATAATGTCCGGCCTATTTGCTTCAATTTTTCTGTCTGTGTAGATGGAGTAATCCCATATTATGTTGACATCTTCTATTTCTATAACCGGTGCTGGGTGATGTTCATACCAGTGTTTGTTTACAGTTTTTTCTTAGTGTTTGCACGTGGTCCAAAGTAAATATTGCCCCACTCTATCGTGGCGATATTTATATTCATTTGTCGTAAGTACAGAACACCCTGAGATTAGATGGTCTATTGTTTCTTGGTATTTTTCACAAAACCTGCATTTTGGATCCATATTATTATGTATAATATTTGCCTGAAAGTTTCTAGTGATTATTATTGTTGTTTCATCTTTTCAAGAGCTTTATCTTTGGCTTTCATTTTCATATTTTTTTGCCGCAATAGTTGATTCTTGGCTTCTGTTTTGCTTTTCTACAGAATCTACTAAATATAAATCTTGTATTTACTGCCTTCTTTTATCATTGAATATTTTTCTTTCTTTCTTCAAGTTTCCTTACTAATTGTATCATCCTGTCCTTTGTTGTTTTTATGTATGTTAGTAAGCCAATTGTTGTTGTCTTGTATGACAATTCTAGCTGAGTAAGACCTCTTCCACCTTCTTTACGGGCTATGTATAGACGTTTACATCAGCCTTTGGATGATGCATCTTATGCTTAGAAAGAAGCTTTCTTGTTTTAGAATCCATTCGCCTGATGTCATTTGGAGTCCAGTTTAAGATGTTGAAACTATATTGAACAACTGGGATTGCAAGGCTATTAATGGCCATAATTCTGTTCTGAAAATTCAATTCAGTTTTTAATATCAGTCGTAGCCTTCTATAGTACTCTTTACGCACTATTTCTTTCATTTTTCTATGGTGAACTTTTTCACTTTCATTTACACCTAGGTATTTATAAGCTTCTTCTGGCTTTAATACTTTTATTGTTACAGCAGGGTCTAAGCTAATTGAGGAAGTTTCTTGTAGTGATCCACGTAAAACTGTAGCTTTAACACATTTATTCAAATGGAATTTCATTTATTATTATTCTTAGTATTATTATTATTATTATTATTATTCTCTTCCTCCTCCTCCTCCTCCTCCTCCTCCTCTTCTTCTCATTCTTCTTTCGTTTGGATTTTATATTTTTCATTCTTTTTATTCATCTGTTATGTGTTTCATTAACCATTACGTAACTAACTGCGTCTAAATCTAACAGGATATCCGCCACAGAGAATGTTGACTCAAATGTCGGAACATAAAACATTGCGCGAGAAAGTTGCAATCTTTTTAAAGTATTCACGTTATTCGGACTATTGTCCTGATCTTTGTTGCCATTTGTACAACGTTTCGGCCGTTGTACGCTACGGCTTTCTTCTGTTGCTAAAAATTTTGAACTGAACCCTTTATTACAGTCAATGAAGTATATGATCTACACTAATTGCGGAGTAATGCCTCGATTGGATGTCATGAGTTATCTCCCTCAAATTCGGCAAGTTACTTTTTTTACACTTGCTGTAGCCGCACATTCCTTTGGGTCAAGTCACAGGAACGAACCGACGGCTATATCCCCTGCAATCTTTTTTATTATTTACTTCACAATCTTAAATACCAGACATGTAATAAGTGAAAAGAATTAATAGGATATATGAAAATAAATGAGACATTTTTATGAATTTATATTACAGTAAAATGAAATATTAGGTCTGGTGCTGCTATATCTCATGTCATGAAGGTGTTCACCACTTTTGAGCCATCTTGATGCTCCACTTAGCAGAACGTCGGAACATTCATTAGCGTTAGGTTAATCAGCTGGAATCTCTGATAGACGACATTCTTGTCACCAGTTCTCAGATGGCGGGTCTGACAAGTCAACATACGCAGTGTTGAACCATGCTGCAGAGATTACTCGGCTGTTCGGTCCACCTCTTTCGTTTCTCATTGGATACATTATCGGGCAAAAGCAGTCCCTCGATGACCCTAAATCCATAAGAATCAAAGAAATTGAAGCGAAAAGTAACGTCTCGCCGTCATCTGGTACAGAGTCAGTGAGATCAGTGCCATACGTGATACACGCTTGGGCGATCATGTCTCGAAAGAGACATGACTGACTGGGCAGAAGATTATCCCGCAGTAGGTTGCCATTAGTTTCTGCGGTAGACTGGTTGCCGACCAAGGCTACAGAACCCAATCTGTCCTGCTATTTAACATATAACTGGAAGGAAGAGACGGATTAATACCTTTCCCAAGGGTATTTGCGCGTAAGTGAATACAATGGATTCAACTGGAATTCGAACTCGGCTCCCCCGTTTCTCGTTCCGAGCCGATATCCACTGTACCACAAGGCACATAGGAATGCTGATTTGTAGAATGCTCAAGTATCTTCAGTAGGTTTAGTCTTATATCAGTGTCATTAATTTTTACAATAGTTATTAATCTCAAATCGCACAATGAAGGTACTACTGAACGGACATGCCTCCCAAAACTACCATACGAACGCGGGTGACCCTCAAGGCTCTATCCTAGGTCCTACGCTTTTTCTGATCCACATTTACCATCTCCCCGATGTAATAAGATCCCAAGTATGCATATACACTGACGACATCACCGTTTACTCTCGCCTCGATTAAAAATCTTCTGAGGTTAACAAAGCGAACCTCCTTGCCGACCTTGAAACTCCGTGGTGAACTGGGGTAATAAATGGCTCGTAAATTTTAATGCTTCAAAAACGAATCTATTAACCATCACAGACAACCGGTCCTACCTTACATTAGCATGGATCAGGCTAGCCTCCCTGAGAGCAAAACACTTCGCCTCTTTGGTCTAACACACTCAGCGGACCTCAAGTGAAATGACTATATCGAATCCATTGCTAAATCCGCTGCTATGAAATTCGGGTCTCTGTGCACGGCCAGGAAGTTTTTTCCCGCCTGAAACTATCCTGCACATATATGAATATACCATCCGCCCGTGTATTGAATACTGCCACATCTGGTAGAGTGCTCCTGCTATTCACCTCGGGGTTCTTGACGAAATCCAACGGGAAATCTGTAATGTCATCGATACCGACTTGGCAGCTCGGCTGCAGTCACTCTCTCACCGGCGTGACGTGGCGTTACGGTACCTCTTCTACAAATACTTTCACGGTTTCTGCTCCGTTGAACTTAGCTCTCTGGTGCTTCCTATGTATGAATTTACACGAGCTACAAGACTAGCAACTAGGTCCCACGCTTTTACAGTGAAACCGATAAAATGGAATCGCAATTTCTACTGTAACAGCTTCTTTTCACACACTTCCCGCTAGTGGAATTCCCTTCCGTTTACTTGCTTCAGCGACAGCTATGATCTCCAGGAATTTCAATAGACATCTCCTATCTCACTAACTCGCATCCATTCTCTCAAGCTCTTTTCTCCATCCACTCCACCCTATTACACCGGTGTCCTCATCCGTCTGTTACCCTCCTCCTGACATTTCCTATAACTAACCCATCTTTCTCATCACTTTTCCCTAAGTAACTCCCTGCGCAAAAGTGGCAGTAAAATGCCTTGATTGGGGTGAAATGATTAAAAAAAATACATGTTTACTTTTTTGCATGCCGTTTTAATGTTCTTTTCGCAAATTCATGGCGAAAGAAACGTAACGCTTGCTGAAAGTGTGTATCTTGAGACATTTTATTTTTAGATGTGTGTACAAGATTTAGAGTGTCTTTGTGAATGATTCGATTAGGAGTGTTGCTGATTTAAGTGGCTCTCAGACATTAAGATATATGCGCTATATTTATGCGTTTTTATATAAAACAGTATCAACATTTACAAATATTTATTTCGGCGTTGACATTTGTTAATAATAGGATTTATGCTAACTTCAAATTTATTTAATTTCTAAATGTTAAGCGTATAAATTGTGCTTAATCCAATTTCCAAGAATGTAGACCTGCTTGACGGTGTTTGCATTATTTAATTTACGATTGAATACGAGATCAATTCCGGTGACATATTTCGCTTTCATCTTATTTCCGTTCTTTCAATTCTTTTTCCTCTTCAGAAGTTCTCTCCCTTTTTTATTTTATATTTTTTCACCTTTTGTTTTAGTTACTTTTGGTTACATTTATATCTATTTTCTTTGGTTTTTCAGGTCTTTTTTCTCTTCAAGTTTTTTCACCCTTTTTTTTAGTTTTCTTCTTTCCCCCTTTCTTCTTCATTTGTTTTTTGTTTTTTTCTATATTGCGTCGTTATTTTCAAGTCATTTTTTTAGTTTTCTTCTTTCCCCCTTTCTTCTTCATTTGTTTTATGTTCTTTTCTATATTGCGTCGTTATTTTCAAGTCATTTTTTTTTAGTTTTCTTCTTTCCCCCTTTCTTCTTCATTTGTTTTATGTTCTTTTCTGTATTGCGTCGTTATTTTCAAGTCATTTTTTTAGTTTTCTTCTTTCCCCCTTTCTTCTTCATTTGTTTTATGTTCTTTTCTATATTGCGTCGTTATTTTCAAGTCATTTTTTTAGTTTTCTTCTTTCCCCCTTTCTTCTTCATTTGTTTTTTGTTCTTTTCTATATTGCGTCGTTATTTTCAAGTCATTTTTTTTAGTTTTCTTCTTTCCCCCTTTTTCTTCATTTGTTTTATGTTCTTTTCTATATTGCGTCGTGATTTTCAAATCATTTTTTTAGTTTTCTTCTTTCCCCCTTTCTTCTTCATTTGTTTTATGTTCTTTTCTATATTGCGTCGTTATTTTCAAGTCATTTTTTTTAGTTTTCTTCTTTCCCCCTTTCTTCTTCATTTGTTTTATGTTCTTTTCTGTATGGCGTCGTTATTTTCAAGTCATTTTTTTAGTTTCCTTCTTTCCCCCTTTCTTCTTCATTTGTTTTTTGTTTTTTTCTATATTGCGTCGTTATTTTCAAGTCATTTTTTTAGTTTTCTTCTTTCCCCCTTTCTTCTTCATTTGTTTTATGTTCTTTTCTATATTGCGTCGTTATTTTCAAGTCATTTTTTTAGTTTTCTTCTTTCCCCCTTTCTTCTTCATTTGTTTTATGTTCTTTTCTATATTGCGTCGTTATTTTCAAGTCATTTTTTTTAGTTTTCTTCTTTCCCCCTTTCTTCTTCATTTGTTTTATGTTCTTTTGTGTATTGCGTCGTTATTTTCAAGTCATTTATTTTGTTTTCTTCTTTCCCCCTTCCTTCTTCATTTGTTTTATGTTCTTTTCTATATTGCGTCGTTATTTTCAAGTCATTTTTTTTAGTTTTCTTCTTTCCCCCTTTCGTCTTCATTTGTTTTATGTTCTTTTCTATATTGCGTCGTTATTTTCAAGTCATTTTTTTAGTTTTCTTCTTTCCCCCTTTTTCTTCATTTGTTTTATGTTCTTTTCTATATTGCGTCGTTATTTTCAAGTCATTTTTTTAGTTTTCTTCTTTCCCCCTTTCTTCTTCATTTGTTTTATGTTCTTTTCTGTATTGCGTCGTTATTTTCAAGTCATTTTTTTTAGTTTTCTTCTTTCCCCCTTTTTCTTCATTTGTTTTATGTTCTTTTCTATATTGCGTCGTTATTTTCAAGTCATTTTTTTAGTTTTCTTCTTTCCCCCTTTCTTCTTCATTTGTTTTATGTTCTTTTCTATATTGCGTCGTTATTTTCAAGTCATTTTTTTAGTTTTCTTCTTTCCCCCTTTCTTCTTCATTTGTTTTATGTTCTTTTCTGTATTACGTCGTTATTTTCAAGTCATTTTTTTAGTTTTCTTCTTTCCCCCTTTCTTCTTCATTTGTTTTATGTTCTTTTCTATATTGCGTCGTTATTTTCAAGTCATTTTTTTAGTTTTCTTCTTTCCCCCTTTCTTCTTCATTTGTTTTATGTTCTTTTCTGTATTGCGTCGTTATTTTCAAGTCATTTTTTTGTTTTCTTCTTTCCCCCTTTCTTCTTCATTTGTTTTATGTTCTTTTCTATATTGCGTCGTTATTTTCAAGTCATTTTTTTAGTTTTCTTCTTTCCCCCTTTCTTCTTCATTTGTTTTATGTTCTTTTCTATATTGCGTCGTTATTTTCAAGTCATTTTTTTTAGTTTTCTTCTTTCCCCCTTTCTTCTTCATTTGTTTTATGTTCTTTTCTATATTGCGTCGTTATTTTCAAGTCATTTTTTTTAGTTTTCTTCTTTCCCCCTTTCTTCTTCATTTGTTTTATGTTCTTTTCTGTATTGCGTCGTTATTTTCAAGTCATTTTTTTTAGTTTTCTTCTTTCCCCCTTTCTTCTTCATTTGTTTTATGTTCTTTTCTGTATTGCGTCGTTATTTTCAAGTCATTTTGTTATTCGTTTTCTTTTACCTATTCTTTTTAATCATTTTCTTTTCATTCTTTTTCGCTTACGTTTTTTTTTTGTTTCTTCGTTTATTGCAATTCTTTCTTTTTTTTCTGTTTCTCTCTCGTTTTTTGTTTTTGTTTTCTACCTTCACATTTCTTTTGCTTCTTTTTCACTGGTGTCTTTTTCTTTCTTATCTTTATTCGTTTTTTGAAAATTTCTTCTTTACTTTTTTGTTTTTTAACTTTTTCTTCATTTTCATTATTTTTTACTTAGGCCTTTTCTCTTTGTATCTTTCTCCTTATCATTCATTTTTTTTTATTCAGTTTTCTTTATTTTTTGTTTTCTTTTTTCGCATTTTTTTTTAGTTTTATTTTTCCATTATGTTATTTTCCCTTTTATTTTCCTCGTATTTTTCAATTCTTTTTTTTTGTATTCAGTGATTCTCTCTTCTTTTTTTTTTTGTTTTCTTCTTTCACATTTTTTTATTTCTTTTTCACTGGTGTCTTTTTTTTTCTTTTTATCTATATTCTTTTTTTTACAATTTCTTTTTTCTTTTTTTGTTATTGCTATCTTTTTTCTTCTTTCCCTCCACTTTTTCGTTATTTTTCAGAGGACTTTTCTTCTTTTTAGCTTCCTCCTTAAATTTCAATTTTTTTTTGGTTCAGTTTTCTCTATTTTTTGTTTTCTTGTTTGCCATTTTCTTTTAGTTTATTTTTTTCATTTATGCTATTTTCACTTTTATTTTTCCTCGTATTTTTCAATTGTTTTTTTACTATTCAGTTTCTTCTTTTTGTTTAATTACTTGTCATTTCTTTTGTTTTTTTCTTAGTTGTTTTTTCTAACATTTTTTCTTATAAAAATTTTTAGCTCTTTTTTTTTGCTTACTTCTTTCCCTATTTTTTAGTTAATTTTCCTTATGCCCTTTTTATCATTATCTCTCGTTTCCTTGCATTTTTCGCCCTCTCAGTTTCTCTCTCACTCTCTCTCTCTCTCTCTCTATATATATATATATATATATATAGCATAATGATAATCTACGTATACTGTCTTAATATGTATAGGAAAACTACTAAAAAGTTGTAAGTTAAAAAAGTATTTTTTGACAGTATTTATTTATTTCTATCATTATATATATATATATATATTGACAGCATATATATATTTGATATTTCATACCGTCCCCAGCCTTTCATCAGAAACGAATATATATATATATATATATATATATATATATATATATATATATATATATTTCAACAGTTAAACATTTTTTAGATACACTTAAAAAAAATTTCTTTAAAACAACATTTAAAAGTATTATTACAGTTAGATTTACGTTTAAAAATCATCAAACTCTATTGCTTTCTACATCATGCGACCTACGCTTCTAGTTTAAATTTTAAAATCATTCGTTTCTGGTGAAAGGCTGAGGCCGGTCTGAAATATCAAATATATATATATATATATATATATATATATATATATATATATATATAGTAATAGAAATAAATAAATAAATAAATACTGTCAAAAAATACATTTTTAACTTACAATTTTTAGTAGTTTTTCTTATATATATATATATAGAGAGAGAGATGTGTGTGTGTGTATGTGTGTGTGTGTGTGTGTGTGTGTGTGTGTGAGAGAGAGAGAGAGAGAGAGAGAGAGAGATTAAATAAATTGCAAACATTATGTTTGCAAATTTTAATCAAATCAGTTCATACTCACGTATAATCTTTCGTATATTACAATCAAAAGATGTCAGAAATGAGCTGTAACGTTGGCAGATGTTATTTTCATTTATTTTTCAAGATACCCAAGTATATTTAAACTCTTTCCGAGATCATCTTCAGGGGTGTGAGTTATGGTAACAAATTTAACCGGAAATCTGTGTTGTTATATTTGAGGCATAAAAAAGTACTGCAAATTTTAGCAACACAGTCTTCCGGTTAAAATTAATTGCCATAACTCATACCCCTGAAGATTATCTCGGAAGAAGTTTGAAAATATATGGGTACCTTGAGAAATAAGTGAAAATAACATCAGTCAACGTTACGGCTTATTTCTGAAATCTTTTGATTGTAATACGCAAACGATTATCCGTGAGTATGAACGGATTTGATTAAAAAGAAACAAGCAAAATGTTTGCAATTTATTTAATCTGGCATGTTTAAAAAATTTCCTGCCTAAATACACAAATATTTGAAATGATGTGTTTGAACATTATTTTTGATCATTACTAGTATTTAAGTAGATATTCTATTTATAATCAAACAGTATTAAATATTTATTTCTACCAGCCTGATTATTTACGATTAACATCATGTTACGGAAATTAAGGAAGATTAACGAAATGGTCTTTAAACAACCGACAATTTGAAATGATTTGTTTGAACATTATTTTTGATCGATACTCGTATTTAAGTAGATATTCTGTTTATAATCAAACAGTATTATATATTTATTTCTACCGGCCTGATCATTTACGATAGTCATCATGTTACGGAAATTAACAAAGATTAACGAAATGGTCTTTAAACAACCGACAATTTGAAATGATTTGTTTGAACATTATTTTTGATCGATACTCGTATTTACGTAGATATTCTGTTTATAATCAAACAGTATTATATATTTATTTCTACCGGCCTGATTATTTATGGAAATTAACGAAATCATTTCAAATAGTCGGTTGTTTAAAGACCATTTCGTTAATCTTCGTTAATTTCCGTAACATGATGATTATCGTAAAAAAATTATGCCAGTAGAAATAAATATATAATACTGTTTGATTATGAATAGAGTATCTACTTAAATAAGAGTATCGATCAAAAATAATGTTCATACAAATTATTTCAAATTGTCGGCTGTTTATAACCAGTTTCGTTAATTTCCGTAATATATGTTTACTTCCTTGATTATTTTCATTTATTTGTTTTTTTACTTTTTATATTTCTTCTTTTCTTGCAATTAATTTTCTGTATTCAGTTTTTCTGTACTTTTTATTTTTTTCAATTCTTCCTTTCTTTCATCTTTTTTTCTCGCATGTTTTTTTTTATTTTTATGTTCTCGTTTCTTACAATTCTTTTTTTTTCTTTTCCTTTCCCTTTTCATGTGTATTAATTGTTTTTACTTATGTTTTATTTGCTTTTTATTTTTCTACGTTTCTTTAATTTTATTTTTCAGATGTTTTTTATCCTTCTTTCTTGCTTTCTTTTAGTCTTTGTGCTTATGTTTTTTTATCTTTCTTAGTTTCTATCAATTATGTTTTTCTGTCGTTTTTTCACTCATTCTCATCTCCCCGACCCCCCTTTTTTACTTCTTTTTCATTCATGTTTTTTTCTTCTTTTTCCTTATTTGCATTATTTTCAATTGTATTTACCCATTCGTTTTTCTTTCATTTTTATTTCAATTTCTTCCTTTTTTAGTTAATTTTCCTTCATGATTTTATATCTGCTTTCCATTTTATCAATACTTTTTTCTTATTCAGTTTTTGTCTCTTTCTTTTTTTTGTTTTCTTCTTTCCATATTTCTTTTACGATTTTTTTAACTCTGTTTTTTTTCCTTTGAATTTTTCTTCTTTTTCTTTCTATTATTTTTCGATTGTTTTTCTCTTTTTTCGTTTCATTCGTTTCCCCCTTCGTTTTGTTATTTTTCATTTACGTTTTTCTTTTATATAAATCCCATTTTCTTTCAATTCGTTTGCAGTTTTTCTTTCTTTTCCCCATTTTTTACCTTCTTTTTCATTTTTGATTTTTTATTTCTGTTTTTTTTCCTATTCAGTGTTTCCTTTTTTATTTGCCTTTTAAATTATTTATTTTTGTCTTTCGTATTTATTATTTCTTTTATTCTTTTTTCCTCTTCATTATTTCTGCATTTTTTTCTTATATTATAATATTCTTTTCACATTAGTTTTTTATCTTTATTCTTTTCTTTCAGTTTTTCTTTTGGGTTTCCTTTCTTTTTGTTTTTGTTTTTTTCTTCCTTTTGTTTATTCGCTTATGTGTTTTTTTTTTTGTATCTTTCTTATTTTTTACTGGTATCTTGCTATTCGGTTTTACTATTCAGCGTTTATCTCCTTGCTTATTTCCTTCGACACTCTTTTCTTTTAATTATTTTACACAAGTTTTTTTTCTTTTTTCTTTTTTCCTTATTTCTTTCAATTCTAAATCCTCTTCAATTTTTATCTCTTTTCTTCATTCCATAATTTTTTAGAATTTTTCCGCCTATGTTTTTTTTTGTAACTTTCCTCGTTTCTTACAAAACTTTCTTCCTCTTCAGTGTTTCTATATATATATATATTTTGCCTTATTGTTCATTTCTGTTTATTTTTATTTTTTACTTCTTTTTCCTACTCAGTTTATATCTTTTTTTCTTTCTTCCTTCCTTTATTATACTTTTTCGAATAATTTGTTTGATTTTTTATTTCTTTCAGTTTTTTTTAGCATGAATCATGCTCGTCTCCCAGAAAGGAAAGCACTACGCCTCCTCGGGTTAACTCTCACAACAGAACTCAAGTGGAATGACTATATGGTATACTTACATAAATTCGCTGCTAAGTAGGTCGGTTCACTATGCAGGGCCAGGAAGTTTTTCCCGCCTGAAACAATCCTGCACATATATAAATCTACTATCCGCCCGTGTATTGAATACTGCTGCCACATCTGGTCGGGTGCTCCTGCTATTCACCTCGGGGTTCTTGACAAAATCCAACGGGAAATCTGTAATGTCATCGATACCGACTTGTCAACTCGGCTGCAGTCACTTTCTAACCGGAGTGACATGGCTTCCCTGTGCCTCTTCTACAAATATTTTCACGGCTTCTGCTCCAATGAACTTAGCTTTCTGGTGGCCCCTATGTATGAATTTACACGAGATACTAGACTAGCAACTAGGTCCTACCATTTTACAGTGAAACCGATAAAATGTAACCGCAATTTCTACCCTAACAACTTCTTTTCTCGCACTTCCTGCGTGTGGAATTCCTTTCGTTTAATTGCTGCCGCCAGAGCTACAATCTCTAGGAATTTAAATGTAAAGTCAATAGTTATCATCTATCTCACTAACTTGCATCTTCTCTCTCATGCTCTCATTTTATCTCATCTCATCAGTATTCACATCCTTTTTTCACACTTTCCTCCTATATAACCCCCTGCACAACAGTGGCAGTAGTATGCCTTACTTGGGTGATACGATTATAAAAAACAAGCAGTAGAGCCCTGCGTTGCTCGTGTGTAATGAGAGCTTTAAAACTAATCCATGGTCCTGGAGCTCAGACTCTTTAGACGTTTGCACGAAAGACTAAAAACAATAGTTGTTTCCAGTTAAAGCGAAACCGTAGACTGAAAGAAAAATGAATGAATGTAAGTCAAATTTTGATTTCCTCGTATCGATTTATATATAAATATATTATCGATTTTCTGCACTATTGTAAGAACTGCAACCTTGAAACCTCTGAATATCGTTTCTTATGTCTTTGTCTATGAGTGTATCAAATTAGATTATTAGAAATCGGGCCACTCCTTCTATAACCCGACTTTTTCGATTATCGATTTTCGATATTTATCGGGTGTACCTCGACACAAAACCTAGCTAAGAATACTCGCAGTCGCTTATAGTATAACTGTGTAAATTTTCAAGAAGATCGGTTCAGCCGTTTCGGAGTCTATAGTTAACGGACACACACACAGACACACACACAGACAAAGTTCCATTTATAAATAAGTTTAGATATTCGTTTTTCTCATTTTTTGTTGAAGCTTATCCAATGTCTTTTATTTCTTTTCGCGTATGTCTTTATTCTTTTTATTTTTCCTCGTTCATTCACATCTTTTTTTTTTTTTTTGCTATTCACTTTTTCTTTTTGTAGCCTTCTTTTTCGTTTTCTTTTTTTCATTTATGGTTATTTTCTTTTTTGTATTTTATAGTTTGTTTATTTTTTTTATTCCTAGTCAAACTGACTATCTTTCTAGCTTTTTTTCTGGCTTCTGCTAAACTCGTGAGATGCAATACATTGCGCCATCTTGGTTTCACTTTTTCAACCGAATTCAAGTAGAACTACTGCATAGAATCAATAGCTACTTCTCTTTGTCGGGCCAGAACGTTTTCTCGTCAGAGTCCATCTTGCATATTTATAAATCTATCATTATCCCGTACATTTAATACTGTTGTCATATCAGGTCGAGTGCTCCTGCTATTCATCGTGAAGTTCTTGACAAAATGAAAAGAAAGATCTGCAATGTAACCGGTCCTGACTTGTCATCTCGGCATCAGTGACTTGTCATCTAGACTTCTGTTACATTCTCAACGACGTAACGTGGTTTCCCTCTGTCGTTTTTAAAAATATTGCCATGTAACTTATCGGACGAGCTTTTTTCTTGCTGACCAGATGACATTAATTGAAGCCTGCTACTACAGTGTAACCCGGATATAATACAGTTGTCGGGATCGGATAAGAATTCCCTTATATCTGGGTTTGGTCTGTTTTATATACATTAACACAGGCTCTAATTTGGGACCAGAGAAAATCTCTCTTATATTCGCATTTCTCTTATATCAGGGTATCTTATATCCGGGTTATACTGTATATTGGCTTTCACGTCTCACCCTTTTACTGCTGAAATAGTTAAATAAAAATGATATGTTCTGGAAAGGGATATATATATCTTTGAAGTTAGCTAAGCGTTTTAGGCAAATGTAACCCGGTAGAACAATCTAGCATGTAGACGTAATAGACTGTACTCGTCGTATGCAGTATCGTGAGACGTAGGTGTAGTGAACAGGCGTAGACCAATAATCGTAGACCTCTACTCGAAGTATACCAATAGCGGTAGACCTCTAACTGTAGACCTATGGACGTAAACCTCTAGTAGTAGACCTGTAGCGGTAGACCTAGGGACGTAGACCTGTAAACCCCTAGACGTAGATCTCTAGTCGAAGACCTGTAGACCTCTAGTCGTATGGACGTAGACCTCTAGCAGTAAACTTGTAGCTCTTTAGTGAAAGACTTGTAGACCTATATACGTAGACCTCTTTGGGTCTTTGCCTTCGTCTGTATTTATAGCTGACACCAAACAATCGCATTACTGTATTGGGAACCAAGGTCTATGCATGTTGATTACATATTCATTACATCCATAAACGACATTTTTTCACTCAAATGATTTTACTCGTACTTTCCGCCTGTGGAACTTGCTTCTGTTTAAATGATTCCTTGATCACTAAATCCTTCAAAAATTTAAATGCAGTGTTATCTTCTATCTTCTTGAATCCCGTTCATCATTTATCATTTCCTTAATTCCCCACTATATCCATCTTTTATGTCACTGCCACTCTGTGTAACCTACTGTGTACTAGTGGCCTTGTTGAGTAATGATTTTCTTTTTGAATGTACGAATTATTTGTCATTTGACTTTATTGAGATTAGCGTTAAAGAATCTACAGATGTCACCTGTTTACATTGTAAGAAACTATTAGCAAAATATTTCGTTTTAATCATTTCTCCCCAAGGAAGACGCTAAACCCTTTAATCGGTATGGAGCTACAGACAATAAAAGACAATGAAATGAAACAATCTGAGAAAACGTTACTGAAAATATTGAATGATTTGTTTATTACGGTTGATCAACCCTTTCTGGCATATTTACGATCGATTCATATTTTGAATTGTTATGATAAATATTTTCTTATTCTTGAGACTGAAAATTGCATTAAAAATTCTTTTAAGAATATCAAATATTTCTCCTCAGAGAAGTCTTACTAATTAACCCATAGCTAGGGTGAGGAGATAGATTCATTTCTTCGCAAGGGTATTTGCTTGTTGATGAGAAAGGACAATAAAAAAGTATTTAAATAGACAGAAGATTTCTGTTGACGTTGTATTTACCGATAAAATGCAGCCGTAACTTCTACTCCAACAGTTTCTTTCCTCGCACTTCCCGACTGTGGAATTCTCTTCCACGCGATTGCTTCCCCGACGGCTACAATCTCCAGGAGTTTAAATGTAAGGTCAATAGACACCTCCTAACACACTAACCTGCTCCCATTCTATCAAACACTCTTCCCATCTGCCCAACCCTCATCCTCGCTATCCTTACTCATCTGTCACCTTCCTCCGACATTCCCCATGTCTAACCACTCCTTCTTTTTACCTTCCCCTATGTAGCCCCATGCGCAATAGTGGCAGTGGAATGCCTTGCTTGGGGTGAGATGATTAAAAAAAAATTACATTTTTGGATATCTTATTTGAACGGAAAACAAGAGGGTACACGAATTCTACTCATAACTTCTTAATAATGTTTCTAATTGAACATTAACTTCTACAACTTATGTTATTCCTCCTTTTAATAAATTACTAATTACTTGTTCTAGGAAAGAAAATACTAAAATAGAACTTACGGTTGCATTCAGCAAATTTCAAGATTAAAATGATGAGAACTAGTTGTCAATTTTGTACGACAAATGATATCAGTGTAACTTCTGAAACATATTTTGTAGCGGATAAGAAATTAATTAAATCGACCCTCTTCTTCACGTTTACAAAAATTCACAATGACGTCTGAAATTCTGGTTTTCACAAATAAAAAAAGGATTGACCCTGTGCTTAACGAACAAATCGAAACCAGATTTCACAAGTAGGTGTTAAAATAATTTTTGAGCAACTTACAAGAGTTGAGGACTTAGCGATCCAATGCTAAATACAAAAAGACTATATAAAGACGTCGGCGTCAGTCAAGAGACAGATGGGAGCCGCGAGACGAAACAACTAACATGTAACAGCAACTTCAAATCGACCCGGCGATAAGGTTAGGTCGCATCTTCTCTTTCTCCTTATCTCTTTCAACAATTACTACTACGAACATTTTTTACGAACTCTACACTTAACCTCTTAATAATGTTTCTAATTGAACATTAACTTCTACAACTTATGTTATTCCTCCTTTTAAATTACTAATTTTAACATACAAAATGTATATTTTATTCTTCTTACACTATTCCACACTATTCCATATATTCCAACATGCCGACAACCAACCTTCTCATGAAAACCTTCTGATGATTATAACTCTGCTTAAATCCCGTAAGCTGTAGGGAGTTCGGTTAAGTCTGACACAAGACCGAATCAAAGAAACATTAACCAGCTCCCTACGCTATAATGTAAACAAACTACTGAGACATACGTAAACAAATAAATTACTTAAACACATATACAAACACCCCCACCGAACTATAAAAATAAAGATTTTTAAAAAAAGAAGAAAAGCATTAAACATATAAATTTTAAAAAATACAGAAACTGGAACACGGGTTAGTCAATTCAAGGCTACTAGGAATAGTTAGTAGGAGTCAATATATACAGTTTTGTAGTGAAGAAGTATATCCGGGTAATGAGTCTATATCCAAAACAACTCCAACTTAATATGCACCAACGTACTGATGAACTAAGCGTCTGTACAACTACTCAACTCAATTCAACTCCTGTTCTTTGTATAAGCAGGATTATATGTACACATCTTCGAGTCCATTCTTGTATAAAAAAAAGGGTGATCCCCAACACTAATAAATAATGTTTATTATTTTATTGTCAGTTGTCAAGAACAAAGAAAACGTATAACTTCCCTTTAATAGGCTTAGGCTTTATTACGATTCTAATAATAATAATAAGAAGAAGAAGAAGTGAAGGCAGTTAGAATAATAGCGGTGTCAAGGAAGAAAGTATCCTTTTGTAACTCCGTGTTTGTTTTTGGCCATATTTGCTTAGTATTACTCCATTGCTGTCGCTGATGAGGTGAATATCATAATCAAAACATTGATGAAAACTTACGCAAACGACCTGTCTTGTGATTGCTTGGGAAAATACTTCAATGTGCCTCTCTTTTCAGGCTTACAGTTTCACGTTGTTTCACCAATATTGTCAATAACATTAAAGCAGAATTTGTTTTACCATTACTTATGTGTGACGCGTAGACGATACGAGTTCACAAAAGTTGCTGGACTGGTAAATCTAATTTCCTTTTGTTCGATAAGATTTCAAGAATATAGTATTTACCATTTTGCTTGTACAAGCGGAAGTTAAATGGCTTTTATTGAAAGAATGAGTTGCAGAGAGAAGGGTTGACATATTTTATCGATCATAAACTTCGATTATCCGACAGATATAAAATTCATGCCTCTTAAGAATTGCGTATTCATTCGATATTTTTCAAATTGAATCATGGAGACATATTTATCACTGCAAAGGCAAGTCGTTAAGATGAATATTGAAAAACGTCACTACGATAAAATATTTAAAACAGTCACGATAACACAGTGAAAGAAATGAATATGATGATCAGGTTATTTTGTAACGTCATTTGTATTATTCGATCTCTAATACAGAAGGGAATACTTTTTAAAGCTTTCCCGATTCTTAATGAACTGAATTAGTTTGACAGTCTGAAGCCTGTAATGACATTGAAAATTATTTATGCAACGTATTAAATTATCTAATCATTTCACAGCAATGAATTTTTAAAGAGATATATTGAGTAGAAAAACATTCAAAGATAAGAAAAATCAAACAGGATTTCTGTAGGTACATTATGAAATTAGTTGACAAATTCGCCATTGAAGTAATGTAGATGTCCTCAATGGTACCTAGAGTTTATCAGTTTAAACGCATTATTAGACTGGCGGCAAGGTCACATCATTTTACAAATGAAATGGCTAGATGTAACCTCTTCTAAGAATACTTTCATGATAATTGTTCTGATGAACAATTACCTAAACTTTATGAATTTAAGCGCAGTACTAGATTGGCGGCAAGGTCTCATCAATTTGCGATGAAATGGCTAGATGTAACCTTCCCTATGAATAATTTCATGATAATTGTTCTGATGAACTTTCCTCTATAGTACCTAGACTTTATGAATTTAAGCGCAGTACTAGATTGGCGGTAAGGTCTCATAATTTTATAGTTGAAATGGCCAAAATATGTAACTTTAATTTCTATGCTCACAGTTTTTTTTTTTTTTTTTAGTTTTTCGCTTTTATCACTTGTAGAACTTTCTTTCGGCTTCTTTCTTCCCAGTCAGCTTTGTAGGTCGTTATCTTCTATCTTATTTATTCTTCTCTGTTTCTAATAGTATATTTTTCTTGTATTCTCAAACACTCAGTAAGCTGTTACGTCATTGCGGCTTTTTTGTCTGGCGTGGAGTGAAATGATCCAAAAAGTTCCATGAGCAGTTTTCTCATGGGAATATATTTACGAATAAAAACATTTATTTAAATGCGCTTTTCTGGTTTTTATTACCATTTGCAACAACATGCTTTTGTGGATCTGATTCTTCTGAATATTCTATCCGAAAAAATTAAAAATTTCACAAATTTCACTACATACTGCACGAGACACCTGAATCCAATTATCGAAAGTCAAAAAGAATTTGCCGAAGATACAGTAGCTGAAGAAATAACACAATTTTTTGTGTTAATCAGCTTCCAAAATCCTGACAAATATATTTTCATACCAACGTAGAGATTGTCTCCCTTTCGTTGAGATAGTCACGTGGGTCATCATACCGAAAATAAATTTAGATTTATCAGTCCAGCGACTTTTGTGAACTCGTATCGTCTACATATAGAGTCTAGAGACGAATGATGTATGTACCCGTAGAAGTAGCCCTTACAAGAAAAAAAACTCTTGTCTCACCAGCTTAATAGAGACACCGCCGTAACTACACTTTTCGTTTCGAGAAAATATTAAAAACATTTCATAACACACCGTTTAACAATTACATATGTTATAATTTCTCTGTATAACGCGTGTTTATATCTAACTTTGTGTACTATGTAGCATTATAAAATTCTTTCTGAGAACAAAGCATGTTTGTTATTATTTTTCTATTCAGCTATTCCGTAACGCGCCTCAAGTATGGTGTTATTATATCACGGATATAATAATGCCCATAACGAGGAAATTAAAATGGCAGAATAAATATTTCTTCTAACGAAACATCGAGTTGTAATATGATGAAGGTTATTGATCTTAGGTGGTTTAAGCTTTGGTGATGACCCCATTTGTAGTGATCACAAGAAATTGAAACAAATCCAAAGATACAAGACACAGAAAATAATATAAACCCAGCACCTCCTTTTTCTCTATTATATATATATCTTTGACAGATTCAAAAATACATAAAACAATTTGAATAAGAACGTAAAGTAGGTAGGAAATATTACAAGCAAGGTTCCCCTTTCCTTTACACAACTTTTGTTGTTTTATGCATGTTATAATTTATCTGTCTGATCCATATGTAAATATCTAACTTTGCGTACAACGTAGCACTATAAAACTTTCTCTGAGAAATTCCAAAATGATGAATAAGGAACGTTCGGTCCTAATAGACTGATCTGGAGCCAAACGTGGGTCCACGGTAATATAACACGGAACACGATGTGTAGGTTAAAGAAAGATGGATTACAGAAAAGGTCACAAAGAAGAAGGTACAAATAAGTAGAGCTTGCGAATCCAGTATAGTCCTTGGTAGTCGACTGAGGTCATAAATGGGTCCACGGAAATATAATACGGAACACGAGGTGTAGGTTAAAGAAAAGATGGATTACAGAAAAGGTTACAAAGAAGAAGGTACCAATAAGTAGAGTTTACGAATCCAGTATAGTCCTTGGTAGTCGACTGAGGTCATAAATGGGTCCACGGAAATATAATACGGAACACGAGGGTTAAAGAAAGATGGATTACAAAAAAAGGTTACAAAGAAGAAGGTGCATAGAAGTAGAGCTTGTGAATCCAGTATGTCTGGTAGTCGACTGAGGTCATAAATGGGTCCACGGAAATATAATACGGAACACGAGGTGTAGGTTAAAGAAAGATGGATTACAAAAAAGGTTTAAGGCAAAGAAGAAGGTATTAAGAAGTAGAGCCAAGTAAACTAGTATAGTCCTTGTAACATCTGAGGGCCGGGCAATGGGTCCACGTGAAATATAATACGGAAATGAGGTAGGTTAAAGAAAGATGGATTGTTACAAAAAAGGTTACAAAGAAGAAGTGTATAGAAGTAGAGCTTATGAATCCAGTATAGTCCTTGGTAGTCGACTGAGGTCATAAATGGGTCCACGGAAAATATAATACGGAACACGAGGTGTAGGTTAAAGAAAGATGGATTACAAAAAGGTTACAAAGAAGAAGGTGCATAGAAGTAGAGCTTATGAATCCAGTATAGTCCTTGGTAGTCGACCGAGGTCATAAATGGGTCCACGGAAATATAATACGGAACACGAGGTGTAGGTTAAAGAAAGATGGATTACAAAAAAGGTTACAAAGAAGAAGGTGCATAGAAGTAGAGTCGAGAGGAACTTGCATAGTCCTTAAATGACTCCGAGGTCAAATGTCCACGGAAATATAATACGGAACACGAGGTGTAGGTTAAAGAAAGATGGATTACAAAAAAGGTTACAAGAAGAAGGTGAAGAAGTAGAGCTTATGAATCCAGTATAGTCCTTGGTAGTCGACTGAGGTCATAAATGGGTCCACGGAAATATAATACGGAACACGAGGTAGGTTAAAGAAAGATGGATTACAAAAAGTTACAGTAACATGTGCATAGAAGTAGAGCTTATGAATCCAGTATAGTCCTTGGTAGTCGACTGAGGTCATAAATGGGTCCACGGAAATATAATACGGAACACGAGGTGTAGGTTAAAGAAAGATGGATTGCAAAAAAGGTTACAAAGAAGAAGGTGTATAGAAGTAGAGCTTATGAATCCAGTATAGTCCTTGGTAGTCGACTGGAGGTCATAATGGGTCTGGCTGAAATATAATACGGAACACGAGGCGTAGTTAAAGAAAGATGGATTACAAAAAAGGTTACAAAGAAGAAGGCATAGAAGTAGAGCTTATGAATCCAGTATAGTCCTTGGTAGTCGACTGAGGTCATAAATGGGTCCACGAAATATAATAAGGAACACGAGTAGGTTAAAGAAAGAGATTACAAAAGGTTACAAAGAAGAAGGTGTAATAAGCAGAGCTTATGAATCCAGTATAGTCCTTGGCAATGACTTGAGTCATAAATGGGTCCACGGAAATATAACATGGAACACGAGGTGTAGGTTAAAGAAAGATGGATTACAAAAAAGGTTACAAAGAAGAAGGCATAGAAGTAGAGCTTATGAATCCAGTATAGTCCTTGTAGTACTTGACTGAGGTCATAAATGGGTCCACGGAAATATAATACGGAACACGAGGTGTAGGTTAAAGAAAGATGGATTACAAAAAAGGTTACAAAGAAGAAGGTGCATAGAAGTAGAGCTTATGAATCCAGTATAGTCCTTGGTAGCTCTTGACTGAGGTCATAAATGGGTCCACGGAAATATAATACGGAACATGAGGCAGGTTAAAGAAAGATGGATTACAAAAAAGGTTACAAAGAAGAAGGTACCAATAAGTAGAGCTTATGAATCCAGTGTAGTCCTTGGTAGTCGACTGAGGTCATAAATGGGTCCACGGAAATATATTACGGAACACGAGGTGTAGGTTAAAGATATGATGGATTACAGAAAAGGTTACAAAGAAGAAGGTACAAAGAAGTAGAGCTTGCGAATCCAGTATAGTCCTTGGTAGTAGACTGTGGTCATGTGTGCAGTGCTACCGTCTCGCTCTGTTCTCTCACCCTACTGCTACCACGCACCTATTACTATAGCAGTGGGCGAGTCCATGTTGAGCTTAGTCTGAGTTCCACAACATAGACAATGCCCATGACTTCTCTAATGTAAAACTCAGTGCAAAGTCTATTATAGTTTCATCTGAGGTGAGAATCTTTTTAAGAGCACATCATCCTCCTCAAGTCATATTAGTGCCAAATATTTTATTTACTATGACTAAGATTTGTAAGAATGTTTTCTGATGGAATGTGAGAGATTACATCGTTGTGCAAAGTTTCACCTGTCATTCCAACATTAAGATGCTGCCTGGTTTGTGGTAAAGGCTCATTCATGTCTCTTCAGTTTTACAGGCCGTTTCCCGGTTATGTTTAAAGTAAGTATAGTCTATGAAAATGTACTTGAATGTATATGGGTTTTGCTTGCAGTACGTATTGAATGTTCATTGTTATTAAGAAGAAAACACCTGCAGTAAGTCATTCACTACACAAAACTAATAATTAAAAAAGAACTAATATTTACACTATTTGTATTTAGACTATTGACCTCATCTTTCTGCCCTGCGTCCTCCAACAGCTGCATATACACTAACGTGTATAATTATTAAGCCACGCCAGTTTTGTTTTTTTTAAATATGATGTATTTCATACTATTTTAAATATTTATTTCTAAGTGGATAATTCTAATTTTTTTTTTAATCATTTCGCCCCGAGCAAGGCGGAAACGCCACTGATTTGCAGGGGGCTACATAAATGTAAAAATATTAATTAGAAAAGAGTGAGGAGTACAAACTAGTTAGAAAGGAACAATAGAAAGCTGAGAAAGCAGGTGCGATGACAGATACATAGGTGGAGAGAAAGAGAAGGTTATACGGGGGTGGGGAGAGAGCTAGAGTCCAGTGGTTAGTAGATGAGTATTGACTTTGCATTTAAATTTCTGGAGGTTGTAGTCGTCAGGATAGCAAGAATACGGGAGCGAGTTCCACAGGCGCGAAGTGCGAGAGAAGAAGCTGCAGGAGTAGAATTGTCGTCTGCATTTGGCTAACCTGACTGTGAATGGGTGGGACCCAGTTGCCAGTCTGGTTACACGAGTAAACACCTGTTGAGGAGGCATCAGTGACTTAAATTCGTCTGAGCAGAAGCCATGAAAGTATTTATAGAACAGACAAAGGGAGGCCACATTTCGACGATGGGGAAGTGGCTGCAGTTGAGCCGCCAGATCAGTACCTATCACATTACAGACTCTTCTTTAGAGCCTGTCAAGAACACTGAGGAGAACGGCAGAGGCACCTGACCATAAATGGCAGCAGTACTCCATACACGGACGGATGGTTGACTTGTATATATGCAGGATGGATTCAGGTGGAAAAAACATCCTGGATCGACATAGTGACCCAACCTTCTTAGCAGTAGATTTTGCTATGGATTCAATATAGTGTTTCCATTTGAGGTCTGAGGACAGGGTAAGTCCGAGAAGGCCTAGTGTATTACTCTCCGGGAGAATCGCTTGGTCCATGCTTATGGGAGGCAGGAGAGGTTACCTGTAATGGTTGACAGACAACAGCTTGGTCTTAGATGAATTGAAGTTGACAAGCCACTTCTTGCCCCAGTTCACCACCGAGTGTAGATCCCGTTCAAGGTCAGCAGCGAGATTATGTCTGTCCGCCACGACAGGTTTCTTACTGGTGCGGGAGTATATTGTAGTGTCATCTGCGTAGATGCCTACTTGGGATTTGATCTCATCTGGGAGGTCGTTGATGAAAATAAGGAAGAGCGTCGGGCCCAGGATAGAGCGCTGTGGGACACCAGCATTCGTGCTGTAGGACGAAGAGGCACGCCCATTCAGAACGACCTTTTTTGCGGTTATTTAAGAAAGATTGGATTAGGTCAAGCAGGCGACCGGTAATACCATAACCGCGTAGTTTGCATAGGAGGCCAGAGTGCCAAACCCTGCCGAAAGCCTTGGAGATATCCAGAGCAACCACGAGCCTCGTCAGACTCATCAAGGGCCTGTAGCATGTACTCCGTTACGGTTGTTAGCAGGTCGGCCGTGGACCTAGCAAAGCGGAATCCATATTGCCTGTCGGAAAACAGTTTGTGGGCAGTGAGATGATGAACTATTTCAGCATTGATTATAGCCCCGAATACTTTCCCGAATATCGGTAGAAGACTGATAGGGCGATAGTTGGAAGGGTCCGAGGGTTCACCACAATTCTTAAATACAGGAACGACTGAAGAGAACTTCCAGCATGCAGGAAAGCAGGAAGCAGAAAGGCAGTAGTTAAATAGTTTAGAGAGGACAGGTATGAAAATAGAATGCTTCTTTGTTATTCTCACTTTGCAAAATTTTACAAGGCAGCCAGTTAATCTTTGCTTCGGCCAGCCAATAAGAAGAAGAGGCTAGCATGGGGAAGAGAGCACAAAAACTAGACACCAGAACAGTTAATTTGATGCACATGTTATTGTGCAGTAAAACCAAAAGAACCGTTCTATTTTTACTTAGAATTATCCACTTGTTAATAACTACTAAATACATCATTTCGTTTTTAGAAAGTAGGTTGGCCTAATAATTATGGCCAGTAGTGTATATCTGGCTAATTTACAGGGCATTGGAAACTGAACAGTATTTAATCTATCATCTCACTGCTCATATCTAGAGACATAGTTTAGTTCTGAATTTAAGTAGTACTGTTCAGATGTTGCTCACCTGATCTATACACTGCCCAAATCTGGAATTAAACGGGAACAGTATACTTCCGGAGTTTCTATAAAGGCTTCAGTTCTGAATTCTCAGGAATTAAAAAAAATTAAAAAAGGTTTTAGCTTTAATGTTTGTTTGTTTATTATCAGATTACAGTGTCTCGCAAACACAATTTGGGATTAATCTTTTTTTTAATCGTTTCGCACAAGGCAAGGCGGTACTGCAACTGATGCGCATGGGGCTACATAAGAGTAAAAGTTTAGACAGGAGGAGAGTAAAGAGAAAGACGGACCAGCTACAGGGGGTATCAGAGAAAGGGCAAGAAAAGGATGGGAATATAGGTGTGAAGACCGTTCCGAAAGTCGATAGAAAGGAAAAGATATACAAGGTGATGTAGAAAAAACTGGCGTCATATGGGTAAGAGATGGGTACTGAGATTGCAGTTAAATTCCTGGAGGTTGTAGCCGTCAGGAAAGCAAGTATATGGAAGCGAGTTCCACGGATGGGACGTGCGAGAAAATAAGTTGTGAGAGTAGAATTGTCGGCTGCATTTGGTTGATCTAACTGTAAAAGTGTAGGACCTTGAATTTCTTCTAAAATAATAATTGTTGTCTTTAAACTATAGGCTTACGGCCATATCACGTTGAATACACCGGTTCTCGCTCGATCGGCGAAGTTAAGCAACGTCGAGCCTGATCAGTACTTAGATGGGTGACCGCTTTTCAAGCTAAGGCAATGATATTATTGATGGCATTATATGTTTAGTCTGATGAAATTACTTTAGGGATCGAAACGCATACCACATAATTTTCTACTTTATCCGATTGTCTAATATCGTTTCGATATCAATAAGTATATATTATTCCATATATATATATATATATATATATATATATATATATGGGTGTGTGTGTGTGTGTGTGTGTGTGTGTGTGTGTGTGTGTGTGTGTGTTACTATCTCCTTAGCTTAAGAAGACTTACGGCCTATCACGTTGAATATACCGGTTCTCGCTCGATCATCGATGTTAAGCATCGCTGAGCGTGGTCAGTACTTCGATGGGTGACCGCTTGGGAATATCAGGTGCTGTAAGCCTTTAGTGACGTATGTGCGTTGTGTTGCAGTGGATATCGGCACGGAAAGAGAAATCGGTGAACGGAGTTCGAATTCCAGTTGAATACCCTGCATTCACTTAAGCACTGGTACCCTTGGGAAAGGTATTAATCCTCCCCTTCCAGTTATGGGTTAACTAACAAAGTAGGACATGGTACCCTGCCCTTAAAAACAAATCCCAATGAATCTTGATACTCGAAAAGAAAAAAGTATTACTAGACACAAAACCTATATAAAAACAACAATAAATTGTTGAAAGAAAAAGGTATTACCAGCAATAAATAAATAAAAATTTAGTTGGCAATAAATGACCCGCGGAGGTTGATATGCCATGAAACAAAACAACCAACCAACCACCTATAAACTATAAGTAAGTGTTCAAGGAACTGCGAATATTATATAAGACTTCTGCGATAAGAAAATTGAACTCCTGATGTATAGGATTCAAAATGTAATTTTGCAATTCATTTGGCCGTTAATAAGACAAGCTTGAACATAAACCATCTAAATTATTTATGCCTTAGTGCTTCACCTATAATCTCGAAAGATTATCGAAAATCTTCCGAATAGACGGAGATAGTTTCTCAAACACAGATAATATTTGATTAGGGCATTTTAGCCCGGACTCATAAAACAGGCGTAACAGAAGTGGTGGCTGTTGTGAATATATTGTCATATAGAAATGATCCCGTGACAAACATTACTTTGCTATTCTCTCGCATGGCATTACAGAAAATATTGTTATGACATTACTCCATCAATCTCAATCTCCAAAATCAACCATCCGGCCGTGCATTGAATACTGTTGTCATATTTGGTCGGATGCTTATTCATCTCAGGGTTCTCGACAGCTTCCAGAGGAGAAACTTTAATGACATAGGTCCCGATCTGGCAGCTCGACTCCAGCCACTTTCTCACCGGCGGGATGTGGTTTCCCCCTGTCTCTTCTACAAATATTTTCATGGGTTTCTGCTTCGACGAGCTGACGGCGCTTCCACATGAATTTACGCGAGGAATCAGACTGGCAAAAAGGTCCCAACTTTTTACAATCCAATCAACCAAATGCGGCCGCCATTTCTACTTTACTAGCTTCTCTTCTCCTGCAGAACTCTCTTCCATACACTTGCTTCCCTGCCAGCTACAATTTCTAAGAATTGCAAGGCAATGTCTATTCCGATATCTATCTAAACTTTTTATAAATGGAAATATGTGTGTGTGTGTGTGTGTGTGTGTGTGTGTGTGTGTGTATGTGTGTATGTGTCCGTTACCTATAAACTCCGAAACGGCTGAACCAATTTTCTTAAAAATTTACACAGGTGAACTAAAATAGTCTGCGAGTGTGCTTAGCTAGGTTTTGTGCTGAGGTACCCCCGATAAATATCGAAAATCGATAATCGACAAAATCGGGTTATAGAAGGAGTGGTCTGATTTTAATCAAATTTGATGCACTCATAGACAAAGACATAAGAAACGATATTCAGAAGTCTCAAGGTTGCAGTTCTTACAATAGTGCAGAAAATCGATAATATATATATATAAGGCAAGATATTTGTGTGTGCGTGTGTGTTTATCTGCCTGTATGTCTGTATTTTTCAGCCCTTTTATTTTAGTTTTTGCTTCAGAATTGGCTCTAAGTAGGTATAATTTTGGTTCTTAGTCTCAGCCATGATACCATTTACTCATAGGACTTATTTAGCCTTCAAAATTCAGTTTACGAGGAAAAAACCTATTTGATATCGATACCAGGAAATCAAAATTTGACTTACATCCATTCATTTTTCTTTCAGTCTACGGTTTCGCTTTAACTGGAAACAACTATTGATTTTTAGTCTTTCGTGCCAACGTCCAAAGCGTCTAAGCTCAAGGACCATGGATTAGTTTTAAAACTTTCATTACACCCGAACAACGCCGGGCTGTACTGCTTGTCTTTTATACTTGACTCCAGGTCTTTTCTCGTCCTTTCCTCATAACCTGTGTATCTTGTACTTTTTTTTATCAATCTACCCCTGCAGTTGCTATCACAGCAGTATTAACATTCTTCCTTTGTTCTTTCCCTGACACCCCCTGTAACCGGTTCATCTTTCTCGTTGATCTCATCCTGCTTAAACTTTCACTCTTCTCTTATGTAGCCCCACGTGTACCAGTGACTTTACAGCCTGGAGTGAAAGGATTAAAAATAATCTATTTGTGCTTTTCCTTCTGGCAACATTTAGGCATCATTCTTGCAAACCTTTGCTCTATGCTTTTATTTTTTCTTTTGTTTTGTATTAAATTATCTATTCCCTATCTAGTTTGTTTTTTCCGGCTTTCTTCTATGATTTATATTGTTCTCTCTGTCTAATCTCTAGAACTAGATTTATACATTGACCAACATGATCTGGCTATTATTATTATTATTATTATTATTATGTCATTTTCATCATATTTTGATTTCTGCTATGGTTGCACTACCAAACAAGTCTGCGGGAAGACCTAAGGCAGGTCGTGGTGTGTTGTTATGACTCCATTTCATGTTTTTTCTATCTCCTCTATCATCCTTAGCGTTACATAGACACATTTCTCCTTAGTGTGTAGGCTGTACTTAATAAGACAATTTTTTGTATATCTCTTAAGCTGGGGTTTCCAGGGATTTTTTCAATGTGTTGTTTTGTTCCATTTGATATCAATTCAAGTGCACCTACTATCACTGGCACGATTCTTGTTTTCAATTTCCACTTTTTTTTCTATTTCAAATTGCCGGTATTTATATTTTGACAGATTTTCAAATTCCTTGGTTGCTATGTTACAATCCGCTGGACAAGCCACATCAATTAATAGACAAGTCTTTTCTTTGTGGTTTTTAACAATAATGTCCGGCCAATTTGCTTCAATTTTTCTGTCTGTTTAGATGATGTAATCCCATAGAATGGTGACGTCTTCTGTTTCTGTAACTGGTGCTGGGTGATGTTCATACCAGTGTTTGTTTACATATTTTCCATAGTGTTTGAAAATTGTCCACTGTAAATATTACCCCACTCTATCGTGACGATTTTTATATTCATTTGGCGTAAGTACAGAACATGCTGAGATTAGATGGTCTATTGTTTCTTGGTATTTATCACATAACCAGCATTTTAGATCCACGTTATTATGTATGATTTTTGCATGAAATTTCCTAGTGAAAAGATTTTGTCTTACGCAACATGTATCAAGCTTTCAGTCTCAGATTTTAATCCAGATGCACGTAACCATCGTTGAATATTAATTTTATCAACATTGGATTTATTGGCACGTTCTGGATACTGATGATGCAGAGGTTTGTCTTGCCAGGGTTGTTTCATCTGTTCAAGAGCTTTATTCCTGGTTTACTTTTTCATATTTTTTGCCGCAATAATTGGTTCTTGGCTTCTCTTTTGCTTTTCTACAGAATCTACTTATTATTATTATTATGTCATTTTTCATCATATTTCGATTTCTGCTTTGGTCTCACTACCAACCAAGTCTGCGGGGAGACCTAAGGCAGGTAGTGGCGTGTTGTTATGGCTTCATTTCATGTTTTTCTATCTTCCCTATCATCCCCAGCATTACATAGATAAAGTTTTCCTTAGTGTGTGGGCTGTACTTAATAAGACAATTTTTTGTATATCTCTTAAGCTGGGGTTTCCAGGGATTCTTTCAATGTGTTGTTTTGTTCCATTTTTATTATTATTATTATTATTATTATTATTATTATTATTATTATTATTATTATTATTATTATTTATTTATTTATTTATTTCATGTGATACTTCCTTTTTACTTTATTTTTTATTGTTTATTTAGATTTGTCATTTTGTATTTTCATAGTTGATTCATGTTTGCATTTATTTTGTCTAAAGTATGCTACGCTATTTGCATTGTGTGCAGTGTACATATTTAATTTTTCATTGTTGTATTGTACAAGTTATTCGATTTTGGTTCTCGATTTCAAGTAACATTGTAAAAATTTGTTTTCGGGTCTGCATTTTGAGATGAGTTGTGATCGTTTATTTAGCAAATGGTGTTAGTCTGAAAAGGAAATTACAGATATTTTTCTCCTCTCGACAGAGTGCCATTTTCATTATTTGCCATTATATTTTTGATGAGATTCAGTTTTTAATTTCTTTTATATCTTTAGAAAGCAGCCTGACTTTCACGTATTTACTTTTTTTAAAAGATGTTTTTGTACTTAATGTATGTTTCCGGGGTCATTCAATTATTTGCTATATGACTACCAATACATATTAATATTTACGATTATTATTCTAAATAAATCATAATTGTACATATCATATGAATTTAATATTTTAATAAATAATATTGAAAACTGTTCTAAATAATATATATATTAGTAATACAGTAATCCTATTTATGTATATTCTCCAGTGTCTTATTACACTAGCATCATAACCCGGCATTGCCCCTGCAATTTTTTTAATTAGATGATTAATACAGCGTGTTGAGATTTTCGAGCGCTTTTAATCGCCGCCTCACTTTAAAACTCAGTTATATAAAAAATAATATAAATAATTGTTGTTTAAAAATTCTTCAAAAATTCTATTAAAAAAATTATTTTCTTTTGTTTTGCGTAAACGAGAGTTGATGATTTGTGTGACATTGTAAACAACATTGCGGTTGTTTTGGTATCAAAATTACGGGGGAAAATATTTACATTTTTCTGTTGACTAAATTAATTTCAGAAATTTTTGAAGAATATTTGAAAATGTAGAGATGGTAAATTTTCGTTTTAGGACACGAAGGCTAATATCCCTTATATACGCAAACACACGCAAATAATTTTTATATACGCAAATAACGTATTTTTTTCACTTGTTTCAATGTCAATAACTTTCTTCTGAAAATATGTACCAAAAAAATCAAAAATAAAATAAAATAACCGCGTACTAATTTCTGCAAGGACTGATCTGTAAAGGAAGTAAATAGGCCCAAATTTTCTTCCTACGCCTAAAATCGTTCTGCAGCGAATGACTCTCAATACACCGGTAATAGTTGACAAAATGAGTGAGAGGCGAGATTTTTTCTGGTCATTAACATAAAAAAGTCAGTTTCTTCAATATCTAATTACTGATTTGAGTTAAACATATACACTTGCACGGAAATAATACTATTTCGGAAAATTTGAAGGGATATTAGCCTTCGAGTCCTAAAACAAAAATTTATCCTTTTTTTTTTTTTTACATATTTTTTTTTTGTTTGAAAAAACACTTTTAAAAAAAAAATAAAAAATTTTTGTTTTAAAATTACGGGGAAAAATTTTCACATTTTGTTGACCAAATAGAATTTTTTAAAACGTCAAAATAAAAATTAAATATAAAGGTTCATTTTTTTAGTCGCGTTTGACACGTGTGATTTGATTTCCGTGACGTAATCTAGCAACCATCTTAGATCTTAGATGTTTTACGGAGCAAATGTAAACAACTGGCTACGTTGGCCAATATGTGCGAAAGGTAAAAATTGCTGAACTTAAACTCAAAAAATATGTGTCGACCTGGCTCCCCTGTAGATATGTGTCCCTAGAAAGTTTGAATGGCGTAGCTTAAAAAATGTAGGCGGGCACAGGGAACAGTCGCACATAGATTCACAGATTGCCTTTTATATATAAAGATTATTCTGAAAACAACTGCCATTTAGGGGATATTTTCTCTTTCCTCTGTAGTTACAGGTGGTTTTTGTATTGTTTCTTGATCATTCTTCTGATCTTTTTTCATTTTAAGTGTCATGTCCCCGATATAACTCTAGCTGAATTTTACTGCGTTACAGTTGAATATCTTGTGGGAAGTGTTTGATGTTGGAAATGATTGTCTATAAGTTTAATGAATATTTTTCCAACGTTTCTTTTTACGTTTTTGTTGTACGGTGGGTTCAACCAAATGATGTTTTTTCCTCATTGCATTTGCGCTGTAAGTGTGTTTATAAAAGCATTTCTGAAAATACGTTATCATTTTGGGCTGGTTCATAATGTTGGCTTTGTTGATAATGATTTCTTTGGAGGAATTGTCAGATAACCTACGCTTAATTAACTGTGAAAATGCTTGATTATTTGTTAGTGGATGGTTTGAAGAAGAATGTATGGAAATTGGTTTATATTTTGGTTTTCTATGTGGTTATGTATGTTTTCTTACGATGATCCAAGTGTCTATGGAATTTACATCTTTTATGTTAATATTTTATGTCTATGTCGAATCACATATTTTAGAAAATGTTTTGGATTATTTCTCTGGATCTGTGTCTTCCAACTTCTTTAGGATTATGAGTGTGTCGTCCTATAGAAGCCTTTATGCGTTTTATTGATTATTCTGCTTTGTTCATGTAGAAAATGTATACATATCCTTGATGTTCTTCACCATGAATCGTTCACGATATAATGTCAAAGCCTCCTTCTTTAATCAGTCACGTGACTTTGTTGAAGAATAATGGTGATTTTCGACAGTGCTTAGTGGTTTTTCTTCTTTTCTACCTATTATTATTTACTTTTAAGCTAGGGTTAGTTAGTTGGTTAGTTGGTTGTTTTGTTTTTATGGCATATCAAACTCGACGGGTCATTTATTGCCAAATTTTATTTATTTATTGCAGATCATACCTTTTTCTTTCAACAATTTATTGTTGTTGTTATATAAGTTTTGTGTCTAGTAATACTTTTTTTTCTTTTCGAGTATCAAGATTCATTGGGATTTGTTTTTAAGGGCAGGGTCACCAAGTGCTACCCTGTTATTTAACCCATAACTGGAAGGGACTGATTAATAACTTTCCCAAGGGTACCAGTGCTTAAGTAAAATGCAGAGTATTCAACTGGAATTCGAACTCGGCTCACCGATTTCTCTTCCCGAGGCGATATCAACTGCACCACAACGCACATACGTCACTAAACGCTTACAGCACCTGGTATTCCCAAGCGGTCACCCATCGAAGTACTGACCACGCTCAGCGATGCTTAACATCGATGATCGAGCGAGAACCGGTATATTCAACGTAAGCCTTCTTAAGCTAAGGAGATAGTAACACACACACACACACACACACACACACACACACACACACACGCACCCATATATATATATATATATATATATATATATATATATATATATATGGAATAATATATACTTATTGATATCGAAACGATATTAGACAATCGGATAAAGTAGAAAATTATGTGGTATGCGTTTCGATCCCTAAAGTAATTTCATCAGACTAAACATATAATGCCATCAATAATATCATTGCCTTAGCTTGAAAAAATAAAAATTCAAATATGTCGGCTAATGATATTTTCGTAGATTTCCGTTAAATTCCGTAATGCATATTTATATATGACCGTATCTAGTATTTGTCTAGTTTGAATGCTGACTTGTATAATAATATAATAATAATTCGATCGTGTTTTAAAACAACCTTCACGACATCCTATATATATTTTGTTTTCTACTTTTGCTTGCAAGATAACTCCTTCGGCTTATAAGACACAAATCTATATCATCCATCAAAATCACAAAATAAATTACACACCCGCAAAAGTAGATCCAAACGGCTAAAAGCTTTTCTAAATCACAAGTCAGTGTGAAAAATCATATTCTAATCCACAAATCGAGAAATTCAAAATTCGTCAGCAAAGCTGTTTTTTCACAGCTAAAGAAAAAATCATTCTGGAATCTTCCCACGTGACCAGAATTCAGTATTTAAGGAGGTCCCCTGACCTGTCACGGCAGTCAGTCAAGAGAGTCAGTCAGTCAAGAGAGTCACTGATAGAGAGCAGCTGAACGATCCATCACTCAAACAAGCAGTCAATTTGTTAGTCAGCCACGCTAGTCAATCCCGAAATGCGCAGCGTCAGTTACACAGAGTACGATAGGTGTTTACATCAAGGAAATCAGTGTCGACAAACTAATACTTCGCCCACTCAAACGTTACGAACGGAAAGAAGAGAGGAAACACCTGCAACGGCCATAAAACTTTTCACATCTCTCAACAATCAGAAAGGAGAAGTAGCCTTATGTTAAGTAGACTGATTCATCGTTTTACACATACACTAACAATTACTACTATCTCCGTTTGACTCTCTCTCTCTCTCCTCGGGAATTCTCATTCACACTCCTTTTCAACACGATTTGAAACACTTTCCTGTTCCACCTACTTAACGGCTGATACATAAAAATGAAAGAAACATTTTACTACTATTCTGTGTAATTACAGACTCAAAACCAACACTTTCATAATCAGCCAACTTTCGTTCAAATATAACAGACAATTTTCTATTCAACTAACATTCACGCTAATATAAAAGAGACTTTCGTATCAAACAAAAGAGACACAAATTCAACAAATTATTTATGTTGTACATATATTGTCAAATATAAAATTTTCATATTTTTATACATTTCTTATTGCGTTGTCTTTCCTCGAAATTTGTGTTGTATTTTTGTAGAACGGAATTCTCGCATTAAAATCTTCCTTTTTAATCCGGGTATTCTGGACCCCACAAGCTTTAAGAACATTTTCAAGTGGACATTTGTTTTTGTCTCGGCAGTTACATTTTTTCTTTAACGGTATTTTGCCGCACGTTGTTTTATTTTTTTATTTTTTATTTTTGGCATTTTGTCTCTTCATGTAATTTTACAAGTTAGAAGTACAAATGCAACTTAATTTAACTGTATTTCTATTAAATGTTTTGTGTAGCACGGAGGTTTTAGGGAAGTCTTTATTAAGTAGTCGGAACAATATTTTTCTTGTTTTGGATTTTTCTTCTAAATCAAAAAGCGGGTTAAACCAAATGCTATTACATCTTATCGAATTATTGATTTTGTTTCTTTATTTGGGGTTTATATTCGAATTTATTTTATGCTCATTTTCTTCTAAGCCATTAAAATATTTTTTTTATCTCTCATCAAATATTGTTTTATAAAAGAAATTTTTACACAGTCTATATTCAATTCCTTTACGGATAAGATGGATTATATTGGCAGGGTGATTTGAACCGATGTTTTCATATCTTAATTTTGTGTTTGATTTGATGTATGGGGGGACAGTTCTAGTTTGTAAATTGAGTCCCACGTTGAAATATTAGGAAATGTTTTTATTCGTTTTGACCTCTATATCAAAACTGAGGCTTTCGAAGAGTTTAAAAAGCATTCTTCTTTTTTTGTCGTTTTTACTTTTTTTTTTTTTTGCCCAATAATATTATCGGTCCGTTATCTCTGTATACTCCATGACATTTTGTGTGAACTGTTTTGTTTATTTTGTGTAAGTTAATTAAACCCAATAGCTCAAAAACCCCGATTCCGTCAAACAAACCTTTTACGTCAAAATTGCTTTTTATAGATTACTTTAATCCATATTTCTTTATTGTGGAACAGCACATATTTTCGGCAAAGTAAAAATATTATGGGTTCCGCTGGGATATTTGAAAAGTCTTTAGAAAAATCTACAGCTTCAATAACCATTTTCAAAGATCAATAGGTAGGTTTTAATGTTGTATCTAATAAAAACATTTTTTCTCTAGTGTTAGTCAATATTTCTTATATGAAGCAGTATTTACAGTATTTACAGTATTGACATTATTCCGACTATTGTTCCCATCTTTGTTGCCATTTATACGACGTTTCGGTCGTTACTACGCAAGGAATGGAGTTCATATACCCCAGTTGTTTTAATAAATGGTTCGGTTCGAAATTCCTAGCACTTGGAGTAGGCCGGAACGTACAATAGCCAAAACGTTATACGAATCGCTACAAAGATGAGGACAATAGTCCGATTAATGTAAATACTGTAAGTACAACCTCATCTCAGAAATATACGCAAATAGAATGATCTATTATGAAACGTCATAGAAATGGCAACAAAGATGAGGACAATAGTCCGAATAATGTAAATACTGTAAATACTACCTCAACTCAGAAATATAGACAAATAGAATGATCTATTATGAAACGTCGTACAAATGGCAAGAAAGATGAGGACAATAGTCCGATTAATGTAAATACTGTAAGTACAACCTCATCTCAGAAATATAGACAAATAGAATGATCTATTATTAAACGTCGTACAAATGGCAACAAAGATGAGGACAATAGTCTGAATAATGTAAATACTGTAAATACTACCTCATCTCAGAAATATAGACAAATAGAATGATCTATTATGAAACGTCGTACAAATGGCAAGAAAGATGAGGACAATAGTCCGATTAATGTAAATACTGTAAATACTACCTCATCTCAGAAATAATGACAAATAGAATGATCTATTACTAAACGTCGTACAAATGGCAACAAAGATGAGGACAATAGTCCGAATAATGTAAATACTGTAAATACTACCTCATCTCAGAAATATAGATAAATAGAATGATCTATTATGAAACGTCATAGAAATGGCAACAGAGATGAGGACAACAGTCCGAATAATGTAAATACTGTATTTTTTCTTTGTGTTTAATTGTTTTTAATTATCTGGAAACAAGACATACATTCACTTGCGGCTCTCTATTGCAATCCTTATTTTAGGGTTTTGTGGTTTATATTTCTTAATTCGGTTTTTGTTGGGTTGATTGGACCCCAAAAAGTGTTTTTGTGAAGTCGTTTATATGGTTTTTATGGTTAGAAATGCTTGCTTGCTGTTTAGTATTTGAACGCTGAAATGTATACTCAATTTGTCTATGATGTTTTTTGCTTCATCTTTTGTTTGCAATGTAGACGTTTGGCGTCTTTTTATTGCATTTGCGGACTTCATCATTTATTCTTTTCATATAATCCGTCGAGCTTATTGTATAAATATTGCTTCTGATGTCTTCTTTGACTAGAATATTTAGTGTTTTTTATTATTATTTTTTACTTCGGTAATTAAAAGTCTTTGGAAGTTGTTATTGACTTTTTGAAATTTGATTTTGTCTATATATATATATATATATATATAGTTTTCAAAGATGGCTGGTTAATCAATTAGAGGATGGCATCTTTTGGTTTAAAATTTGAAATTGAAATTTCAGTTTTCATTGTCCTTGGGTAATTTTGCAATTTTGTGCAATAACTTTTGCATATATTCAAGCCTGCTGGGTGCAAGTATGATTTTTATTGAGTACGGTAATTTGAATTCTAGCATTGTGGATTTTTTTTTTGGAAGTAACCAACTGCTCTACCAGAAACAAACTATTCAAAAGAGACAAAAAAGCATGACCTCGAGCAGAGTGCGGCTCCGTTATAGATCGGTAATCACAACCGAGGCCGGCGCGACCGAGGGCTGCGGCGACGGGGCAATTTTTAGTCCTTCGCATTTGGACTTTTAACATTAAACATCAAACTCGTGAAACACCTCTTTCTAGTAGAGGAGCAAGATAAGTACTATACCAATCCATTAACGATACCGTGATTATCGAAACCATGGTGGCGTAAAAGACTGATCACCCCAACTAATATATATATATATATATATATATATATATATATATATATATATATATAAATTAGAGAAAATTTTCAAAATTCAAAGGTGTCGGATGTACATTTCGACATAGGATCTCTAATAGAGACTCTACATCACGTCAGCGACATTGTTTTTCAAAATGGCGAAGGCCCTGAGTTAGAGTGTAGAGGAGTTTTTGATCAACAACAGTCACAAAGTGGAAAAGGACAGAGCTGGTAGTCGCGGGGTTACAGGGTGTTGAAATGGTATATTTAGGAAAGGGAGGAATAGGAGTTCATTTTTTATAAAGATAGACAACTAAATGAGTTAAATTACTTTTTAAAGTTAAGATTTTGGGCTGTTTGAAGAGGTGTATTTAGGCGAGAAGGAATGGTTTTCAATATAAGATTTTAAAATTTTTTAAAAATCTATTTGATTAAACCTTTTAGGTAGAAGCGAGTTAAATGCCAATTACAGGAAGTTATCAGTTTAAAAATTATTAGAGAAAAAATATTAGAGAAAAAACATTAGAGAAAACAATATATATATACATATATTAGAGAAAAAAAAAATATATATATATATATGTGTGTGTGTGTGTGTGTGTGTGTGTGTGTGTGTGTGTGTGTGTTAACCAAGGAAAAAGGGGTTTAGTAAAAGAATCCATATTTTCTAAAGATAGGCAATTAAAAGAGCTTGGAATAGGAATGTAGGGGGGTTAAAATACTTTTTAAGTTTAACGTTAGGGTAAAATTAAGATTAAAACTTAACTTGAATCCTTTGAATATATATTCTAACATCTAGTCAACGGGGATTTAAATTCTAAATTTAAGTATTCAAAAAATTTGCCTTGTGGCGGCACTCACTGATGAATTCCCTCCTAAAATTCAGTAGCCGGTGTTGGTGTGGGTATTTAAATATTGAAATTTTTTCCAGTAAACATAGACAGCACCTATCACGAAAATTCCTCGGAATACGGGCTGAACCTATCAGTTTCCAACTAATTTCAGAATCCAGCCCTTCTTCTTTCATTTTCCAGAATGCCCGGGAAAGGGCTGTCTGGTACCTCTAACCGGGGTTCGAGAAGGAGTATCTGTGGTTATACAGTCTTTGTTTGAAAGGACCGGCAGACATAGCGATATAGGTCCGGAAGTCGTTTTTTTTTGTTAGATGGAGAAATGCGGGCTTCATAAATCACCTGGGTATATTTGCATTTACCCTTCACCGGGCAGGCGTCCACAGAATTACAGTTGCATTCGTTTAGAATTCCGGACCTAGATTCAGCATTGCGCACGTTCACCAGAATTCTCCTATTATGGGAACTAATAAGGCTGTCCATATTCGGGGTGCAAGAATAACTAATTTTAGGGGTGTACCTATTAAAAATCTTCCGTAGAGGGTTACTGTTATTAAAATGTTTGTCTATTAACTTGAGAAAATATTTACCAATATTGATGTTAGTTAGTTTATAATAAGGGAGGGGTAAACCAAATTATCTTTCTTTTTCTACAGTTTCCTTTATTTTTATTTTTGGATGATTCGGAGTCTATTGTAGGTTTATTATATGTTAACTTGTTCTTATATCCGCTTTTTTGAAGGGCCTTATTGTAAATATTTTTACTTGCTTTGAAAGTTTTAATGTTGGATGATAATTGGTTGATTCTATTATTCACTATATTGGGTTTTTTAATATATTGTGTTTTTTATTGTTTTTTTTTATGATATTTTGGGATGGTTGGATGAAATATTAATATAAGTGGGGGAACTATTTTCTTTGAGAAATGGTTGGTACGATCCATCATTTAATTTAAGGGTGATGTCTAGATAGTTTACAATTTTAAGATTAGAGGTGACTTCGACTTTAAAACCGAGGTACTTCAGGGCTCTAATTACTTTTTGTGTATCCTATTTGTGTAGGGCCCATTGGAATTAGGGATAATTATTAATCCATCGTCCCGATATAGGCCTAATTATTTTGGGTCTAAAAATCTGCTTAGAATATCTAAGATATAAATTCTCACAAGATCTGCCACCTGGGCTGAATCATATGCTCCCATAGGGACGTCAAAAGCCTCCCCAGGCCCCTTTGTCCATGTGGAATCATCAAAGGAGAGAATGGATTTTCTGGCCGCAAAGATAATTTCGTAGTCCCTATCCGAAATGTTCACGTAATTTTTAGCAAATCTTAAACAACTCTCAAGAAGGTCCTTTGATATAGAGGAATAGAAATCGACAATATCGAATTTAAGGAAGGTGGATTTAGATTTGTTTTTGATGTTGTTAAACCAGTGTATCGTATCTGAAGAACTTTTCCAAAGGTTTGGTTGTAGATTCAATAGTAGCTTCTCTATTAGCTTTTTTAGAATTTCCCTGGAAATTATGCCTAAGTCACTTTTTGTAGGATTAATTAGCCTGGTTTGTAATTTGTTTTGGAAATTTGGTTTGTGGTCCTTAAATAAAACGTAAGCTTCTTTAGTGGCGATTTTGCCAATTTTGTCACTAATATTTAATTCTTTAGCGAATTTGGCTGTGTCTGTATTAATTTCAGATAATGCTAGGTTCCTTCTGTCTACTTTGTAATTACTAGTTAGGTTATTTTTAAGGACACTTATGTAATTTAAAGGATCACATTTATAAATGTTGTTAGATTTGTCGGATTTTACCCACAGGTGCTTAGATTTTTTCAGGTTTCTAATGTCTGATTTTAGTAAGTTCAGGAATTTATTTGAAGCCCCACAAAATTTGATTTTGGGGATCAAGTCGAAAAGGTCCTTCTCGAAAGAGTTCAGAAACCTGCATACGGGTGGTGTGCGCTGGGTCCTCAGGTTAAAGGAATCCGTGGAATGATGAGCAGAGTCTGTAGAGCGGATAAAAAGTGTTCCTTCCATCGAAGTCTCCTTATGAAGTTTTCAATTTTTTCGGTTAGGTGAAGGAGAAAAGAGTGAGTGTTTGGGTAAGGAATATTTTTCAAGGAATAATCCGGGGTAAACTTCTCCATTTTGGAATAGTAGAATGAATAGTTTAAAAATCCGGGAATGAACCAAGCGAGCTCAACCACCGAAGGTGTGGGAGCAAAATATTCAACCGTTTTCTTTGAACTTTTTATTATGAATGTTAGTCTGTTTTAGTATAATTTCCATAAGCAAAGCTGAGATTGAGGAAATCCGGGGAGCAAATTGATATTTTGGTTATACTGGATGGTGGCGCTTTAGAGAACTTTTTTTTCTGAATAAATTGCTTACTGTTTTTATTAGTGGGCATTTTTAAAATCGAAATTGTGCTTGAATTTTTAAAAAATTTTTAAATGAATTTCCCTTCATTTTAACATCTGGTGAATTTATACTACACATGAAGGAATTCTCAAACTAAATATTCTGTTATTCTTTGTAAATGATTTGTGGGCGTTTTTATAGTTGCCAACACTGTTTGTTTATAGATACGTAATTTAGAATAAAGCTCATTTCGTCTTTTTGCCTTGATAAAGTCCATCACAGGACGAAACGCGTAGGCGATTTAAAATACAGTTTTCCTCTTGTCTTTATTTTCTTTAACCACCCTGTACTTAATCTCTGATCATAACTGAGTATATTTTTACACACACACACACACACACACACACACACACACACACACACACACACACCATATATATATATATATATATATATATATATATTTACTCAAGTACATAGATCTGGATTAACATAGATTCCGTTATGCGTCTTTTTGTTTCTCACTTCCTTCTTTTTTTCTTTCTTTTCTCCGTAAACATTTATTAAATTAAGAATCACCCGCGTTTGACTACATCCATCAGAACTTTCTTTTTTTTATTTTCAGATTTTAATTTAAAATTTACGTTAGACAAATATAATAATGATAATATACATTAATTAATTTATTTTTACATTCTAAGTTTTTGGGAGATGATAATTATTTACTGATACATGTTCTACTAATTAACCCATAGCTGGAGGGGATAGATGTATTCATACCTTTACCAAGGGGATTTGCACTTAAATGAATATAAATAGTTCGACTAGAATTGAAAATTGGCTTCCAGTCCATTACATCATTATAACATTTCATTATCCTTTACACTAACCACGCATACAAGCTTACAATACCTGCTATTCAAAAGCCGACAATCACATATAAATTTGGCTTGAAGTTGTTTAAATTCGGTGATTGTATGAGAATTGGCGTAATAAACCCTGAGAATATAACGACAAAACAAAAACATATCTTTTTGTTAACCCAGCCAGACATATGAAATAGAGTAAAAGGGTGAAGATTTTCTTAAAAAAAAAAATTTAAAAAAAGAAATGTATGTATATTTTCAATAAAAGTCAAAATATTGTGCAAATATTAATTATAAATAATAAATAATTATTTTTTAATGATATAACGTTCATCTTAATTTCTAATTATTTTATTGCAATCTTTGACAGATATGAAAGTTGTTACCCTAAGAGGCTGGAATGAGTTAGAAAGCCTGTCTCTTCCGAGTCATGATTCTCAATGTATCCGTTGAGAAATTAGAGCGACAATACAGGAGTTGGGATGAAAAGCAAGGAGAATTTAATGAAATATAAGATGGATTACAAATAGAGGAACAAAAGCAAAGGATCTTATTTTTCTAAAGAAAAGATTTTTTCAGTGGTTTCTTTTTTTTTTTTTTTCAGGTGAGTTGTATAGCATACTTGAAAGTTTTATCAGATATCAAGATGGACCACAACAAGCGGTTTTCGGTCGAAGAGCGGACAAAAATTTTAGAACAATTCTGCAACAATGTAATCTAGATTTGTTTAGAGACAGTTTCAACGCGAATATATTGTGAGGAAAAATTCCCATACAATCACACGTTGTGCAGAAAAGTTTTGAAAAACTAGAAATGTGCTTAGCAATAACAAAAGCCATTTTAGCCGAAAGTTTACAGCGAGGCCCATTTCAAAACGTCAGGGACCAGTTAGAAAAGTCGTCCCGAAAATCGACCAGATAGATATCGCAGCAAATAGGTATTTCCAATGGATCTGTGCACCGAATTATCCAAAGTGATCTGAAACTGTTTCCTTACAAAATGCACATTCTTCAAGCGCAACTGAAACCAACAAGATTGAACTCTACGTGTTTAGCCAAACGTTATTCTATTTTGTCCCCATTTTCGTGCCCCACTCGTATATAACAGTCGAAAATACATAATAACTGACATTTTTTTTTTTTTTTATAAGCGTTTCACCCCGAGCAAGGCATGTCACTGCTACTACTGTGCAGGGGGCTACGTAGAGAGGAGAAAGGTTGATTAAATATAGGAAATGACAGAGGGTGGGTGATAGGCGGGTAAGGATACCGAGAATGAGGGTTGGGTAGATGAGAGTGTTCTGAGAATAGTTGGGAGTTAGTGTGATAGGAGGTGTCTATTGACCCTACATTTAAACACCTGGAGATTGTAACTGTCGGGAAAGCAGACTTGTGGAAGGGAGTTCCACAGGCGAGAAGCGCGAGAAAAGAAGCTGTTGGAGTAGGAATTTACGGTTACATCTTATTTGTTTAACTGTAAAAGGGTGGGACCTAGTTGCTAATCTAGTATCTCGTGTAAATTCGTGCTTAGGCGGCACCAGTGATCTAAGCTCATCGGAGCAGAAGCCATGAAAGTACTTGTAGAAGAGGCATAGGGAAGCCACATCACGCCGGTGTGAGAGCGGCTGCAGCCGGTCTGCCAAGTCAGTATCAACCACGTTACAGATCCTCATTTGTATTTTGTCAAGAAGCCCAAGGAGAGCAGCAGGGGCACCCGACCAGATATGGCAGCAATATTCAATACACGGGCGGATGGTAGATTTGTATATGTGCAGAATAGATTCAGGTGGGAAAAATTTCCGGGCCCTGCATTTTAAGACTATTTGTAATAAATCTAAAAGCAACGGAAGGATTAACTAGCGAACTATTAGTGAAACTAAACGATAATAATTCGTCTAAGAAATTCAAACAAATTTCTAAAAGAATGAGAAATAAATAATAGTCGTAAATTCATACTTAATACTTCTTTATTTTGTCTGACCGAGGTGGCAGGACGATATGTGTGCTGAGTATCTACAGCACAGTATCCATGCTAAAAATATTTAGACAAATAAGACAAATATCAGAAGACAGAACAACAAATAGAGGAGAGGTTAAGTCTTTAGAGTCGCAGATAGAACAGTCCGATAACAATTGCTGACAATCCGAAGGTACCCTTCTCCACCACTCGAGAGAGATGCGACACAAAGTCATTTATTAACGTGGGACCCTGAACGTGAACGCCCAGGTAAAACTGGTCAAAAATTACCAATCCCCCGCTAACGCGGTGGATAGTTTCAAAATCGGTCTTAATTGGTCGTTTAAAATCCAGCCAAAAAGCAGGGTTACGAATATTGATTTTTTAATCCCTGCTTAAATGTGGCACAATGTATGGGGTACCCAGTGAGGATAGAATTCTCTACTCAGTTATAATAGGTTTTAGCAAGACAAGCTTGCTAACCATTACACCATGTCGACGATCCCTCATTGACAATCCGAAATCCCAGACTGCTGTTAGTCTTTAGTTTTATACTTACTCCGGTCCATAGACGATTCCATTGTTGAAAGCGCTAGAGGGGCGTTAACTTCTCTACAACAATATAATAAAAAAAAAGAATAACATTGCAATTAATATGATTAGTGCAAAAGAAGGACATTGCAGCTCAGTCGATACTGCAGGAACTAATTCCATACTAATTGGTAATTTTTGCAAGTAAACAAATGAGAGAAGTTTCTTTTAATAGTCCAGTGACTTCATCAGTATTCAGATCTAATTTAATAAAGCCTTCGTCTTATTTAAATATGATGCTCATTTCAGATTATTTCTAAGTCTTTTTAAGCCCCTTCTCATTTCATGTCATCTTCATAATTTTATTTTTTTGTAATTTTGAGTTCGTACTGCAACGGTTAGCAGACACAAACATCAAACTACAATACGTCATACAAGAAATAGTTACATAACTACAATAAAAATAAATGCATCGTAATCAGAAAAAAGATTAGTCCAAAATGCCAAATTCAAGTAGGTGATATTAAAATCAAGCAGTTACAGAAATTTAAATACCTGGGAAGTGCCCTGCCAGAGGACGGAAAGTGTGGCCCTAAGATCCGAAGGCGTATTGACATGGCCAAGGATGCATTCCGGAAGTTGAATAGAGTATTGAAAGACAGGAAGACTTCGCTGGAAACAGAGAAGAGATTGCTGGATGTCGGTCCTTCAACATGACAGCGAATGCTGGACAATTTTATCAAAGATGAAGGAAAGACATAAAGCCACCGAAATATGATTCTACAGAAAGATGCTGAGGATACCATAAACAGATAAACGACAAGGTTTTGGAGAGGATAGACACGAAAATGAAACTTGTATTTAACATCAGGAAAAGACAGCTAATATTTTTGGAGCATATAGTGAGAAAGGACGGCTTGAAGAATCTGATGCTCATGTGACGGAAAGAGGGAAAGAGAGAGAAGAGAAAGCAACGCGTGATATAGTTGATGGACTATAGCGGATGGATGGTGGAGCGAGATTTGAGCGGTATAACAGCAGAAGTGTCGTTAAGAGATACAAAGGACTGCAAGATGTGCAGCGCCATGATCGTCTACGCACATAGAAGAATGCTAATGCATTTAGAAATACCAATTCATCCTTTGTAAACCAACATTTGCTATATTTTTTAATTGTCGTTCCTAAATACTCTCGCTTCTTCTTTTTAGTAATTTCTGTACATAAGAGTTCTGATCATAAAATTTCGAAGATTTGTTATGGTAAAGGAAATAAGATACACAGAGTGAAGCCGCTTGGTACACACTGATCACAGACTCTCTCACGCATGCACGCTAAAGTATAACGTTCTGGCCCACGTGTTTATAGCAGCGCTTGGAATGAAAGTCTGTAGAGTGTGGTCGTCTTAACATGTCACAGGATTTTCATCAATGAATTTGGCATGTGCAACGCTTTTTTTTTTACTGAACTACAACATTTCCTCATGTCGGTTAAACGTTATATTTAACAAATTCCACCCAATGGAATGTTCTTTAAAAATTAAGTCACACAACATTTCAAGACAAAGATGAAATCTAACAGAGTGCGACGAGACTGCTGCTTTCTATCTCAAAAAAAAATATAGTTCCAGGAATGCTTCCATATATGAAAACAAAGCTGAATAAATTGTGTGCTTTCAGAAGGTGAGTAATTCGGAAAAGGTTGAATGACGAATTCATGTGTGGTGTATTTTTCTTTTTATAATGATTCCGATACCTTTTGATCAGACCTCGTATAAGGAACCGACAGATTAATATTAATGTAAAAAGCCTTTTAGATTAACCGTGAATCGCCTAAGAGGATTTAATTTGATCTGCTCTCAATTGGACTAAAAAGAGTTGAGGCAATAATTGTAAATGAGGAATGTAATGATAACGAATGAATTTCACCAAGACAATATTTTATATTGTATTTTTTTAATTTTTATAGAACTGAACAAAAAGAGTCAGTTAAGTGCCATACGTGAAACACGCTTTGGGCGATCATGTCTCGAAAAAGAAATGACTGACTGGGCAAAAGATTATCCCGCAGTATGTTGCTATGATTTTCAACGGTAGACAGGTTGCCATCCAAGGCTATAGAACCCAATCTGTCCTGCCATTTAACTCATAGCTGGAGGGAGAAGTGATAGATTATATTACATTATTAGTAAAAGTAGTAGGGGCTCAGTTTATTACTTCGTAGCAATAGAAAACCGATCCCCCACTTATGTCCAATAGAATTTTTAATTATGTTTCCAACTATTATCTTCAGTCAATCAGTTAAGTGCCATGCGTGATACACGCTTTGGGCGATTATGTCTCGAAAGAGGCATGACTGACTGGGCAGAAGATTATACCGCAGTAGGTTGCCATTGCTTTCTGTGGTAGACTGGTTGCCAGCCATGGCTATAGAACCCAATCTGTCCTGTTATTTAACCCACAACTGGAGGGACGAGAAGGATTAATACTTTTCTCAAGTGTATTGTGCGTAAGTGAAAGTAAGGAATTCAACTGGAATTCGAACTCGGCTCCACGATTTGTCATTCCGAGACTATATCCACTGGACCACAACGAATATCCTGCAAAAAAGTAAACAAAATATGCAAGCAGAAAGAGAAGGACATTGCTTTTTTTAATCAATTAGACTATACATGTTTGCCTGTGTGTGTCTCTGCGTGAATAAATTTCAATCAATGAAGTGAAGATGCTCCGGAAAGTGATCCCGTGGATAAGGTTGTTGGAGTACACAGACATGACAAAACTGAATGGACACAAACATAAATTTTATTTCTGACTTTTTTTAATAACCAAGATAAATTGACATAGATTATTCGATTAAAATTGCAGATAATTATACTAGAACATGCCACGAACCAAAGGAGCATCAGACCTATCCGAATTTCAGCGAGGACATATCGTGGGCCAACATGAAGGTGGTCTAAGTCAAAGAAAAATACCTGAACATTTTCAATACCAATTTCTACTGTTAAAAGAGTGATCGTACAATTCACCAGAGAGGTTGAGACAAAATGAGATCAATAAACTTCCATGGCCAAATCAGTCCCCGGATATTTACTCTATTGAACGCCTTTGGGGCATATTAGATCGTAAACTCCGCAAAAAGAATACTAAGCCATCTTCTAAGCCCGAATTTTTAGGATTATTGCGTGAAACATGGAAAGAAATCCTTCAAGATGATATTCGTGAACTCATCGTTAGCATGACTAAAAGTGTCCTTGCATTAAAAAAAGAAAAGGGGATGTCAACCAAGTATTAGTTATTAAATTTATGACTATATATAATAACTTCATTTATATAAATTACTTGTTTATTAAATAATTATTAATTGTTTAATAAAATAAACAGTATCTGTGAGCGTCTATTCAATTCTGTCATGTCTGTGTATGTTGGGCGGGAAAGACTGAGAAGAGGATGAAGACAGGAAATGTCAAGTTTTATAGCCGCTTGTCAGCGAAACCTACTGACTTCTTTGTGAAACCGGAAAAGCCATGTGGAGAATAAACTACAATTTCAACAAAGAAAAAATAAATGAATGAATTGAACCCATTGACAGTAAATAACAGCGAAACTTTAAATTATGAATAAAACAATTGCGTTGTAAATAATGGAACTGAGATATTGTAATTTGAGATATTGTAATTTAAAGCGTTAACTTGAGAATGTTTTAAAACAATGAAATATTAATTTTAAAATGTACGAGTTCAAATAAAATGTCTCTACGTGTAAGTGCAATTATATGAGTAATTTTAGGAAAATAAAGTGAACGGGGTCCGTGAAATTTTTATTTGGTCTCCTTGAGTTGTTTTGCAGTCGCTGGTAGCCAAGAGACAATTCTGAAGTGAATGTCTTCACTGGTTGTTGGATTGACGTTCCCAATTTTATTTGTTGTAGAAGTTCCACGCTTAACCTCTTGAAAAAAAAGATAAAGCGATAGGATTCTTTTCTCTCTTTTTTATCACTATTCTTGATCACATTGTATAGTTTTCTACTAAGTCCGTACGGAAGTGGTTTTGTTAAATTACATTTTAAATTTACAACATTTACTGCATGAGCGTTATTTCTAGGGTGAGGATATGAATGCATAGTCGATATATGCATTTATATTGTAAATAAATTGTATCAGATAGCTGCATATTTTTTTTTAAAAAAAAGAGAGAGAGAGAGAGAGAGAGAGCATTTCTTCTTTGCCCTCCTCAAAATCGCTGTTGATTTTAAGAATTCTATCATTGGATGGTGTCCAACTATCATTTCTAAGGAAGAACCTAACTTATCATAAATATTTGAAATTATTTTTTACAAAGTATAATTATTTTAATACATATATATATATATATATATATATATATATATATATATATATATGGGCGGTATTAAGACAAGCTGGAGAAGATTTACAGCGACGCAATGTGTTTAATGTGCAGGTTTTAATTAAAAACAAAACAGTGTGCAAGGAAATTTCGATTGGGATCTTTTAGGATAAGAGATGCAACAAGTTAAATTACCATTTCAGATCCAACCACTAGAACCTGTCTTTTTTACACACACACACACACACACACACACACACACACACACACACACACACACACTTTTTTTTAATCATCTCACCCCAAGCAAGGCATTCTACTGCCACTGTTACCCATGGGGTTACATAGGGGAAATTGATGAGAAAGGGGAGTCAGTTATAGGAAATGTCAGGAGGAGGGTAATAGACGGATGATAATACCGAGATGGGGGTGGAGTTGATGGAAAAAGATCTTGTGAGAATGGATGCGAGTCAGTGAGACAGGAGATGTTTATTGACCTTACATTTAAATTCCTGGAGATTGTAGCTGTCGGGGAAGCAAGTATATGGAAAGAAATTCCACAGGTGGGAAGTGCGAGAAAATAAGGCCAAGGACAATTTTATTAATTTTTATTTTAGTTTTTCCAGCGCCCTAACATTTTCCATAATTATCATTACAAGCGCTTTCAGCCATTTCTCTGTCCATTTTCAAGGGTGTTATGTGTCCGCTGATGTTATTTTATGCTCATGTTCCGATTGTAATATAGTAATTTATCCTGTGTTGTTTTTTACAAAGGAGCGTTATTTCAGCCCTCATTCTCCACATACGACTGAAAAATCGTTTGATCATCTATCTAATCTAATCTAAACTGATTTATAAATGGAACTTTGTCTGTGTGTGTGTGTGTCTGTAGGTGTCCGTTACCTATAGACTCCGAAACCGCTGAACCGATTTTCTTGAAAATTTACACAGTTGTACCATAAGCGTCTGCAAGTGTTCATAGCTAGGTTTTGTGCCGAGGTACGCCCGATAAATATCAAAAATCGATAATTGAAAATATCGGGTTCTAGAAGGAGTAGTCCGATTTTAATCAAATTTGATACACTCATAGACAAAAACATAAGAAACTATATTCAAAAGTTTCAAGGTTGCAGTCCTTACAATTGCAGAAAATCGATAATATATATATATATATATAAAAGGCAAGATGTTTGTGTGAGTGTCTGTTTATTTGCCTGTATGTCTGTATTTCTTCAGCCCTTTTATTTTAGTTTTTGCTTCGGGTTTGGCTCTAAATAGAAATAATTGTAGTTCTTAGTCTCACCCATGATACCATCTACTCAGAGAACTTATTTAGCCTTCAAAATTCAGTTTACGACGTAAAGACTTATTTGATATCGATACCAAGAAATCAATATTTGACTTACATTCATTCAGTTTTCTTTCAGTCTACGGTTTCGCTTTAACTGGAAACAACTATTCCTTTTTAGTCTTTCGTGCCAATGTCCAAAGAATCTGAGCTCCAGGACCATGGATTAATTTTAAAGCTGTCATTACACCCGAGCAACGCCGCGCTATACTGCTAGTCTTTCTATTAAAAAAACCTTTTAATTATTTCGAGCATTAATGAAAGCCGTTGTCTGTGAATCTGACTGCAGATGCAGACTGTCTGTGTATTATTTAATGTAATGTTAGGGAGATTACATTTCAGCATTCAGCAGATACTCGATTTTTCTGACTTGTCCACTTTATTTACAAAGGCTCCATCCATGAGATTGAGTAAATATAGTATACCTTAAAACTATATATTTATCATATATTTACAAGTGCTTGTCTACAATGTCTGAGTGTTTTGAATAAAGATACAGACTAAAATTTTAACTAACTCTGTAAGAATTTCCCTTCATTGTCAAAAATCGAAGAGAAAAAAAAATCCTCAACCCGGCGGCGGTCTCAACAACCGCACCAGACATATTTGACAGTCGACATCTCAGGGGATTCTGAAAACATTTCGGTGCGATTTGAATCAAAAAAATGAAATTAGGAAAAGAAATCGAATTCCCGCCTTGCAGCTAAACTAGTGCGTGTTACTCACAAGTAAAAGATATCAGTGTATGAGGCTAGTTGAAACCCAGGATAGAATATGCTGTATTTCAACGTTCTAATGTTTTGAAATTTGATTTTCATTGAAAACAAATAAAAGAGCAGAACTCTTACGTAACATAGACTCTCCTATATGACAGTGAATACTAGACAATCTTTCTAAACTTATTTATAAATGAACTTTGTCTCTCTATGTGTGTGTGTGTGTGTGTGTGTGTGTGTCCGTTACCTATAAACTCCGAAACGGCTGAACCGATTTTCTTGACAATTTGCACAAATGGTATCATGGCTGAAACTAAGAACTACAATTATACCAACTTAGAGCTAAACCCAAAGCAAAAACTAAATTAAAAGAGTTGAAAAAAATACAGACAGGCAGATAAACATACACATACACACAAACATCTTGTCTTTTATATATATATATATATATATATATATATGATATCGATTTTTTTCACTATTGTAATAACTGCAACCTTGAAAATTCTGAATATCGTTTCTTATGTCTTTGTCTATGAGTGTATCAAATTTGATTAAAATCGGATCACTCCTTCTATAACCAAATTTTTTGATTTTTCGATTTTCGATATTTATCGGGGGTACCTCGACACAAAACCTAGCTAGTAACACTCGCAGACGCTGATAGTACAACTGTGTAAACTTTCAAGAAAGTCGGTTCAGGCGTTTCGGATTCCATAGGTAACAGACAGACACACACACACGGAGACAAAGTTCCATTTATAAAGAAGTTTAGATAAAGAGAAAAAGTGACTTGAAAAAATTATCACTCACTTGACATATTTAAGGTAACGTGATTCTGGACATTACCATTATCATGTTATGAAAACTTTGCCTGGAAGGTATGGTTGAAGGAAGAAGGAATAGAGGTAGACCCCCCAAAAAAGTGGGGTGATAACATCTATGAATGGCCCAGTCTTACCCTTTACATCAGTGCCATACATGAAACACGTTTGGGTGATCATGTCTCGAAAGAGACATGACTGACTGGGCAGAAGATTATCCCGCAATAGGTTGCTATTGCTTTCTGCGGTAGACTGGTTGCCAGTCAAGCCTATAGAACCCAATCTGTTCTATTATTTCCCCCATAACTGGAAGGAAGAGACAGATTAATACCTTTCCCAAGGGTATTTGCGCGTAAGTGAATGCAATGAATTCAACTGTAATTCGAACTCGGCTTCCCGATTTGTCGTTCCGAGTCGATATCCACTGCACCACATCACGAGGTTAAAAGACTTTATCATGCAGGCGGAAACAGTGTAACTTAATAATAATAATAATAATAATAAATACGTGTTTCTATAAATAAATGACAAATCACGGGGTTCTGGGTATGACGGTAAACTGCATCCAGCAGCAAGGCCTCTGACTGGGGGGTTCTGAGGAGCAGAGAACCACATCTTAATTGCTGTTGTTCCCAGGTCCACCCTGACCCGGAGTTTTAACACCTGTTATGGTCCCAGCTATGGGCAAATAGTTAACCCCCAAATTGCTGTCAAAACACCATGAAAGTACAAAAAAAACTTTATAGAATTATATACATGAAAATAGACTTTTATAGAAAAATATACATTTTTGAAGAAAAATATTACCAACAATACATTTTGAATAAAAAAAAAATTATTACCATAACACATTTTTCACTGAAAAAATATTGCCATAATACATTTTTAAGAAAAACAATATTGCTAGCAATACATTTTTGAATACAAATGTAGAAGACAACTTTAGTATTCTAAAATAAAACGAAAATAAAAAAAATCATCAAAATCTGACTAAACTAATCTCCTCACTAAAACCGAACATTAAAAAATAGCTTAAAACCCCACCTTTTTGGTATTAAATGACCCACAGAGGTGTTGATATGCCATTAAACAAAACTCAAACTCAAACTGACTAAATCAGCTTTGTCACTATAACCGAACATTAAAAAAATACCTTAAACCCCCCACCTTTTTGGCATTAAATAACCCACAGAGGTTGATATGCCGTTAAACAAAACTCAAACTCAAACGGACTAAACCAACCTTATCACTATAACCGAACATTAAAAAAATAAAACTTAAATCTCCACCTTTTTGGCATTAAATAACCTACAGAGGTTGATATGCCGTTAAACAAAACTCAAACTCAAACGGACTAAACCAACCTTATCACTATAACCGAACATTAAAAAAATAAAACTTAAATCTCCACCTTTTTGGCATTAAATAACCTACAGAGGTTGATATGCCGTTAAACAAAACTCAAACTCAAACGGACTAAACCAACCTTATCACTATAACCGAACATTAAAAAAATAAAACTTAAATCTCCACCTTTTTGGCATTAAATAACCTACAGAGGTTGATATGCCGTTAAACAAAACTCAAACTCAAACGGACTAAACCAACCTTATCACTATAACCGAACATTAAAAAAATAAAACTTAAATCTCCACCTTTTTGGCATTAAATAACCTACAGAGGTTGATATGCCGTTAAACAAAACTCAAACTCAAACGGACTAAACCAACCTTATCACTATAACCGAACATTAAAAAAATAAAACTTAAATCTCCACCTTTTTGGCATTAAATAACCTACAGAGGTTGATATGCCGTTAAACAAATATCAAACTCAAAATACGGGTATCGGTGATAGCAAAAAACACTTCACAACGTGCCGGTAGCTGTAGAAAAACATGGTAGCTTTTGTCCTGAAAGGAAACAGCACATAGAAGAATCTATGTTTAGTTATTACCTCTTTCGCTAAGAGAAAACATTTGCATCGTTTACGTGTTCAGCTATGCAAAGAATTCGTGTTAAAAGCAAAAGTATTCAATTTAGGTTTTTCATTCCACGGCCCGGTTCGACCAACTTAAAACATAAAGCATTATATTGCCACACTCCCCACTTCACCTTGAACAAGATTTGAACATCTAAAGTTCTGTTAATTACTTGTTGTTGCAAACTAGGAAAACACTGAGATTAATTTTCTTTGCAGATGTTGACGAAAAGAATATCATTTACTACGATACATACCAATAATCTGCTTTCATGAATGGAAATATTAGCTTTGTTTTGGCAACACTTTTTACAAAGTGAATATATATATATATATATATATATTTTTTTTCGGAAACTGATGGAAAATAATTGTACAATTAGACGAAATCTTTTCTGCCTCGACATGTTTGGGGTTACCATTCTCAGGTGATGCACTGGAAGAGTGAAAATATATAAAAATTATGTATAGTGTTTCTTTCTCTATCGATATAGCAATTACTTGTCCAAAATTAAATATAGAGCAAGAAAGTTAAAAAAGAAGAATGTTGTACATAAAAAATAATTTAGAATCATGTTGGGAAATGAAAACACTTATTCATATATATATATATATAATAATATTACTAATAGTATTGTACTAAGATTCCAAAATCAGTGTGTCAGAGGATTAAATATTTTAAAAAATGCATATACTTCAGTTTTTCAATATCTACTCTTTCTTCCCCCTTCTCTCTCTTTCTCTCTCTCTCTCTCTCTCTATATATATATATATATATATATATATATATATATAAATTAACCTAATGAGCCAACAAACCTACCAAGGCTTCACCTAAATGGATCTTCAGGGAAGGTTGGCCCACTTTCCCTGAAGATCCGTTTAGGTTGAACCTTAGTAGGTTTGTTGGCTCACTAAGTTAATTTACTCATTCTGCTCTGCTTACGTATTGAGCGCTTTTTTGTTATTGATTACTCGTCACGGGATTTTTGTTTAGGCTACGTACTGGCTAAATCCAAATCGCTTTGGCTGATGTTCATGTGCTTAGCTCTTTCATTTTTACAACCATTTTTTTCGTAACGAGTATAGTGATAAGTTTGCATTTTATATATATATATATATATATATGTGTGTGTGTGTGTGTGTTTTTGTGTGTGTGTATGTATGTATTTTCCATTTGTAAACGAGTTATTACGCGACCTAGGCTTTTACCATGAGTAGTGTTTCAGGCAATTTCCAATAACTGAATATCGCCTGAAGACACGATTCATGGTAGAAACATAGGTCGCGTAATAAGTCGTTTACAAATTAATAATATTCAAAAATACAACAATATAATTGTATTGAACACTTTTTAATACAAATGTGCACTGGTCTATTTTTTTATTATTACCAGGAACTAAGTAAGTAAACAATCGATATATATATATATATATATATATATATATATATATATATATATGTATATATGTATTCTTATTCGTTAAATTGTGTGTGTATATATATGTATGTGTGTACTTCTATAAGTATGTATATATAATAATTGTAATTAATTTTTTTTTTTTTTTACTTAGTGTTGTCTTTATTTAGTTTAATTTCAAATGACCTAATTTTTTAAAAAATAATTTTATTTTAAATCCTATATCTTTTTATTTTCTTTTTTATTCCCTTTTTATTCCCTTTTATTAATAATTATGCCTTTTTAAGTAAAGGCCTTTTTCTAATACTTCAACGTTTTGGGGAAATTAGGTTTTTGAATTTGTCCAGCGTCTGTAATATTTAAAAAATTTTTTTTCTTTAGTTTCTTTCTTTTTCCCTCCCTTCCTTCTTTTATCTCTCTTACCACCTTTTTTCCGTGTTGCTTTAACTGACGTCGATTTAACACGGCTGTCTGTTAATTTTTAGTTACATTCTCCCTTTTTTTTGCGAACCCAGACGATGTCAATTTTTTCTTTTCTTATTTATTTGATTTTATTCTATCTTTTTCTTTTTCTTTTTCCTTTTCTTTTTCTTTCCCTTTATTTTTATTTTTTTTATTTTATTATTTATTTTTTAATTTCTTTGCAATCTATTTAAAAAGGAAAAGTAGACTAATTTTTCTCCAGTTTCTGAAAGGTTTTTTTCTGTTGCTGAGGTGATGTGTCGTTCCCCGTGGGGATCTTCATATCGAAATGGCCATTCAACATCTTTGAATTAATGCTTTTTAATATATGTATAAATATGTATAAACGAAAAAAGTTGATGGAACCAGTGAACGATCTGGCAAAACCTAAAACTCTTATTCAGATAAGTTCTCGAATAAAAGAACACAATGCAGAAAAAATAACCTAAAGGAAGCCCTACCTACTCAGTAATGTGCTCGAGGTTTAGATTGCCTAGACAGACCCAAAAACGCTTAATGTATATATATATATATATATATATATATATATATATATATATATATATAAAATGAAATATAGAAAATAAAACAAAAATTTCGATATTTAAATGCGTTGAATAGCATTTCTGTTCTTCCTCAATTTGATTTGCAATTACTCCTCGCACTTCTTCGACTTTGCGAGTACGACGACCCAAGTTTGACCTTCTGCGAGGCATTATCGTCATGAATTGAAGCAGGTCTTTTGCAGTACGATTAAGAATCTGAAAATAAAATTGTCCAAAATCGTCATTTCAGCATTTCAGCAAGTCCCTCTCCCTTCATTTTTGACTATATAAGAAGAACAATAAGAAGTTTGTATTTTTCCGCTTATTTTGAAAAAGTATTTCTAAAAAAAAGCTAAAACACCAAAAAAGGACTTAACCCTTGATATTTACCAAAAACAGAAGCAAAAAAAGGTGGAGGGATTGATTTTACTATGAATCTGTATAACGAAGTGAGCACACCCAGAATAATGTCAAATTCATAAATTTTATCGAAATTGTTTTGTTTTTATTTACATGACAGTTTAGTGTCTTATTGATAATAATTCGTTGAAGAAAATGACAAAAAACATTTTAAAGGGAGTCTGTCGTTTAGAACCGACAAATAAGAAATAAAAAAGGTTTAGGTTTAAAGAAAAGAAGAAACTTATTTACTAAATCAAAGAAATAAATGGGATATCGATAATAATTCGTTGAAAAACAAAATGAATATAACTTTTTTTAAAGGGAAGCTATTTCTGTTGTTTACGCCAGCCAAAATAGAAATAATAATAGAAATGCTTCGCTTACCTTAAATGTGGATTTTTCCTATGTTTTCTATGAAATAACAAAGTTGTTTTTAAACGCATCCGTACAGAAAATGAAAGTATTTTGCTTTGGCTCTCATTCTATTTTTTTATATTGTAATATCTGTTCATATTATGTATATAAAAACACGCTTGAATTCTATTACAATGCTATTTTAAAATTTCAAAACTATTGGAGAGTCTGTCGTTTAGGCCCGACAAAAAAGAAATAAAAAATGTCTTATATTAAACAAAAAAAAAGAACAAATTTATTTACTCAACCATCAAAATAAATGGGATATCGATAACAAATCGTTGAAAGAAAAGGAATAGAAAACTTTATTTTTTTTTTTAAAGGGAAGGGCCTTTTGTTGTTTACGCCTGCCAAAATTGAAATAATAATAAAAAAGGCTTAGGTTTTAAAAAAAAGAAAACATTTATTTACACAATCAACAAAATAAATAGGATATCAATAATAATTCGTTGAAAAAATGAATACAAAATTTATTTTAAAAAGGGAAGGGATTTCTGTTGTTTACGCTCGCAAAAATAGAAATAATAATAAAAAAAATGTTTCGATATACAGTAAATGTAAAGGTTTCTTATGTTTTCTATGAAATAACAAAGTTATCTGTAAAGGCGTCCATATTGATAATGAAAGCTTTTGGTTCGGCTTTCATCGTTTCTAACTGACTTTGCAAAATATATATACTTTTAATATTGTAATATCTTTTAATATAAGAAATATAAAAACACGCTCGTATTCGATTAAAATCCAATGGTAAAATTTCAAAACAATTGGTGTAGACGTTTTCTAGATTAGCAGAAAGCAGATACTTACAAACGGACAAGTACATTTATATATGTATATATTACCAATAGTGTGTAAGGTAAAATCAGTTTGAATAGAAAGTTTTAAGTGACGCGTTTTGTTCTGAGATCCATCTTGAGACATAAAGTGGTCATATTGATAGAAATGTTCCAAAATGTACAATAATCATTTTCCCATTTATTATTTCTTTCTGTATATATATATATATATATATATATATATATATGTGTGTGTGTGTGTGTGTGTGTGTGTGTGTGTGTGTGTGTGTGTGTGTGTGTGCAAGAGAGAGAGAGACAGGATGTTTCCATCAAGAAAACTCATCAGTCTGAAGAAATTCCTTTTCAGAATGAAACGATGACTAATATTTATTCCATCTTATCATCTTTGAGCGTGTGCATGTGTGTGCATGTGTGTATGTACGTTTGTGTGTGTGTGTGTGTGTGTTTCATGTGAAAGTCTATCTGGAAAACATCGCCAACCTCATTGCAGTGAATGTAAAATGATATATCATTTTTCCAGCTCATCAACATCTCCGCCTTGTCATCGAGCCAGTTTATCTTAAATTTCATTTTGATGTAACAAATATGAAAGATAGACGCATCAATCGATCACCCCATCTTCCAGTAAAGAGTTGGCTTTCTACCACCAGATAATCCAACCACTTTCATTTATCTTTATGATACTTGGTGATTTTCCACATTTGCCCAGCATTCATATGTAATGAACACACACACACACACACACACACACACACACACACACACACACACACACACACACTCCACCCACGTCTATTGAACAGGTTAAGAGGTTCATCCCTTGTTCCCTGTTTAGGATGTGGTTTCCGGCTTTCTCTTTTCCAATCTTTTCACTATTACGTAGCCCCCTGCACACCAGTGGCGTTATCGCCTTGCTTGCGGTGATACGATTAATATATATATTTCTGAGAAAAACGCTCGTTGATAACACGTACATATTTAAACAAAAAATAATAAACAGAAACTAAAAATCCTGGAAGCAATCTACATTAAACAATTTAAACCTGGTTTGAATACAATCAATTTTTATATTTCCAATAACGTACTTAAGTGCCTGTAATCAGATCAGGGACCACAACGCCACTATTTTGTCACTGTCTTCGGCTATCTGCCACGGTAGGGATGGACTTATATTTTCAATTTAATTCTCTTTATTGTTAATAACTTAAATGTTCTATGTTTACTGTGTGTTAATATTTATTTTTTGATAATGGCTTATGTGAGCCGAAAGCTTAGACCCGATAAAAAAATCAACAATTACTGTGATTTTTTGTTGTCTTTCAACGATATCACCATCAAGTATATCAGACGGTACGAACGGATCCTACACAAAATTAATAGACAAAACTTGTCTATATTATTCAATGAAACCTACATTAATATATATATATATATATATATATATATATATATATATATTGTCTTATGTAGATGGCACGACTTAGAGTTTCATGCGTTATGCAATCTTCAGGTACATATTTTAAACTGACATTTTAATAGATTTGAATTTAAGTTCACTCGATGTTCATGGGAATTAGATATTATTATGTTAACTTACTGCTTCTAATAACAATAGTAAAATTTGAATTGAAAACGACGACATGGCGATAAAATTAATTAAAATTTTAAAAGTAAAATTATAAATTTAAAATTTTAAGATTAAGAAATATTAAAATGCAGGAAGATGAAATCAATTAGCAATAGTATTATTTGCGAAAGAAATAAAGTTGAAAATAAGGAAGAAAGAGCCAATCATATAGTGCAATCTATATCAATCGGGATCTAAAAATTTAAGTAATTTTTCTATGGTAACATCTGGTTATTAAAACTCTTTTTTAAGTAGACTAGTGTTATTAATAAGCTTCACGTTTCTTGATTCACGTAAACCAAATGCATGCTCATCAGTAAAATGCCAATTACAGGCGAGGATACTAAAATTAATTAGCTACAAAAAAATGTCATTACCTTGGGAATGTTCTAACAGAGGATGCATGTACGACACTGAAATCATAAAGCGAATTGGCATGGGGAAAGTTGCATTCCAGAAACTAAGTAGAGTATTAAGAGACAGGAAAATTTTGCTAGAAACAGAGAAGAGAGTACTGGATTGTTATGTGATATCAGTTCTTCAGTATGGCAGTGAATGCTGGACAATCTCATCAAAGATGAAGGAAAAACTTGAGCAATTGAAATGTGGTTCTACAGATGGATGCTGTGGATATCATGAATAGAGCATGTGAGCAATGATGAGGTTTTAGAAAGGATTAAAACGAAAGGAAATTAATACTGAGTATCAGGAAAATACAGCTAAATTTCCTGGGACATGCAATGAGGAAATAGGGGTTCGAGAACCTGATACTAACAGGCCAGATAGAGGAAAAAAGATACAGGGGAAAGCAGCGAATAACATATTTGAAGGGCCTGAGCAGGTGGATGAGAAAATGGGAAATGTGTGGTGTAACTAGAGAAAGCGTTCTAAGAGCCACCAGTGTTAGGTAGATGTGGAAGGCCATGATCGCGTTCGTCCTGTGAGAAAATGGCTTATAGAAGAAGAGGAAAAGCGAAAAAATTAAAGAAGGCATCAACAATTTAAGAGAAATAAACTTCTTCTCT